>BCLC01000005.1:1077467-1498571 GCA_001600855.1 Saitozyma sp. JCM 24511 | reverse complement strand
TTCCGCCTCACCTGTCACTTCCAGAGAAGGCCCCAGTTTCCTTGAGACTGGTTGGCTTAGTCTGGCGCACAGGGCAGACCGCGGACCAGGGGCACTATGGGTGTATTGTCTCCCATCAGGATCAGTGGTGGAGTATCTCGAACGAGAACAYGACCATGGCCACGTCTCTTCACATCTCTGCCTGGCAGGGGCACCTGCCTACGCTGATACTCTACGAACGTTACGAATCGGTTGCTAAGCCTGTTCCGAAAGAGACGTTGGACGTAAGAGGTAGGTCATGATCAGGGGGTATGACCTGATCCATGATAGATGTCTCGATGGTGATCAAGGAAGTCATGAGGAGACTGGACAAGCGCCAATGGCGTCAAGCAAGCCCGACCGAATCACTGGTTTCTGCCATGGACCCGATCCATGAAATGCCTCGAGAGGCTTTCACCTCGCTCGTCAAAGTCCTGCGATCCCCGATCCAACTTGCCGGGGTCCATCCGGTATCTGACAAGAACACGGAGAACAAGTGTCTCCGTATCCGTGGCTTCAATGTCGATTTCCTTTGTGGCGACAACCTGGCCAAAGGAATGTGGGAATGGGACGAGAAGATGTGGAGCAACTGGGTCTTGTACGAAAGCCTGCTTGTGGCGAAAGCGTCGTTCCCCCGATATCGTGGCACGAACAAGGTCGAAATACTTCCCCAYGGTTGGAACTTYGAAAGCGAAATGAGTACGACGAATCCGTACCCATTGATGCGAGTAGGGAAGACCGGGAGATGGCTGAACGAAACCACCGTTTCGTGGGTCTGGTTAGCGCCCGACCACTTCGGTACCCTGGTGATCTTTGGTCCCGAAAAGCTCTGCCTCTTGTACGACGGGTTTAGCGGAAACATGGACAGTACCGCTTTCAAAAAGGTAAGACCTCGAATCCGCCATCGGCTGACATCCTCAACAGTGGTGGCCGGCTATGTTCAAGAAAAGACTGGAATGGGAGGTGAAGAAGGGGCGAATCACCCGTGAGGAAGCCGATGCGTGGATTTTCGCTCCTAATTCAAAGGTGAGCTGCTTTCCAAAGTCTAGGCTTACCGCCCAGGAAATGAGGGAAGCGTTGGGGTGGATCAAGCAAACAGATGGCGTTTCTTGTGGACCACTTGCCCTTGCCGCCTGTCTCTTGATCCTTCAAGGWTTCAGGCCGACAGCAGAAGCTTTAGGATGGAATCCAAAGAAACCGGAGAAGAGTGCACAAAACCTGCGTCACTCGTTGCTCCTCCGAACGCTGGCAATCGGGGCTGAGGAATATGGGGAGGGTTCATGGGTAGCGGATCCCGGGATCARGTYATCACTCCTTCCATACCTTCCTGTTTCTGAGCAGATCGCGTTGTGAAATGCCACTACCTATGACAAGGAAAAGCAAAGCATGGATTCGTGAAACACAACATGCCACTCATGGGTACGGCCGGAACAATGATCGGCGCGCACTCGCCTTTTGTGGCAGTGTGTGTGCACATGCCGATCATTGTCTTGCTTGCAGACAGACGGCGAACAAGCACCTGGTCAATCCACTTCACAGGTCAATCAATACCATGCCGATCCACGTCATTCACAGGTCAATCAGTACAATCCACTTCAGTGGTCAATCAGTTGTTCTCGCGTTCTGGGTGCCCGTTGCGATGTATATATTGTCGAATGGATCCCGCGGTCTRATGCCCCTTCCTCATTCTGTTTCTCACTTACTCTGAAGCAATGTCTGGATCTCGAGAGAACCCTTTCCGTAAGCTTTGGTCGGCGGCTCGAACAGCCCCCGCAACCACCAACCCTGGCCGCTCCGCCCCCGCTTCGACTCAGGCTTCGTCGTCGACCGACACGGCTGGCCGTCATTCTCTGCGGACCGTTCACCTCGACCAGGAGACAGGGGTCGCTAGGTACGTATCAAACTGGTGCACGTTTGATATGCGTAAGCCTTTGGCTGACGCATATTAGAGTTGAAGTCAAGACCTCAGCTACCAAACCGTCCATGGTGGTCTACGTCACCAAGAACGAGACCTCGCTGCTCCGCTACCCGAACCTGGACCGACTGGCGAGGGAGAACGCAATGCTGTACGTGCCGTTGTGGCTGACGAGAAAGGACGGCCGCTTACTTGATCGCAGTTTCATTTCCATAGCCACGACACTCCACCAGTGCGGCTGGATCAACCGCGACGTGCTGGTGGAGGCCGTCGCCCATGCGCTCATCAACCGCAGGCAGTTCGTCGTGTACCGCTTTGCGCACCAAGGAGAGGCGGGGCTCATGGTGATGGACCATTCGGACGACGAGCCGATGGTCATAGATATGACCATCGACGATGATGAGTAGCCGTAGTCATCGAGTATGCAACGGTTCTGAGCCCCGAAAACCAGGTCACGGGCACTTGGGGAAAGACGGACGATGGGAGGGTGCATCGAACGCATCACATGCATGATTCGAGCGTGTGGCGGGATTGTACACCTTGCGGCGGGAAAGCAGCGACTTGTGGCGGGACTAATTGGGATCGGCTTAAAATGCGGCGGGATGAGCAAGGGATGTTGCGGGATTATTTATATTCGCCGCACAAGTCGGTCCGTAGCCAAACTGCAAATACACGAGACACTGGGATGATAGGCAAGCATTTCACGGTCAGGTGGCCGAGGCAGGGTTCTGGACCAGGCGTGTTCGGGCATGGACCGACGGGATGTGGCCAACAGGCACGGCTCCGAAAAGGCTTGCGGCGAGCGGATGTAGCCGACGACAAACATGCGTGCATATGCTTGTCTAGGCTTACTTGTGCGAGGGAAAAGAGCGATGGCGTACTTCACACCCTCGCTGAACTTCGCTTCCGGGCCCACCGTGGGTCTGAAAGAGGGCGGGATGCGAATCGCCAACATTATAGGAGGAAAGCGTGTAATGTAAGTGGCCATACGCATTGGGCAAGTTGCGAGCGCGACGCCAGAGATCCGAGCCCAGGGTGGGTCTCCGGCAACCGTGTCCATACGCCAATTTGTAGAAGGGTAGAACAGTAGACTGATCACATTGGCGCCAGCATTGTCACCTGGTTATGACAAAGCCTTGCGCCGCTCAAGCTAATCATGGAGCGATTTTGTGTGGGAATTTAATGAGTGAGGCTGCCGTTCCGCGGCGGATGCCTTCCCTTTGTCATAGTGTCCTCCAAGTATAAAGGAAAGCTCGAAGCGTCCTCGATCTTCGTAGCATTCACCAATCTAATTCTCAGTAGGAACACTAGCCAAAATACCGCCTTTCAAGAGTGTCCTGTCTTTGCGCCTCAATTGCCATGACAACCGACATGCAGCAAGCATTTGAGACGCGAGTGCGAAATTCATACGTGGCGCTCAACGCCAAGCAGTTCGATGTGATCCTGGCAAACTGGGTGTGAATGTCCCTGATCAACAGACCCGATCCCCTCCGCTCCTGTCTGCCACCCCGCCGCCGTGGGCTGACTGGCACAGCGAGGATGGCGTGCAACGCTGCACCGGCCGTCACGCCCTGGGCGGCGAGCGGAAAGGCAAGCATGCCATCTCGGCCTGGCTGCAGCGCGCGGGCCGGCTCATGCCCAACTGGCGATTTGACGTTGAGAACGTTTGGGTTACGGTACGTCGATTCTGGTTCCGAACTCGCTGCAAGCATGGGTCTGGTCGAGAAATGCACAGAACCTCCAAGCCGCGATGTGGCTCAGGGGGAAGGGAGGCTGACGCATAAAAGGGGACGCCAGACAAAGCCGACGTCCTCGTCCGGTGGACGTTGACTGATCTCGACCCGGTCGGCAATCCTTGGCACGCCCATGGCATGTCCTATGCCCGCTTTGTGAACGGCAAGATCGTCGAGCAGGATCTCTGTCTGGACAGTCAAGCGGTGGCCGAGGCGTTTGCCGCGAAGGCAAAAGCCGGGTTGGAGGAGGCGGCCGCGGCGCCGATATGAGTTGGTTTCTGGCGGGACATTGCAACGAGGAGCCTTGAGTCTGACGAGGGGCTTTTGCGACCATCGCTTCGCCAGTCGTTGTTATATCATGATGAGACGTTACATCTCGGGTCTGGTAGCGTCATGAAACTCTGTTCTACTGGACTAGGTCATCCATGGCTCGAAGCAACCATAACCGGAGACGTATACTCTCTTCTCACCAAGCGGCGCCACCTTGGTTTACTGATGCCCAGAGCACGCTGCTTCGGGACGCTAGAACAGTAGGATATAGCTTCATAGCGCCACCGACCCGAGGTGTAACCGCCTAAGAGTTCCGCCCCCAAATCCTGCACAGCTCCGAGGGAAGGCCCACCGTGGACGCGGACAGCTGGTATTGCGGCATGCAACTGCGGAGGTCGGGATCGTCGAGATAGGAGTGTGGGAAAGCCACATCGCCCGGCCGGGGCGGTGGCGGTGGGAGGGCTGGCGCCCAAAGCAGCTACTTGACAGCTTAAACTACCGAATAACGGATGTTGTTCGATGTAATCTTTAACAAGACCAGTTGTGAAACTCTAATGGGCAGGTGGATTGTATCAAGACCTATTAGAGTAAATACTAACGATGTATACCATAATTCTAGTCACTTATCATATGCTATGCTGTGTAATTTCTTAGAGAGAAACAAACTCCAAGTATGCTTACCCCGCTCCGGTCTTTTACGCCGATCTAGACGAATGTGCATTCCACGTAGGCGTCTGCTCTCGAGGAGCGAGCGATCACCAATACCTCCGACAACGAGCCGATCCCGCCTCCCATCCCGTCAAGCTGCCTGCCGTTGACGTCAGGGCTTCACATGGCACTTCAGAAATGGCTATGCCTCTCGCTCTGGTCGCTGGGGAGATCCCCGGCCCAAAATATGAGGGCTTCGGAGGTACCTCCGCTGTAGAAGCTGGCCGGCACGCCATGATGGCTGGCTCTGGCACCGGCTTTAAGTAGGCAGGACCAACGAATAGCGATGAGCATCGTTTGGCGACAGATTCTCGAGGTTAGGGCGAGCATACGGAGGGTCTGGGAGTTAGGTGGGACTTCGCGAGAGAGTGAGGAGCAGATCGCCTTGACGGGGAGGGGCTCGTGGGGAAGGAGAAAGCGCTCGCCAAGCGGCATACAGCGGGGGGACGCAGTAGATTACTATTGATTTGCGGGACAACATTTCCCCGCCGAGCATTCCCCTCCAGGATCAACTAGGTCCAGCGGTCTTTCAACTGAGCTGCTGGTTTCGATCTTTAAAAGGCCGGAATCGGTGGAGACACCACATCGGAGTCAGCGCCAACCATGCCTGCTAGTGGAAGACAATCAGGAGTTAGCAATCTTGCGGCCAGGGGATTGGGGGGGGCGGGGGGGGGCGGGGGGCATGGCGGTTGCGCAAGGTGGGTGGTGATGTGTGGTAAGAGGCGGGTCAAGAAGCGACTGTTGAGGTATCACGGTGACAAGTTGCGCGAGAGTTGAGCTTATCATTGAGAGTCTCTACGCTGGGCGAGCCATTCGAAGGGTTGAAGACTCACTTGGCGGCACATGGAGGCGACGGGTTCCGGGAGGCCATTCGAAAGACATGGAAACGGGGGTAATGTAGGCGGTTTCTACCAAGGCGGTTCCGTGGGTACGTCCGCGCGTTGTGGGGAGATATTTGGATGTGAAGATGATAATACGGTGCGCTTAGGGGTGGATTGAAGCCTCGACTAAAGGAGCGATACTGCTCGTTGCGGCGGGCGAAGCTGAGAGGATCGCTCCCACCCTATCACCAGACAATACATCGCCTGCCGGTGTCGCAGGCGGTTCAGTTGAGGGGTACAGATGAAGCTTACGCTGTAATGGGAGTTCCAACCACGATGGTGCGTCCGATCCCACACCTAGATCTATAGTTCATTCACAGTCATAAAGCTTACGTCTGGGTTTAGAAAACGGTATAGATCACACGCTCCAAACCAACTCGAACGGCGTTAAGCCGCTTTCAACTTTCGCCATCGCCCAGGGCATCTACCGCCGCGAAGGTTTCCGCGGCCTCAACAAGGGAGTTAACGCAGTAGCCCTTCGGCAGATGACAACCTGGGCGAGCCGGATGGGTATCACTCGATTCACGGAGTCGTCGATCAGACGCGGGGTCCGAACAAGGGCCCGAAGGAGAAGATAAATGGGGCGGAAAAGATCGCTTCGAGTTGTTGTGGGGAGGGGGTAAGCTGCTGGATCAGCCTTTCGAGGTGAGTTTGGACTATCTGAACGTCTGGTTTACTGGATGCAAACTAGGTTTTGCGAATCGAAATGCAGTCCGCGGTATCGTCAACGCTTCACCCCAACGGCCAAAGACCTACAATGCTCCAAACAGCTGGCTACATTCTGAAGAACGACGGAGCCATGGGTTTCTTCAGGGGAATCGCCCCTCGTATCCTGCTCGCTGCGAGCGTGACAACGTTCATGGTCGCTGGAGGAGACTGGATGAAGGGAGTCTTGTCATCGACGTCCTGAGCCGGGCCGCAGGATTTACAATTGAGGCTGTCGCCAACACCTCGGATCGGATCGCAGAGTTGCGCCCGTTCTGGATCCTATGTGTACCGAGTCTCATGCATGTTAATCTACACACGCCCAAACTATGGTCTTTTCCCCTTTGCCTTGGTGGTGTAAGGGAGAGAGACCAGACGGACACTCTTCAGCTTCGGAGACCCTGTTATGACGGCAGGTGTTTTTCTCCCTCCTTATCATGCGACCCTCTCTCTCTTGGCCTGCTGAGGAGCCTAGCGCGCTGCTTCAAGCCGTGAAGAGCCTAGAGGAGTGGAAGAGACCTTCATAGCTCCACCAGAGAGATGTAAACCCCCTTGATTATTAATCGGCCGCCCGACGGCCCGGATCGTTGTTCCGCGACATTACAGATTCGGTTTTTCGTGTGTATGTCACGCGCTGTGCAACAACAGTATCTGGGTGGGAGGGTACCGGGTCAGAAGGCCACAGCCGGGCATAGAAGTCGCGTCCAGGCATTCAAGTCACCGTGGAATAACAGCAGTGTTTCGAGTAGATGATGAGTGACGAGCACAGTAGACAAAACTTCCGCTCGTTACTCCAGGTACTGTAAGATGATCGCGACAGCTCTCCCATAGTACGGTTCATCTGTGCCTCCACCCATAACAAGCACCACGAGCTACATGCGGTGTAATGGATCTGTAGATGGCGAGTCACATTTCTGATGTACCGACGTCACATGGCAGATCGGTCAACTGGAGGTTTTACACTGCGGTCCGGGTCCATACGGGGTTACTGTACAAAGTAATTTACTCTGGACGAGTCACAACGCTGCGGCCGCCACGGTTCCGGGATCATCGGGCGCTGATCTCTGCCTGCTCCACCTCGGGTCGACCCATCTCCTCATGACTCGACTCAAAGACAACATGCACGGCCACAGGATCGACAGAGCCCAAAGAACGACCGCCACGATCAATATGTTGTCCGAGTCGCCATGGTAGACGCCGTAGGCGATACTCGGCCAGACAGCACCCCCGACCTCGGCCATGATGAGAGCGGCTGATGCGAAGTGAGTGTGTTTGCCCTGGCCGCGGATGGTGATGGCGAAGATGGTGGGAAAAATGGGCGATAGGAAAAAGGTCACAAGGATGAGCATTGCCACGCCGAGTGACCCTTGAGGGACGAGCATGGCTACAAGTGTGCAGGTGAATGCACCGAGAGCGAACACTGCCACCAGTATTCGAGGGGGAATACCGCAGTAGCAGAGACCTGCTGCAAAGAAGCGGCACAGTGCCTTGACTGCGAGGCTGATTGACTGGGTTGACGAGGGATCCGATGCAGGCTTGGCGGCGGTGACCAGAGGGGTCCAGAAGTACGACATGATCTCTCCCCCACCGGAGTAGATCACCATGGCTGAGACGCCCGACCATAACAGGAGTGAGCGCGCGTTCACGCCGAACGCCTTGACTTCGTCGACGAGACCGGCGTTATATAGTCGCTTCTGAGCAATGATTTCCAGCTCTGCGTCCGGTGCTTCGGAAAGCGGCACGTAGTAGAACACGATGACGAGGGCAACAACAAATAAGGCAACGGCGAGATAGTACCATTGTATCCGAAAGAGGTCCTCGCGGTCGATGCCGGATAGGAGGGCCTTTTGGGCGATAATGGGCGAGATCACGTTGCCAATGGCCTGGAAAGCCTCGGCAAAGTTGAGCCGTGCCTCTGAAAGCTCCCCGGGACCGGCGAGCGCGATGAACGGGTTCGCGGCCACACCCAGGCATGAGAGGCCAAGGGCTATGACGAAGTTGGAGACGATAAACCCAGCGTAAGATCGGAGCACCGACGAGGGCCAAAAGGACATTGCGCCAGTAGCGTACACGGCGAGACCCGTCATGAACGTGACTTTGAACCCTTGGTATTTCAAGACCCAAAAGCCGACGCACAGAGGGCCGAAGAAGTAGCCGACCCAGTATATGTTGTGCAGGGCAAGGGACTGCGAGGAGGTGTAGCCGAGCAAGTTCTGGATCGCCCCATTCAGACTTCCTATTAGGCCCAGTGCGAAGCCCCATAGGAAGAACAAGCTGGAGACTGGGATCAGTCGCACGATCACAACATGAACTCACCAAACATGATAGGCCACCAGGCCTCCTTTGCGCTCAACTGAGTGAGTGGTACATTGCTCTTGATGCGAACGAAGTCCAGGAAGGTTTCGGAAGGCGCTTGGGTAGACACCTGGGTTGTACTTGTCATGGACGTGTCTCGGCGGCGGGAGAATGCAAAGGATCGGCGGGAATGCCGAGTTGGCACCTTTTCGAGGGTCGACGGTAAGGGCACAGAGGTGGCGACAGGCTCGCTGGAGAGCATCGCTGAAAAGTCTAGGGCAGCGTCCTCGTCGGCAGTGGCGGTCTCGGGAATCGGGGACATTGTCGGTGGCGGAGGAGATGTGGGCAACTCCGAGCCCAAATACGCGAGTTGAGGTGACATGGGCGTGGAAATTTGATGACTAGTCGCCGCAGGCGCCGAGGAGTGCCCTATCCGTGTGGCATCGACGCTGCCTGGTGTCCGCGGGCTGAGTGGTTCAAAGCTCAAGTCGGCTTCTTTTGTTCCACTTGAGAGACGATGTTGACGGGGGTAGGTGCGAGTCTTGGGCATGATTCTCATGATGAGAGGTTTGAGAACCAAGACACAGCAGCAGACGATGCCGACAGAGACTTCCACGGCCGACCACATCAGGGAAAAGCTGGCGTAGTACGTGAAATTGGGAGGTCGGGTTTTCGCCGTGATGGCAGCTGCTGGGTTGACCGCCAGCTCCACCTTCAGCGCCTCCTGGAGGTAGACAATCCTGACAACGTCGACGATCGTCACGAATCCAAAGGCTATGAAGGTGACGATGAGGATGACCTTTTGCCGAAAATCCATGCGAAGCGTAGTGAGCACCGGCAAGGGTAGCAATAGGATCGCGAGATCTGTGATGAGGTTGATGGGGGCCGAGGCGAGGTAGAGCGCGACGATGTCGATGCACGTCCCGTCGATGTCTGTGAAGGCGGCCGCGACGGGCTTACACTGAAAGATGCTGAGAAAGGTGAGAATGATGCCAGCCAGGTTGACTACGATCATTGTGATAAGAGAGGCGTAGCGCAGGAAAAAGTGGGCGGCCGCCATGCGGTGATAAAGCAGCAGGATGGCCGTTTTTGTCGTCATGAGGGCGGGGTTATATAGCACGGTGAACGAGTAGACACATCGTCTGAGCTGGGTCTCCCATGTTGAAAGGATCTCTACGGATATCAGTGCTCCCGCGGACCGTGACGGCTGCTCACCCGCATCCGGAGCGCCCAGCCCCACCTGCGTCCCAATCATGATACACACCGACAGTCCGGTTCCCAGCACCCAGGCAATGATGGCGACGAAGTCGTCGGAAGTGACTTTTCGAGTGACGCCCCATTTGGACACCAGTCGGAGCGCGATGAAAACAGTGGCCAGGGCAGCAAATACAAGGCAAACGACGAAGACGGTCGGTCCCCGGTTGAGAAACTCCATTTGGGCGCAGTGGACAGATCGAGTGATGGGCTTCGGCGCACCGGGTGTCTCCTGGCGGTCATTATGCGCTTCTCTACCAGTCAAGCATGATATCGAACGGCCCAGCGAGATGGATGCAATGTCGAGGGAGGCAAAATGATGCTGGTTGCGGGGAAGAAAGGGCTTGGAGCTTCCGTCGTGCGATACCCACACGTGATAGCGCTTCGATGAGATGGTTGTACGTCATCCGGGGCGGGATGCATTTTGAACAGTGGCGGCCCAAGAACTGCGGGGTTCAACAGTGCATGGCTGGCGGAGTGCTCTATACTGAACCGTGCTCTATGACTCGTGTTGTACCAGTACACATTTACGCCTCCTCACCCTCTCAGCTGCTAATACAGCTCCGAGGCGGCCCTACCATGGGGTCAATGACTTCTACTTATACGTCCGCCTCTAGGGCCAACCTTAGGGCGGACAGAAACGGACCGCAAAGCCACCAACCCTCGTTCGTCGAGGCGGAAGATCGTTACGATTCCGCCTCGTTCTATTGAGGCGCACCTTTGGTATTGGCATCCCATGTGCTGTCGCAACCAGATCAGCACAGGTCAAGTGGTGCCGTCACGTTCTGCATCCTGAAACGCCAGGTACCATTCGCCGGAGTCGATCTCAACACTATTCCCATCGTAAAACGCTAGCGACTATCAACTGTGGTTTACGCGTATGCAGCTGCGACATCTACGCGACATGTTGAATCTCCACTTCTTTCTCCTTGCTTTCCCCGACCTCAGTGCCTTGTACCTCCTCAAACTCTGCGACAAGAGTCTTGGTGAACTTGCGCGCTGGAACGCCGTTGGCAAACAGGATATCCAGCTCTCCGTAGGACCTGCCGAGACTCTCGGGGAGTCTAAAGTAGCAGTAGATGAAACTGATGATGTTCGTCCCAAGGAAGAAGAAGCCGCATTTCGCTCCCCAATTCCAGTCGCCCGTACTCAGCATCCGCGGCGTAATCTGAGCGTTGACAATGCCCGACAGCACATAGGTCGTGCGAGCCAAAACGATCGTGGGTGCGCGGACCTGTGCCGAAGGAAGCTCGCCGACGATGGTATAACAAGTCGGCCCGACGGTGCTGGCAAACGTAAGGTTCAAAAGCAGCATGAGAGCGCCGATGCCGTACGACACGCCCTGGCTCTGCGGGACACAGCCCAGTATCCCGATCGTGCCCAGTATCGTGGCCATCAGGGCCTGCCCGATGAGGTAGATCGTTCGGCGTCCGAAGCGTCCCATAACTGCGGGAACTGTGAGCAGATAGTCCTCTTTAGATTGTAGCACTCACAGAACCATACGATGATGGTGCCAGCAATGAGCATGGAGTAGTTGCCCAGACTCAAGCTAAATGCCGCGCTCGTGCTCAAGCCAGCGTTCTGCAGGCTGTACAGGTCAGCGGGACGAGGATCAGGGTGAACCGGAAAGCGTGGACCCACAAGTAGGTGGAGTATCCGGTCATGGGCTGCCCACACCAATACTGCACCGACCACACGATACAACACTGCAACGTGAGCAACGCGAGCGCTGCAAAGAATGTCAACCCACGATTTCGAGTCGGCGTAGGTTGGTGCCCTTGAAGCAGTTCAGTAGTGCGTCCTTTCTTGTCTCCTTGATCTCGAGCTCGTAAGTATGGTCAATCAAGGCGATCCGCGCGTCGAGCTCGTCCTGGTTGTAGAATCCTGGCGGAGCGGTGCGTCTGGTGGAATTCTTCGCCTCTTCCCTGCGATTGTTTCGGACGAGCCACCAGGGGCCTGGACGACATCCATCAGTCCCCAGTGCGATTACGGTGCGTCCCACTGGAGTGCTGCTCACTCTCGGGTGCGAACAGGCACACAATCGTCAGAGGGACCGGCCAGATCCACTGGAGCATATAGAGCAACCGCCATGATAGGTCACTGTGGATGTTGAGGGAGCCTCGTACCGCGCAGGCGGAGATGAACAAGCCTTACAAGATCAGCAGGAAGCCGCGAACAGGGCAGTATGACGCACCGGATGCCCAGCAGATGTTCACGAACGACGTCAAATGCGCTCGCAAAGCCATGGGACAGATCTCGGCGGCATATGCCGTCGTCAGGGTCTGAAATACTGCGAAGGTTCAGCATCAGGCCGGAACCAACAACGGTCCAAGGTAAACGCCTCACCTCCCCATGGCACGCCACAGATGACCATGCCAGCGAGCAACATGTTGAGTGAACTCGCAAAGACTGGGATGAACACCGAGGCGATCATGGCTACCATAGCTGCGATGTACACCCTCTTGTAACCGAAGCGGTAGGATGCCCAGCCGTTGAGCTGTAGGTTCCGTGTAGAACCTCACAGCGATCACTAGTGTAGGTCACACACCAAGAGACCCAACACCTCGCCTGCTGACACGGCATTGCTAAGTGCGGCCTGCCAGTTGGCAGGGATGTACAGCTTGCCGGTCGGATCGAGTGATCCGAACTTCTTGAGGAACTCGGGCTGACCATAAAATGACTTGAGCTGCACGTTATCAGCCCCTATCACAACTATAGAGCGTCGCCTCATTGTCCGACTCACCAAACCAGTATCATACCCCTCCATCACAAGGGCCAGCGACAGTACCATGGAGAACAAGCCGCCTCTCCAGAAGGTGGAAACGGCTTGGCGGAACGGCATGGCCTTTTCGACTTCGGCAGCTTCGAAGGCGTGCACCACGCGCTCTTGGTCCATGCCGGTGACGCCGGACAGGTGTGGTTGAGTGCTGTCATCGGTAGCAGTCATGTTGGTATGAGAGGACGAAGACAGCCGAGGTGATGAAAGTAGAGTCTGCCGTATGACAACCCCGGCTATATACGCTAACACCCGCAGGCCTCCATGGGGCCCGTACCTCATGTCGGTCCGAGGTCGGCGGTGATCGGCGAACCTCGGCGACAGAGTCGTACATGTGGTCTTGGCGTTTCTCGGAGGGACCTCGGCGTGCTCACGATCCTCGTCTCGGCCGACTAGAGCCGTTGCAGCGAGTGACATGTTTGTTTGCCAGCCTGCCACCTTCGGCGACACCAGGGGTTTCAACGCAGTCGCGAGCCGCACTGGTCACTCAGTGATGGCATGAACACCTGTCCTGATATGTCTGTTAGCTTTCAACCAAATCTCGTCGCAAATGGAGCCCGGAGCAGACGTTCGGCCAGGGCCCGATTCCAGCAGTCGTAGGTGTTCCTCTGCCTTCATCGTTGCGCGAAGTTCTGACTATTGAAATAGGAGCCTGCGTAAGTCGGTCGTCTCTCGGGTGCTCGGAGACTGAGATCTCAGAATGCGTGCAGGAGGATGAAGATCCGGTGTATCGATAAGGAGACTCCGCCCTGTCGCCGATGCAGGCATATGAAATTGCCCTGTAGCTTTGAGAGCCCACCCCCGCCCACTGAAAAGGGCGAACCTGGACGGTGAGAGTTCACCTGGACAGAAATGAGAGTTGAATTTGACACTTGTGCCCCACAGGCTGGACCGTTTGGAGGAGCAGATGTCGTCCATGGCGGGAAAACTAGATGCTCTTGTCTCGATGTGGAGTCAAAGCATAGCGCGACGGCCAGCCTGGGGGTTAGAGACGAACAGCGGGGAATTCATCGGCTCGGCATCTGCAAGTGGTAAGCATGGGCGATCTTTCTGAGTTCCGCTCGGAACTGATTCGATGCGGGATCGTCGTTCAGGTCACGCCCGACCCGGTCAGGCGCTCACAGAGAATATGGACTTGTTCCCGGCGAACAATGGCTCCGCTTCGTTGCTCGACCCCCCACCGTCCTCCACGAACTCGGTCTCCCCAGTCCGGCGGCATCGTTGGCCACAAACAGTCCAACAGCAGCAGCAGCCGACCTGGACCAGTATCAGCCCGCCCCTGCCAGCTGACGCGCCGCTCCGCACAATGTCTGTGTCGGGGTCAGGAAACGAGCTGGAAGAATCTGACGAAGATGATCCGCTCGAGTCTGCCGCGCTCATGCAACCTCTGCGCATGCTCACTGATCGGGAAGAAGCGGCGAGGCTTCGTGCCGAGGGACATTATGGTGGCCTGCAGAGAAGAACGCAGACCCCGGCCCTTGCCCCAGACCACTCCGACCGTCAGCAGCAACCTATACATGATATCGTCAGCGATCGCCCACAGAAACGACCCCGGCGAGAAACCCACAGCGATCATATCAGGGAAAAAGGAGATCTGTCCCGATCGTTTAGGGACCCGGTGGCTCTAGGATATTGCGGTGAAGAGCGCGCAAAGCAATTGTTCCAGCTGTGAGTGATCTGCGGAGATCATGCTGGTCACGGGTCAACTGATCGACTCAGGTTCATGGACAAATCACACCCATTCATGCCCGTCCTTGATGCCGAGCGGGACACGTGGGAGAGGTAGGTTCAGTGTGCAGGCATGGGCTTACAACTGTCCAGTTTACGACGCCGATCTGCGTTTTGTATCACCGCCATTCTCGTGGCTGCCTCTCAGGCTGGGGACGGGTCGGGCCCGGCGTCCACCCTCACTCACCAATGTCGGCAGCTCGCCGAGCAGATGGGTGCGTGATTGGGACTCCTCGGATGGAGGGTGTGCCTGCTGACAATCCTAAGCAAAGGTGACTCTCTTCTCTCCGGTCTCGGCACTGGAAACTGTACAAGCCATGGGTAGGGCAGCTTGGATTGAAAACGCAGGTCGATGTTGATCGGGGCAGTGATACTGGCCAGCTGGAGCGATGTTGTTTGGCGGCCCGCATGTGGGTGATTCCGAATGTAGCATTCAGCCCGGCTGACATGCTCAGGCCACGCAATGACCCTGGCGTGAGTATCACCGGGACCCGGGCGCTCCGAGGGCGAGCATCCCGCTGATCGTTATGTGCTACCACAGCGTCGACATGGGCTTGCACCGATGCGTGCCTACGCTGCACAAGACGGGACTGGGACAATCGTCCAATGGCGCGGCTTTGGAACGAGAACGCTCCCTGATAACAGGGGCAAGGATCTGGCTGGCAGTGAGCGGGATCTCATGGGGCCGGCACAAGCGGCGCTGACACGTCTTCAGCTCACAAAGCTGTCTTACGAGTGATTACGAATCGCCCCCACCAGAATGTCCCGCTGATCTTGTCAAGAGTCGCCTACAACAATGCCCGTCCACTGGCGTTTCAGGACGACAACATCTTCCGTCTAGGTCGTGGCATACTTCAGCATCCTCTGTCAAACATATACGACAGCCGATTCGTGATATCCGTCGAGTTCCAAGCATGTCGTAGTGGGTGGGAACCTCTCGCCAGAACCTTACCGAATCAGGGTCCATATTCAAGCCATTCGACCTCGTACCATTTTACGACCGGCCGGATGTCGAGGACAAGTTGCATTCGTTGAATCAAGCAATTCAAGGAATATATGAGTATTGGACCGACTATTACGGTGCGTTAACCATAGGTTCGTCGGGCTCACGACGTCAGTGGATGCCGGTCTTTCAACCGATCACTTCCTGTACAGAGAGCGTGAGTGTCATTTGAAGGGGTGGACGACATCTGCTCACTTCGTAGTGTCGAGTCAAAAGGCATACGCAACGTGAGTGCCACCGGAAACCTCAGGGGCCGGGTCTCATGACAACAGTCTGCGGGTCAACTCGCTGGCCCTTTCCGGTATCCGAAATAAGCACGATGTCTTCCTTCTGTCGGACCAGCGGCGAGAATGCCTCAAGCGGGTCCTGAAGGCTGCAGAGTTCCTCGTGGCCTCCATCGGTGGAGGCGAACAAGCCGTCGATGGAGAGTATGGTGAGTCCATCAGAGTTGCGGCTGCTGACCTCGATGCCTGTCAGGCAATCACTACTTTCGTGAGTTCCATCGGCGCCCCCTGTCCGTGTTCTGACCGGTGATCAGACGTCGGGATCGTGTCCACTGCCCGGTTTCTAATCCGCCTCGTCGGCCTGATGCCCGAGGCGTGTGATGCAGGCGACGTGGGACAGAACATTGAAAAGCTACTGCTCAATTTGCCTCGATGTGCGTCTCAAACCGCTCTTGGCTGGGTTTTGACTCTGACGACCGTATCTCAGTTCCGGGCTACAACTTTGCCAAGGTACTTCGAGGCGACTTGATGCGAGCTCGACGAAGAGGAGTCTTTCCCAACGTCACACCGGGTCCAGACTACGCAACGTCCGAGGTCAGCGAGGGGCATAGCGCCCCTGCCTTCTCGCTTCCAATTTCCACCGACGAGCAGACTTTCCCGTGGATGATGCCGGCCCTAGTCCAGCCGCCCGCCACCGGCTCTGCGCCGGATCCCGTGGGGGCTCAGACCGTCCAGGCGGAACTCGATCCGCTGTCATGGCTGAATGTAGGTGTATCGCAATCTGCCAGTGGAAGCCCCATCCGACGCCATAGAATCTGGATCTGTCAACAAATTCCCAGCCCTGGTTCGAACTACCGGAGACCGCCTTCGGTGAGTACTGCACTGGCATGTGCCATGGTGTCAGCATCTGATGAGATCCCAGATTTCGACTTCGGGGAACCGCCGGCCGAGATATACCCGGGTCAATAACGTTTGCGGGAGGAATGGAGAGTGAGGGGCTTTCGCCCGACTTGCAGTGCTGTAGGAATATGCAATTGCCCACATTACTTGCTGCATGCGTGCTTTGTACGGCTCGCCCGCTTGTGGCCCATACGGCCAAGGTGGAAGGGGCATGGATTGAAAATGGGGGAGAATCCTTCGGTGTGTCCCGCCGAAGTGTCGTACTAACCGTGACCGAGAAGTCGGCGGTAGCATCGGCGACATCGGTCCGAGGTTCGGACCGTCGAGTCGAATATAGGTGCACAAGGTGTCCACTGGGAGAGCGGTAAGTCGAGCTTGCACATCATGACGATCGCGTTGCCTTCCAATCCTCTCTCCGTCGTGAGCAATGCCAAAGGCACATCGCTCCCCGACAAGCCTGGGGCTGCGAAGGCCAACGGGACCTATGTTCTGTCTGGTATGGAGCCTGACGACGCAGGGCATGTCCGCGGCATCGCGATCCAGGACGATCTTCGATTCACCCTCTCGTCCAACCTAGCCGAGTACCGATTCCACGTCGACGAGACTGGCGACCTGATTCACGACCACTTCGGACCCCCGCTCGGGGACCTTCCGCCCAAGTCCGACATCATCGTACGAGCTGGATGGGGCACAGAGTTCAGCACGCGCACGCGGGAGTTTCCGGACAGCGGGCGGGGTGACTTCAGACTGCCGGCTTTCCACCTCCGACATTCAGACGGGTCAACCGTGACTCACCTCAAGTATCGTGGCCACCATGCAATGGACGGAAAGCCGCCGATACCAGGCCTGCCGTCGACCTTTGGAAACCCCTCAGAAGTTTCGACATTGGTGATCCGGCTGGAGGATGACATTACCCAGATAGGCGCCGAATTGCGATACTCTGTCTTTCACGACTTCGGTGCCATTGTCCGCTCCTTCGCGATCACCAACCACGGCCCTGGGACGATCGCGGTGGAGCGAGCCGCCAGCTTCAGTCTCGATGTACCATCGGAGAAGTGGGACCTGTTGCAGCTCAGTGGAGACTGGGGCAGGGAGAACAAGCGTGTGCGCCGACCCATCACGCTGGGGTCCCAAGGGTGAGTAAGATCGTGCACCGCCGCTGATGCCCGCAGATTTCACAACTCGACCGGCTTCACTTCACACTACCACAATCCGTTCTTCGGACTTGTAGATCCCTCAACCACGGAGAATACAGGAAGGGCCCTCGGATTTAGCCTTGTCTACAGTGGCTCCTACGCTGTAGACGTCGAGAAGACCTCGTTCGGTCGCACCCGAGCGCAGATCGGCCTCAACCCGCTACACCTGTCTCTATCCCTGGCTCCCGGCGAGACGTTCCACAGCCCAGAATGCGTAGGGGTGTATTCAAGCACTGGTCTCGGAAGGATGAGTCGAACCTATCATCGATTGTACCGAAACCACCTCTCGATGTCGCATCATACCCATCGAGCGCGACCACCATTGATCAACTCGTGGGAAGCGTTCTACACCGATTTTGACTCGAAGCGCCTTCTCGGTCTTGCCGGTCTGTCTGCTCAGCTCGGTTTCAAGCTCATGGTCCTGGACGACGGCTGGTTTGGAAACAAGTACCCGCGTACAGATGTTACCGCTGGACTTGGAGACTGGATCCCAACCTCCGAGCGGTTCCCAGAAGGCTGGAACGAGTTTACCCGCCGTGTCCGATCGCTCCAAGTTGGTTCTTCGGATTCAAAGCTGAAGTTGGGACTCTGGGTCGAGCCAGAGATGGTCAACCCTCATTCCGAACTCTACGAGAAGCACCCTGACTGGGTCCTTTCGGCCGGCCGACACGAGCGTTCCGTCAAACGGGACCAGCTGGTGCTAAATCTGGGCTTGGCACCTGTCCAAGAGTACATCCTTGATTTCATGAGCGACCTCCTCGCGAGCGGCGATATCGAGTACATCAAGTGGGACTGCAACAGAGGCATTCACGAGGCCCCATCCCCATCCGACAGCCACCGCTACGTCCTGGGCCTCTATCGCATTGCCGAAACACTCAACTCGCGATTTCCCGAGGTCCTGTTTCAAGGATGCGCTTCGGGGGGAGGCCGCTTCGACCCGGGACTGCTGCACTACTGGCCGCAAACTTGGACATCCGACAATACCGACGCGCTTGATCGACTGTCGATCCAGTTTGGCACCACGCTCGTTTACCCCCCGTCCACGATGGGCTGCCACGTCTCGGCGTGCCCGAACGAGCAGAGCGGGCGAGTGACGCCGTTCGAATTCCGAGCGCATGTTGCCATGATGGGAGGAAGTTTCGGCTTCGAGCTCGACCCAGCCAAACTGGAGGAAGGGGAGCGTCGGCAGATCCCCGAGTGTTTGGCTCTCAGCGAAAGGGTCAGCACAGTCACGCTCGAGGCGGATCTATATCGCTTGGCGGATCCAGACGAATCCAACTACCCAGCGGCACTCTACATGAGTCAAGACGGATCTCTCGGAGTCTTGTTTGCCTTTTGCATCAGTGCTGTCAAGCGGATGGATTGTGGGCCGTTGCGTCTGCAGGGTCTTGAACCGCAGACCCTGTATGACGTCCACAAGGAGAGATGGACAGGCGCAGCGCTCATGGAAGCTGGGTTGAGCCTTCGGTGGGCTTGCAAAGACTTCCAGAGTCGACTAATATGGGTCACAAGGGTTGGGTGATCATTCCGGATGGTTTATTGAGATGCATGGGTCATGGCATGACATCGCGATGTGTCCGGAGCGCAGTCGTGGCGATTCAGTGACGCTGCCCGTATCCACTCGGCGGCTACCTTGGTCGGTGTGTAGCTCTACTTCACCGGCCATCGCAGTGGGACGGGGCTTGTCGGAGGAGCCGGTTCCGGATACGGTATCATCCAGTCAGCCCTCAGCCACTTCCAAATTGCGTCAAGGCGTGCCAGGACGACGACTGCTTCAAGGCATGCCCTTCCACGTTGGCACCCACCAGGGTTCACTTCAAGACACGGCCGTGCGGTACTTTGCATGATACCGTCTCTCTGTAAAATATGTCATTCAAACCGTCGTATCTCCTGATCTCAGAAGATCAAAGAAATCTAATGCGGCCGTTTCCCGGGACTCCGCAACAGCGTCGCCTCGGGAACTGCTGTCGTATTGGGCCAGGATCCGCTGACCGTCTCTAGCAATCAGTGCAGGGATGTAGCGTCAACTCACTCGGACGACGCAAGCACTGTATCTTGAAGGACAACTGCACACGTCGAGTCGCTAATCGTCTGCACTGATCGTTTCATGCTGGGGCCGGTGGTGGCATTCTCCGTTGCGTTAGCACGATACCGTCACAGCGACCTGGGGATATCCCTACAGCACTGAGGATCTCGAGCCAAGACTTGAGCCGCGAGAGTGAATCTGAACGAGTGCGCAGGTCGTCGGCCTTGAGCAAGAGGATGTCAAAGGTACTATTGCAACTCAGCAATTGAATCACAGACAACTCACGCCGAGACAAATGCGCAGTACATGGGAAGGTACGACATCTTGCCTTGAAAGGTGCGATGGTATGTCGATCCAAGCTCGTGCGCCAAGGCACTATGTGTAAGACAGATATGACCTGCGCCGGTCACTCCCTGAACGTCTCGATCATCAAGCTGGGGCCGGTAGAGGAGGATCCACGCGGCGTGGTAAAGCATCCTGAACGAGATCAACCCGGGCTGTGAGATTGCTCTCACCTCACGCTGAAGACCCACGGCGGAGGGGCAGGATCGACCATGCCCTTCATCGCGCCGGGAAACTCAGCCCAATAGTGCTCCAGCCTGACTCGTGTTCTGGCCACAAAAGCCACACGGCAAGACCCGTCCAGATTGCTATCGGGGCCGTAGAGCTCGACAATGAGATCGTGAATGATCTGAACCCAATCAGTGACTCGATTGATGCCTCAGCACTGACCAGATCGAGCGATGCTAGTTGTCGGAATGCCGCGACTACGTTTCTCGGCTGATAGGTGTAGCCCACGAGTGACGCGGGACGGAGGCTGGGGTTCGCAAAGTAGGGGACCCAAGGCTGCGTGTCCAGGTCAAAGTCCGGTATGCGGGAGGGAGCCTGCCCCCTTCGAGGCGGGAATGTCGGCTCGCGGCCGACCGCTAGTGATATTGTCCTCCCTATCAGCCCCGATCACCCGGCGAACCAACCCACTTGTCCCACGTGAATGCCGCCCAGAAGAGGCGATCCCGTACGCCCTTCTCTTCGGTTGACAAGCTTGCCGACCCCGGGACATTCTCCCAAGGCAAGTGTATTCCCAGCTGGTGCAATCAGCCAAAGGGTCGCGCGCCCAAAAGGGCACCAGACTGCCGCCCGCTCACATCCTGTACGAGCCTGAACGCCTTGGACGATTAGCTGATCTCGCTCACGCGCTGCTACTTACAATGCCGGCCAGGGTCCATCCTTGAATGGCATTTCCAACGGCAGACTCCCTTCCAGACATCAAGAGGAGGGCCTGGACAGTTGTAATCTTAGAAGCTCCTTGAAGCTCCTTTGACAACATCTCCCTTGCCAGTGCGATGAACAGATCACCCTGTGCCTGTCGTTCGCTGTCCCCAAGACCATCGATCATCCTCGTGGCCACCGCGTAAATCGACATGAGCAGGAGCTCTGAAAATAATGGTCCGCCCAGTGCCATGTCACGGAGGAACGTCGACTTTGCCACGATGCAGTAGGACGACGCTGAGTAGCAAAAAAAGCACTCTAGCAGAGCGTTGCCGATGTCTGGCGCGACTGTGATGTGTCTGGACGACGCCATGGCCTGAAAGAACGGGGCGTAGACCGGATCGACTAGGTCGTCCGAGCCGCTGGCAGCCAGTTGGGGCTGCCTGTCGCCGAGATCGGGTTCTTGTGTCAGGGATGTAAGGCCATGATAGACGATCTGGATTGATCAGGAGTAGCGCGGTCCCCCGGTGATCTCACCCACATTCCCTTGTGGATCTACGCCAAACGGTAACGGGAGCTGCCAAACGCAACGCCTTGAGGACTGCCCAAAGGGCCTGTATCCGCCAGAATAGGGCTCGAGGGTCGTCTGTCAGCGACGAGAGGACTGCTGTCTTCGGTCAAGATGCCCAGCAACGCTTCAACGCGACGCATGCGGGTCTCCATGTCCGAGCCGTCTCTGGGCTCCCGAGGTATAGGTGTGGTCGAGACTGTTGCCCTCTTCCTCTGGACGCTCCTTGCCGACGGGCTCATCACGTCAGACCCGTCGAACCGCGCTCTGCTCACAAATAGTTACACTGCTCGAGCAGATCATTGCAGGAAGAGCATCTCGGACGCTTGCCATCACAGGAGATCTTCTTCTGACGACAACGCTGTGCGGCTGGTGAGCTTCACCGAAAGGTCGTGACCCACCACACACGCCCCTCCGTACGTCTGCTTTGGAGCTCTAACGAGCGAACTGGTTGAGCCTCCCGGAGGCATTGTCGGCGTTCGTGTCGCTAATGCAAGCCAACACCGGGAGAACGGTGGTACTCAAGAGTGGGAGCAACAGCGAGTTAGGGGAAACAATGGCGGGCTTCGGAGTTGGCCGGACCGTTGACCGGGACGCCTCCCGGTAAAGTGAATCGCCATGTATCCGAACTCCAGCCAACGCCGAGCGACCGCCGAAGTCCGGATACTCTTAGACGCCATGACAAAAGCTGGAGCATAAGACTTCGTCAACGACCAAGTGACATTCATTCCAGCGGAACACAGATCATGAACGGTCTCAGCAACTCAACTGTCAACGTGCACGGCGCAAAGCCCTACCTCAAGCCGGGTACTCGTCTGCGGCAACTACTGGCCCAAGATGGATGCGTCCAAGCCCCCGGCGTATACGACGGAATCTCTGCGCGGTTAGCAATCGAAGCAGGCTTCCAAGTCATGGTGAGTTGCCGTCCACAGTGTCTCTTAGGAGTACTGAGCAGTCGTAGTACCAATCCGGTGCAATGACGACGGCTTCTCGCCTTGGCCTTCCCGACATCGCATTCGCTTCGCTGAACGACTTTGTCGACAACGGCCGCATGATCGCCAACCTGGACCCATCTGTGCCGCTCATCGCTGACGCAGACACCGGATTCGGCGATCCCAATGCTATCGCGAGGATGGTGACAAGCTACGACCGTGCGGGCATCGCAGGATTTCACATCGAGGATCAGATTCAGATGAAGCGGTGCGGTCATCTCAAGGGGAAGCAGTTGGTAGACATTGAGTAGGTCGGATCCGGCGTGTCGTCGAGCCTTTGCTAATTCGGTGTAGAACCTGGAGAACACGAGTCCGAGCCGCGGTTCAGGCTCGAGCAGCGGTCCCAGGCGGGAGTGACATCGTAATCATTGCTCGTACGGATGCGCTCGCCGTGGAGGGCTTCGACGCGGCGATCAATCGCGTCCGTGATTCTCATCCGCGTGTTTGGTCGAGCTGACGATGCTTCAACAGCTGCTGGCCGCCAAAGAATGTGGGGCAGACGTGGCGTTCCTCGAAGCAGTAAGCTCGAAGGAGGAGGTGCTCAGAGCGATAAGAGCTACTGTCGCCAATGCCAGTGAGTACGGGGCGTCCTCTCGGACGTCATGACTGTGACTGAGGTGGGCACAGTGCTTGGTCAACCTCGTCCCCAACGGCAAAACCCCCTGCTGGACCGTAAGCGAATTGGCTTCCTGGGGAGTCAAGCTTGCCATCTTCCCCGTCGTCGCCGGCAATCCTGCTCTGCACGCCATACGCGCGTCGTTCCAAACCCTCAAGATCACGGGGAAGGATGAGGCCCAGGCGGGAGGTTACGGTCCGCGCGACTTTTTCGATGTAATGGGGCTCAAGCATGAGGAAGAGATAGACCGGCTAGCCGGGGGTCAGGCGTTCACGTCGGCCGCTTAGCATTGACCCGGCTCTGATGAAGTTTTGCTTGCAGCTACTGGATGCATTAACTGGGGTGGATTGCAGGCCTCCGGGAGACTGAGGCAGTGATCGCCATAGCGCCATAGACCCTGATGCATATAAATTGAAGCATGAGTAGACTATTGTTCGCACGATGGTGAGACGTTTGTTCTCCCAGAGGTGTAATACACATCGGTTCGATTTTCCTGTGTTACTACTGCCTGCACACACATCCACCCACACACACCCCTCTCTCGCCGCACGCGGGCGGCCCGGTGCGATCTATGGGTAAAGCTAACCGACCCCACCGAGGACTGCTGCGACTTGACACTCCGAATGCCGCGGACACCTCCCAACGCCGAACCCCGGCAGGGTCTAGCCGAGTCAACGAAGCCCATGGGGCCGTGAATAGACGCTCTAGGAGCCCCCAAGGGATCCCCCTCCGTACACACATATATATGCGGGGGACCAGGCGTGCTCCCACCGCCCCTCTTCGACACACTAAGCATCCTTTCGATAGCACATCAACATGGAAGATACCAAGCAGGAAGTGGAGCATCTCGACGAGCAGGCTCGGCCGGATCAGTACACCGCCAGCGAGACGAGAAAGGTGGTCCTGAAGCTTGACGTGAGCTAGCATCGCTTTCATGATAGAGTACAATCTGACAGTTCGCAGGTCCTGATCCTCCCGATCACGGCGCTCATGTATGTGGCCGCATCGTGAGTGCCAATGCGATCCCTTCGGCATTACCTGCCTCGCCTAACAAACCCTTGTCAGATTGGACCGAGGGAACATTGGGAATGCGAAGCTCCAAGGACTCCTCACTATCCTTGGCAACAACAGCGATACTCGCTACAGCATTTGTCTCATGGCTTTCTACATCACCTATGTGGTGGGTTCATGCAGTCGCCGCACGTGCTAAATCTTGCAAAGGTCTTCAACATCCCCGGCAACCTTCTCCTCACAGTGATCTCTCCGGACAAGGCCATTGCCCTAGGCGCCCTAGTGTGGGGTATCGCCGCTACTGCCCAGGCTGGTGCACAGAATTTTGCCTCAGTCGTCGTCTGCAGGCTGTTCATTGGGCTAGGTGAGTGACGCATGATGTCCTGTCATGCTGACCTTGTTCAGGCGAATCGTCGTTTGGCACGGCCATTGGGCTCTACTACAGTTTCTGGTACACGCGAGACGAGATCGCAAAGCGCATCTCGCTCTACATTGGTATGGGATCCTTGGCGGGGGCGTGAGTCATGAGATTGCTGCACCGCTGCTTCTCGCTCACTAAGGCTTCTAGATTCGGTGGCCTCATCGCATACGGGGTGCAATTCATACACTCCGACATCGCCAACTTTCGCATATTCTTTCTCATCGAGGGACTACCGACGCTCCTGCTGTCGCTCGTCGTTTTCCTCTTTCTGCCTTCTTATCCCACGAAATCACGATGTGAGGCTTATACCGTAGTGTTCGCGATGTGACTCGGCTGTGACTCGCTGACCCCTCTAGATCTGAAGGAAGCCGAGCGAGACATTGTCCAGGCCCACCTGGTGGACCCGGGATACGATCGGCGACATAGCTTCGACCGGACCGCACTTAGACGCTGCTTCACGACACGCACTACCTACCTCAATGGGGTGGTCTACCTGGCCGTGAATCTCACCCTTGGCAGCGTCTCCGGATTCCTCCCCACAATCATAGCATCATTCGGATACACCAACGCAAAGGCTCAGCTATATACTGTGCCCCCATATGCGGTCGCTTTCGTGGGGACCATAATCGCCTCGACCTTATCCGATCGTTGCCGGTCTCGTGGGCTCTTCGTCGTCGGCCTCTGCCTGTTCTCCGCCATCGGTTTCGCCATCCTTCTCGCGGTTCCAAGCAACCACGCCGTGCGGTACTTTGCCGTGTTCCCTGCCGTGCTCGGTTGCTTCTCCATCGGCCCACTGATGATGACGTGGGCTGCCAATACGCTGGATCGCACTCTGCAGCAGGTGTTCGGCTTGGCTTCATGAACGCGTTTGGCCAATCGTTCTCGAGTGAGCAGACTCTGTCGTCGACGCCCACCTGCTGACGAACGACCCAGTCCTCGCGTCGTTCTCATTCCCGGCGTCCGAGGGCCCTCACTGGTGCCGAGGCTTCGGGCTCAATCTCGCCATGAATGGAGTGAGTGCAGCGGTGGCATTTTCGGCGACATACTGAAGGCACAGGTCGCGGCGGTGGCCGCGGGGTATCTCACATGGTACTATCGTCGGGAAAACGCGCGTCGAGACCGCCTTGAGTCTGTGCAGGCCGAGGACAATGGCACTGCTGGCAAGGACATCCGCGCAGACTCAGCAGGGGGCCTGCATGACCTTGCGCCGGGCTTTAGATACTTTGTCTGAGGCAGCTCAAATGGAGTCGACCGCTGGTCGTCATGAAGGGGGTAGCGCAACGAATCATGCGTTGGATTGTACTCGTACTATCGCGGCGAGAAGGCACATCAATGCACGCGGTCCGAAGGAAACTCGCGCCGTGCCTCGTCGGATGCGGCGAGCATGCCCCCGATGATGATCTGCACTTGACCTGATTGATGACCGGCCGTAATGTATGTACGAAATGTACGATTCCCAACAAATATACTCAGGATTTGTTGCTGACAGCGACACCCCGGCGCCTTGGGGACTGTGCCGCTCAATCTGAGAATAACTTGGACTTGACGCGGACAGGGTGCGCCCGAGGAGCCCTGACATGCCATGCACCTAGTGGATTGTTCTTTCCAGGGCCGGAACAACATTGTTACCATAACCACACCACCGTTTATGAACGCTCTGAAGTCTGAACCAGCTCAGGTGCATTGAGGGCATTTCCTTTTCGGGCGCCCGACCGCGCCCCTCGGGTTTGACTCGGAGTCGCCCTGCAGTGAAAGCACCAAATCAGGAAGTCTCCACTCCCGACTGCCCCGAGTGCTCCGAGTTGACCCCGCTTATCGCGCGTTACGAATCGTCCCTCTCGCCTCGCGCTCCGGCATTTGTCGGCATGGGTTGTTCGGGGTGGGCTCTTCCCCGAAAACTGGGGAACACATTCCTGATCTCCATCGTTCCGAGTTCCCGCGACCTCGAGGTCGAAAGGTCAGCTGATAAGCTACACCGCATACATATACCGGCCCGACCATTGGGTCCGAGGCACACACGCACACATACACCCAGTCTCCAGCAACTCGTTACCAGGATGGGCTTCAAGGGTGACTGGAAACAAGCGACGCCATACCTCGGCTTCTGCGTCTTCACTTTCTGCTGGACCAACGTCATATTTGGTCTGTGAGTGTGTTGCGTTACATGCTGGTTCACGCGCTGAGAGGCAGTGACACCTCGACATTCGGCTCGCTCCAGGCCCTTCCATCCTGGTTGAACCAGTTTGGCACAAACGGCTCTTTGACGACCCTTCAAAAGGCTCTTGCCAACTCGAGTGGGTATTCAAACCAAAAGATCTCTCCCAAAGCTAAGCCACACAGTCGTCTACGTCGGCCGATTGGCCGGGACTGTCACTTTCGAGCCCATTGCCGAACGATACGGCTACAAAGTACTCTTGGCCGCTATCGCGACTGTCCAGGTCGTGTCCGTCATCAGTGAGCCCTTTCTTGCGCCACACGATTCCTATTATTGACTAGCCCTTAGTCCAGCTCGCGTCTGGAAACTTCAACACGTTTATCGCCGGACGAACCATCTCGTACGTTGCGGTAGGATGGATCGATGGCACCATCTCCTCATACGCCTCTGAGATCGCCCCGGCGGCTCTGCGTGGTTTCTTTTCCGGTCTTCTTGCCCCCATGGCGAATCTTGCATCGGTATGGGGCGCGGGGATGTGCCAGCACTACGCAACGGAGACCCAAAAGGTCGGGTGGATGGTGCCGATTGGCATCCAGCTCATCCCCGTGGTCATGATCGCCATCTGCTGGCCATTCACCGTCGAGTCCCCTCGATGGCTACTCTCCCACGACCGGGACGATCAAGCTCTAGCCGCCTTGAAAAAGCTGCGTCGCAAGGACGACGTCGACGCCGGCCTCTGCGAAGTCGAGCTCGAGGCTATCGCTTACGCCATTCAATACGACAAAACCCACGCGACCGCACGTTGGAGGGATCTGTTCACCAGCACGGCCTACAAGCAGACCATCTACACCATCCTCTTCTTCTTCTTCTACCCTTCCACAGGTAACGCCTTCTACAACGCATACGGAACCACCTTCTTCAAGTCGCTCGGTCTCGGCAACGCCGCTTTCACCTACGCCATTCTATGCCAGCTTCTGGGTGCCATAGGCGGAACGACCGGTCTGCTCCTCACGGACCGCGTCGGTCGTCGCCCTCTGCTCATCATCGGTTCTGCTCTTCTTGTCCTCTTCGACGGTCTCGCGGCCGGCCTTGCCTCGAAGTCTGTTCGCACGACCACCGACAACAACGTTGTCGTCGCCTGCTGGATGCTCATGCTTTGGTCAGCCAAGCTTTCCTGGGCTACTCACGCGTATATCGTCGTTCCCGAGATGGGAGGAATCCGCATGCGAAAGAAGCGTGAGTAGCGGAACTATTCTTGCGGCACAAGGCTGACCGCTCTCAGTCGTCATGGTTGGGACCACCGTCGACGTGCTCGGGAACTGGCTCTGGGGCTTCGCCGCGCCTTACATCCAGCTCGCCGATGCCACCAAGGGCCCAAAGATCGGCTACTTGTTCATGGGCTTCGCCGGCATGGCCCTCATCTTCGCCATCTTCTTTGCGCCCGAGCTCAAAGGCCGTTCCCTCGAGGAGGTCGATGAGCTGTTCCAAAAGTTCAGGTGGGGCTGGGAGTACAAGGGTTACAAGACGACTGGTGTTGGAGCGGCGGTTGCTCAGGCCGAGCACGGCGAGCTCGCCAACACCAAAGAGGTCGCCGATGTAGCCGAAGTCGACGAGAAGAACGTGCCCGGCACCCAAGTTCAAGTGAACTTGGTTTGAGCGCCGTGCAAGGTATATTGAGTTGGTGGAGCGAGCTGGGGCGAACTGGGGATAAGTTATATCTGGTCGAATCTGCTTGGAGTTTGTACGGTCGTGATCGTCCGGATGCGATGTCAAAGTTGTCAGGGACGTAGCAAGTTACAGTATGCATTTTCCAGTGCCACCGAGTCAAGCCGATGCCAGCAGGAGGTGCTCGAAGGGTCAGGTATCCCAGACCTATGCTAATGGTCTTTGTCTCTTGTCCGTCGCCATACGCCCCACCCGGGTCATAATCCAAGTCTCCTGACTTCCCTGCGTACTATCCAAATGTCCTCGTAACCCCCTTGGATACAATGCTCGGCAGGTCGGCACTCAGACCCCCTGCCATTGTTCTCTCGTTCGCATTTGCATAGTGTACGATGATATTGACTACGACTGGTGTGAACACTGGTCCTGCCACTACATGTTGAAACGGGTGATCAGGCTCTTCGCCGTGTCCCTGAACGTCTCCTCTAGCGACCTATACGTGATTCCCAGCACCTGAACCGCCTTGGAACCGTCAACAAAGTTGGACGTTGCCACAAGGGACTCCCTGTAGCCCGGGGTTGTATCGCCTTTGGGCACATCAGGGAGGTCGGGGAACTCTTTGTTCAGGACCTGCCGGCCCTGAGCACCACATTTCGGGGTCAGGGTTCCCGAACACATTTCACTCACAACGCAAACGTCGTTACCGCTGTAAGGACCGTTTGACACGATGAAGCGTTCGCCTCCAGCTTCAGGCAGAGTCATTGCCTTTACCTGAGCGAGAGCCACTGACACTCATCAGTCCCATCTATGAGTCATCACGCACCATCCCGCACGTCCACGAAATTAGAACCGCTTTCCGGAAGATCTGACTGCTTCATCCTCCCAGCGACGTATGGGTAGATACGGTCTAGGGCTGTTAGCTCACGCTACCCCCAACATGAGCAGACAACTCACTTCCGACCGAGTGATTGAGCTTCTTGGGATCGTCACATTGATGGACAATGGGCCCATAAACCATCGGAGGATGGATCGTGGCGCCGTCAAATGTGGGCTTCTCGTCGTCGAAGAACTGCCAGAAGGCTCTCTCCGCCAGGACTTTGCTCGCTGGTCGTTTTAATCAACAATGAAATGGTCCCAGATTTCCATGACACACCTCGGTATTTGGAGTCTCCTGGTGCGTCCGAGCCCATCTCGGCACACTTGGCTAGGTCGACACTGTTCCAGTCCGCCTCGGTGTAGCTTAGCAAGTGTCAGTCGTGGACGTCCCGGCGATCATGGCAGAACCCACCGGGTCGGAGGACCACCAGGACCATTGATACTTCCGCTTGATGCGGTGTACACCACGCGCCGGACTTGAGGACTGAGGGAAGATGAGTCGCCTCCCCGCTCGGTAACGAGGAAGACTTACGCGTTCTTCTGGATGCTCTTCAATACTCCAACCGTTCCGTTGACTGCTGGTATGGCCACATCGTCGAGGTGCTTCACAACGAAGGTGACAGGGCTGGTTGTCTCATCAACAATGTCCCGAAGAGCCACGACGCCGGACATACCTCGCAACGTGAGCCACGCCATCCACGCCCTTGACGGCTTCGTCGAAAGCGCCTTCCTGTGGAGCTTGAGCCGCCAGCACGACGCCACGGGCAAGGTAGCTCACCTCTGCGATCTCCCTCACGATCACATATTCGAACTTCCCTTTGCTGTCCTTGAACAGGTTCGCCAGATACTCTCCCTTGCCAGTGTCGCGGACGGTGCCTCTGACATCGTAACCCTGCTCGAGATACTCTCGAACAATGTGACTGCACGAATCAGCAAAGAGATCGGGCTGGCGTCGCTCACGCGGCGATGTATCCGGACGCGCCGGTCACAAGGATCTTGGAGCCTGGTTCAACTGCTGGCATGTGGAGCTGGTGTTGTCGTGGATGGGCACAAGCACGACCAAGACGCCAAAAGTCGCTGATAAAGAGTCATCTGGACAGAGACCGGTACGGGACCCGAGTAACCCGAACAGCTGCCCGCGCTCTCATACGACTGCCACCCCGAGCCACCCCGAATGAACCCGACCACCCCAAGGGGCCTGAAGTCGGGCGTCCCTCACTTGCCCTCGCTCCTCGCTGTCGCTCTGTTCTTTCCTGCATCGCTCGGCGTGGCAAAATGCATGTTTCTCAGGTTGAAGGGTGCGAATCTCGGGCTAATCCTTGGCGACGAATCACATTCTCGGCTTAGGGGGTGTTTCTGTTGGTCTAAGGGGCATTCGCTCCGGTTAAGGGTCGCGGATCTCGGGTTAAGAGGTGGGGATATCTGGTTAAGAGGTGCGAATCTCTGGTTAAGAGTTGCGAACGTGGAGCTTAGAGGTGTGAATGTCGGGTTAAGAGTCGAGAGATCGTTCTCAACACCAACGGGCCCGCATGACCCCCGCATCCCAACCCTCCACAGCTGCGTATCGGCCTGATGAGCAGCGACCAAGAAGGGGGTCCAATTGGAGCTCGACGCTATCCGGTGTTCAAGAGCAAGTCACCCATATGCGTAAGGCGGACCAGCGCTGTGCCCGCTAATGCAGACTGTGTGTGGGCTTGTGACCGGACATCGCTCCGTGATTGGCCACGCACATTGCCCATCGGTTTCGCCTCGCGGGACTCACTCCGTTGAAGGCATGGCGTACTCAGCTAGTGCAGCCCGCCGGGCCGAAGAGTGCCCCGAGTGGCCGTTCGGGGCTCGGGCACTTAACCATGGTTTATATACAACAGTCATCCAACTCCCAGTGAGCTCTCGTGTCCACCACTTCTCGACAGCTGTGCCCAACGAGTCCGCATTAAGCAAGATGACCTACCCAACCGCACTCACAACCACCAACAGCAACCCTCGGCTGCGCCTACTGCAGGGTCTGAAGGCCGGGAAAAAGCCGGTGATGACCTTCATGGGTCTCCCTTCGGTCCGGACGGCACAGATCGTTGCCTTGACCGGAGTCGACGTGAGTCTGACAGCGAGCTCACCAGATTGTGCTGATCCATCGCAGAGCATCATCCTGGACTGCGAGCACGGCCACATCTCCGACGACTCGATGCACAACTCTGTCGCCGCGATCTCAGCCCTGAATGTTTCGCCGCTCATCCGAATCCGGGCGCCCCTCCCAGACCTGATCAAGCGGGCGCTGGACACTGGTGCACAGTACGTACATCCCAGAGGCCACTGGTTTTGTTGGTCCTGACGATTTCGCAGCGGTATCATGGTCCCCCAAATCAACAACGCAGCGGAGGCGGAACTGGTAGTGCGCTACTCTAAGTTCCCCCCGCAAGGCCTCCGGGGACAAGGCTCCGCGTTCCCCGCCATCGCCCACGGCATCACCATCCCCGAGTACATGAAGTCTGCCGACGAGACCATCATCACGTGTTTGCAGATAGAGACCAAAGAGGGTCTGGACAACGTGGAGGAGATCTGCGCTGTTCCCGGTGTCGGTACGTTCTTCTCGAGATTGCTGCACCAGCAAGGCTGACTGACGCAGACCTGGTCTTCATCGGCCCCAACGACCTGGCCCAATCGATCCTCGGTTATGTCCCAGCCCGTGGGGACGAGCCAGAGTTCGTCGCCGCCCTTGATAAGATCGTGGCGGCGGCCAAGAAGCACGGCAAATGGGTCAGCAGGCTGTCGAACAGCGGGGCTCTCGCCAAGGAGCACTTGGAGGTGTACGACACCGTTGCCATGGGCGCAGACATGAAAGCGATCACCATGTGGTACACTCAGGAGTTGGACGTCTTGAGGAAGTGATGCACTGTACGTTACCTGACTACTCCATGTGCCAGGAACTTTCAGGATGTGATGCATTATTTCAATACCTGTCTCACTGTGTGTAAGGAGCACGAAGCCAACCACCATTGAGCCAAGCAGCAGCAGCGCACAACGCTCGGGTGTTCCTGATCACAGAGTGCCCAGGAGACTGATTCCGAAGACATCATGACAACAGGGATAGATCGACACACTTCAGCTACTAACTTCCTGACGTATGATTCCGTTCTAGTGACAAGGTGCATGCCTGATGTTTTGTATGTATGAAAAGCCCTTAGATCTGAGCGATGGCCTCGATCTCAATACGAGCGTTTTCACCGCCGGGGAGCTTGCTGGCCTGGATGCAGGTTCGGGCCGGCTTGGGACCCTCGGGAAGGAGCTAGAGAGCTCGGTGAGCGCCAGCGTACGGACACCGCCTCTCAATCGTACTCACAGAGACGAAGGTGTCGTTCATGGCCAGCATGTCGTCCATGTCCTTGAGGTAGATGTTGAATTTGACAACCTTCTCCAGGGACGATCCGGACAGCTCCAGGACCTCCTTGAGCGCGGTGAGCGACTGGGTCTGCTTGGAGTCAGCGTGGTACTTCAACCCTGCGCCGAAAGGACAACCCACCGTCGCCGTCGCGATGTCACCTTGCCCAACCTGTCCGGAAGCAAAGACCAGTCCCGGAACCACCACGGCGGGAGCTAGATGTCAGCGCCGGTTGACTTGATTTCACTCACAGTTGTGGGGCTTGAGAGGGTACTTGTCGTTGCCGATGATCTGCTTGGACATTATGAAGGATGTGCTTGACAGTGATGAAGCGAGGAGAATGAAGTTGGAAGGAGAGAGTGAAATAGGGATCGCGCATATGTATTGACGGCTTGATACTCGGGGTACTCGGGGTAAGACTCATCGCTCGGGGAGGTTGGTTAGCGGGGGTGAGCGACTGGGTGGGTTCGGAGCGCTTCAGATGCTCCGATTGGCTCCCGATGGTCGGCTTAGACAAAGTGGCTATGCATGCTAGTGAGCGCTGCGAGTCCAAGGACATCCCCGAGGCACTGCCCCGAGTTCCCGGCAATGCTGGGAAGTGAGTGCTCTGGTGGGCTCTCCTCGCGGCGTATTTAACGCGGTAGGAACGTCACCGTGTCCCAGCAACCGCACCCACTCTGTCCTGAACCCGAGTACCATGGCCGCACCATTCAACCCTCCCCCCGCCGACCTTCCTGGCAAGCCGACCGTCGAGGCATGGACGCCTCCGCCAACGAGCAAACTGGACATCGACTGGGCCAAGCTGCGCACGATCGAACTCTCGCTGCTCGACAGCCCCGACCCCAAGGTCGTGCAGGGGCTCGTCGACACCTGCAAGGTGGCGATCAGAGACGATGGCTTCATCTTTCTCACCAACTACGGTGTCTCCCTGGACCAAGTAAGCCGGCACATCAGCATCGTGTTCACATCACAGTTGCTGATCATGATCAGCTCCACAGGCAGTTTGACATCGCCCAGTACCTCCACCGCAACATCACCGACGAGGACAAAGAGAGGCTCCATTGGAACCCAGATGAGAGCGGTACTTTTGCCGGCTGGAAGCCCAAGTACGGATGGCGTGTGAGTGCGACATTCCTGCCGAGGGGCAACGCTGAGTGCGCGTAGCGCGACAAAGGGGCCAAGGACAACATCGAGCACTTCAACTACTACCAGCCGCAGTTTGAGTCCATGGACCGCGTGCCGACGTGCATGCACCCTTTCTGGGACGAGATTGTCGACTTCTGCAACTACCTCACATACTCCGTCAACAAGAGGCTGCTCAAGCTTCTCTCAAAGGTGCTTGAGATGGACGACGAATACCTTTGGGAGCACGTTCAGTCCAAGGTCGGTCCCGTCGGGCAGGGTTATTTCCGTCAGGCCCTCTACTACGCGAGCGACGAAGACGTATCAGCCAAGAGCAATGGCACCAGGATGAACGGGTGAGCCGGGGTTGTCATCGGGTCCGGCGTTGTGCTCAGATCTTAGCCACTGCGACTTCGGCACCACGACCATGCTGTTCTCGGTGCCCGTCTCGTCGCTCCAAATCTGGGGTCGTGATGGCCAGTGGCGCTACGTCCCGTACAAGGCCGGCGCCCTTGTTATCAACATTGGAGAGACTCTGGAGTGTCAGTGGCTTTTCGATGTACATACGGTGACCATGTGTGGCGGTAGGACTGACGCATCGCAGTGGTCTCTGGAGGTCACTTCCGCGCTACCCGACACCGTGTCGTTGACCCGCCGTCCGACCAGATGACCTTTGACCGTCTCTCCCTTGTTCTCTTCCAGGCTTCCGAGGGTGACCTCCGCATGGAGCCCGCCTACGGTGAGTTGGTGGTGTCGAAGTCCGGCTGACGTCGCAGAGTCTCCTCTCCTGAAGCGGGAGGGCTGCTTCGACTCCCAAGGAGCCTACCGCGAGTTCAAGCGACTTCGCGAGAAAGGCATCCCGGTGAGTTGTCATGGGGACCAGTCCTTGGCCTCGCTGACAACTTTGCGCAGGTACCCACCAACCGCCAGTGGCGCGAGGTTCAGATCGCCGACGCCCATCACTCTACCGATGCCGCACCCAATGACAAGATTGTGTATGTCAATGGCACCAAGCACCTCCAGCGAGAGTACCTGGGTGTCAACATCCTGCTTCCGGCGTGATCCCTTTGTTTGTATATATCGTCGAGATGCATTGCGTTGGTCATGTGATATCCCACGAACAAACTATTTCCTAGTAGAAATCACCATCGTGTCAATAGACTGGACATCTCAGACGGACAGTTGACCTCAGCCAGTCGTTATCTTGTTTCGGTAGGCAGGGAAGCATCCTCAGGAAAGGTCACAGCGCCTTTGCGCATCGGACCGTGCAACTAGTCGAATTGTCGGGGTTGAGTTTACTCGGTGATCATGACAAACATCGTCGCGCGACCTCACCACGAGGGACTCCACATTGGGGAGTCGGGGACTCGGAATCGTCTATCGCTCACCGCGCAGTGAGTGATCACATGAGCAAGCCAGCACCGTGGGAATTGGAAGCCTTCGGGAAGTCGGATACACGCTCATTACGATCGAGAAACTGGAGGTGCTCCTCGAAAACTCGGTCGACGCGGCGGTGCTCCTCCCAGTCGCATCGGGCAGCTTCGTGGCAGAGGACTGGGAATAAACGCCGATACAGTCGTCCAAAAGCCGGTAAGCGGACTTGGCCGTCCACGAATTGTGCAGTTGTGACTTGTGACCGGGATCCCCTGCCTCGAGCCTCTATTCAGCACATCCAGGAACTGATGCGAAGTCCCGAGGCGTGCTCGGTGAGCAGCATCCGTGGGGCTGTACGAGAACGAGTACATCCACTTTCAGATTCGCACTATTTTAGGTTTGTCGTGGAGGCCAGACATGAAATCTGGACGTTGAGGTTGGCTCACCCCGAGAACCCCGAGTTCGGTGTTATAAGTCTCGTGTAGAGCACTCGGCAACTTGTCCCCAGCACCCTCGACACACCAATCATGACCTACCCAAACGAACCGCACGCAATCGCCGCCGCGACCGACGACAAGGACATCAGCAACACCGTCGTCGAGTCCTCGGATGATGTCGTGTGGACCGACGAAGATGACAAGCTCAACAGGAGCGCCATTCGCAAGCTCGACTGGACCCTGGTCCCGCTGTTCGGCTTCATTTTCATGATGGCCTCGTTAGGCGAGTCATCCTTCATATCACGGGCTGACGAGCAGACCGATCGAACATTGGGAACGCGAACTTGACGTGAGACCGAGGCCACCTACACGCTGCTCGTGCTGACCCTGTACCCGTACAGTGGATTTAACGTCGATCTCGGCCTCGTGGGCAATCAGTATGGAGCGGCGACGTCTGTGGTATACTCAACCTATGTCATCTTTGAACCGATTTGTACGTTGTTACAGGAGGCAATGCGCTGATCTAGAGACTCCGTTCTGCTCAAGATTGTCTCAGCCCGCATAATGCGTAAGTGAGACCACACACGCAGTTGCTAATCGCCAGTCACCGCATCGGTAGTCTGCTGGTCCGCTATCACCATCGGTGCCGCTTTCATCCAGAACTACGACCAGCTTCTCATGACCCGAGTGCTACTTGGTGTCTTCGAGGCAGTCTGCTCGCCTTGCATCGCCATCTATCTGACCATGACCTATCGACGAAACGAATATGTAACCCGACAGACGGCGATTCAGGCCATGTCTGCCCTGTCCGGGGCGTTTGGTGAGTGTCCCGTTCACGAGGCCTGCTAACATGTAGGCGGTCTCTTGGCGTACGCCCTCAACAACATTCACGCCGCGAATATGCACGGATGGCGATGGATGTACGTCCCAGATTCGCCTACTCAGCTCATGCCAAGGTACCTCGTCGAGGGTCTCATCTCAGCGTGCATCGTCCCCGTGATCTGGTTCGTGCTGCCAAACAATCCCTCCGAGCTTCGTTGGCTTTCGCCTGCGGAGAAGGAGATGTTTGCCAAGCGGGCCATCCTCAACCGAAAGTACTACGACGCACGAGACCAATTCCAGTGGAGCGAGGTCCGAAGGGCGTACAAGGACTGGCGCACCTACGTCCAGTGAGTTCAACAGCAGACTCAGAGCACTGATTGCCAGCGCCATCAACCACTTTGGCATCGACTGTACTTTGTACTCGTTGAGTGAGTACCAATCGTCCTGACGCGGCTCACACGCTCAGCCACATTCATGCCGACTCTCTGCGCCGGTCTCGGTTTCACGACCACCATCGAGGCTCAACTTCTCACGGTACCAGGTGGGTCCAGCAGCGATGAATGTCACGCCTGTATGATCATAGCTTACATCGTAGTCTACGCCATCGCGGCCCTAACATTCGTCACCGCCGGCATACTGTCAGACAGGTGGATGCGCCGGTACCCATTCATGATGTTCGGCCTCACCTGCAACCTCATCGGGTACATCATCCTCTGCACCGCACCTCAGGTTGGTGTACGCTACGCGGGGATCTTCATCGCGTCGATGGGCCTGTACATCCCCACGGCTCTAAACAACCTTTGGGCCGCCGACAACCACGGAGGTCACTTCAAGAGGGCGACCACCTGTGGCACTATCGTCTTTGTTGGGAGTGAGTCACACGCGGTCGGTTGCGTAGTGTTGACGTTGCTAGATATCGCCGGCGCTGTTATCGGCTTTGTCTTCACGTCCCAGACCTCGCCGCGGTACTTCAAGGGCATCTACTTTGTTCTCGCCTTCACCATCATGTCGATGGGCTGCACAACCCTTCTCGTGAGCCTTGACGATGACGCATATCGCCTTCATCGCTGACACGTCCGTAAAGTTCTTTGGCAACCGCCACAAAAACGCCCAGAAGGACAAGCAGATCGCGGCGGGCGCCGCGGACGACGACTCGCTCGGCGACGAGAACCCTTACTACAAGTTCACCCTTTGAGCGGAGCAAAGGCGAGCGAGCCTACCTATCAATGTGCCGTAAAACAGTTGTGCAGCCGCAGAGACCCCTTGTTCGTTCCTATTGGTTGGAAACAAAGTACTTTGAAGATGAACCACGTGACTTGTCCGGCCCAGGGTCTGAGTCAGGGTCGAGTAAGGGTCAGGGTCAGGGTCAGGGTCAGGGGTAGGGTCTGCGGGGAATGATCCTCCATCAGAACTAACCCAAATTTGAAAAGTCTAATAATTAATAGCCCCGAGACATTAGGAACTGTTGCGGCGAGCGCACCCTCTGATTAGTCGTAATCTGGTAGAAGATGTAGACGTTCCTCTTGGGGACACTCGGGGAACAGCTTCGGGGCAAGATAGCTCATCGGGGTACTCGGGGTTGCTCGGGGTCAGCTGGGCTCACCCAGTGAGCAGATAAGAGTGGTCGACTTGAGCACTCCTCGTCACTGAGTATCCCCAGCATTCCCACCATCTTACATCCCCAACCTGCCCCGAGCGCTGCGCTCCTTCAATTGAAATCACCCCGAGCGTAACCTTTCGATGACCGTCATGGACGCCGCGGCCGCCGCCAGCAACCCCCGCAAGAGGAAGACGCACAGAGCTTGCGACTATTGCCGTGACCACAGGATCCGGTGAGCGACTCCGCATCGGACCTGGTCAGCTTCTCATGAATGTTGCAGCTGCGTGTACGAGGGATCGGAGACGTGCAAACACTGCCTGGACTATGACATACAATGCGTCAAGGTCGCGCCGCCGCCCAAAGTAGGTTGACGAAGTGTGGAGGCAGGGAGGGGTGTTCGCTCATCCGACCAAGGACAACCGGCCGCGGAAGCGGTTCATGGTGGAGGCTGTCGAGGCTGGGGAGCACCAGGGTCTGGAGCCAGTGTATCTCGGCGGGTCGAGCCTCAGTCAGCTTGCCTGGCTCTTCTGCCCCGCGAGCGTGAAGAGGAAGCTGCACGCGCTGGACCTCGAGCATGACCTACACCGCGGGGCGATCTGTGACAGCGACGAGCAGGGGCTGCTAATCGGACGAGACCCCCAACAGTCGCGCGGCTACCGGTCGACCTCTTCGTCATTGAGCGCAATTGAGACTCGGCTTGCGGAGTTGGTGGGGGCGTCGACGGTGCTCCAGGATCGTGAGTTGGCTGCGCGCCGGAAGGGTTGCTGATATGCAGTATACGACACGGCATCCACTAGAATCATCACCGTCTTTCCTGTTATCTCCAAGCACGAAAGGTGAGTAGCGACGGCACTGGTAAGCCGCGCCCTGGTAAGCCGCTGATCCGTTAGCTTGCTCAACGATGAGCCCGATCAAAAGTTCTGGGAACGCTTCATCGAGCTGCACCACAACTCGACACCTCCGACACCCTTGCCCGGCGTGGTCCGAATCATCCATTGCGCACTCGCTTCCATGTCCCGCGAGGTATCAACCGAAATCCGACAGAACGTTCTATCATCGCTGCAGAACAGCCTCGCCAGCGTCGAGTTTGAGAGATTGTGCCGGACCTCGACAATCTCCAGCATACAGGTCCTGATACTCCTAACGATGTGTGATGAGCTCAACGGAAACGGATCCACCTCGCCATTCCTCAAGCTAGGCGCGGCGATCCGGATGGCACAGGAGCTGGTGAGTGCGCATAACCGGCTCTCGGCTCACGACCTATGGGCTGACCATGACAGGCGCTGCACCGAAACGTCTCGCTCGATCTAGTTCCTCTGGCGCAGAGGAATCGCAGAGCTAGAGTGTGGGGCGCATGTGTGTGTGCCGACCGATGGTAGGTCGCAGCGCGAGAGTTCGGTCACTCACGTCAGGATGTCATTGCGCCACGGGCAAGCATTGGCAATCGATCTCGACATGTGCGATGTTTCGCTACCTCAAGAGTATCCGGACCACGTCCGAGACTCCTCCTCCGGCAAATGGTCCCCTTCGTTCCGCTTCCTCGCCGAGTTCACCAAGATGAGCATACTGTTGGGCCGCGCATGTGGGTTCATGCTGATTGGCGACCTCACGTTTAACGCTGACCTATGCAGATCGGCTGACCTGTTCACCTATCGGCCTGTCCAAAGCCGACGACGTGCCTCTTCTGGTCCTACAGACCGAGATCGACATGTGGGTCAGCCAGCTGCCGAGGAGCTGGCCCTATTCACCGACCCCGTCGGCGGAGGATTTGATGAACATCTTCTACGTGGCATTGGAGGTGAGCAGTTCTCGGTGACAACGCAATGCTAAAGCCAGTTCACCTTCCTCCGCCCGTTCTTGTGGCCGACCGCCCCACTGCCGCCGCACATCACGTTCCGACCCGCCCCGCAACGTTGGTCGGCGTTGGTGCTGCGCGCTCAGCAGGCCACACTCTGGGCCGAGAGCAGCGAAGGCACCTTTTTCCTGGATGTGTGGTCGAATGTCCTTTACCCCTTAGGTGAGTGCAATGCCTTGGCACTAAGCTGACGTCAGTTTGCTGCCTGTTTATTCACCTCAAGCTGTACGAGCAGACACAACGCGAAGACGCCAGGATCTATCTCGAGCGAACAGACAATGTCATTCAGAGCTGGGCATCTCAGCATCCCGGCAGCGCCCGTCGATCCAAGATCGCGGCAATCACCGGTCTGCTGCGCCAGTCTATGGGTCCCTCGTCTCCCATGAACACGCTGGACAACCTTCTCACTCCTGGAGGCTCGCTGGCGGACAACTGGCTGGAGACGATCACTGCAGTCGGTGGAGATTACGACTTTGGTTTGGTCTGAACGACACCTTTTTTGCGCGCATGCAATGTACTTGTACCCTCACCATGTCTCCGAGGCCGCGCGCATGGTGAACGGCTGTGGATATGTACGGTACATGTCTAAACTGGCAGAATGACGGTGACGCCAAGGAACTCCCTCTTGGTGAAGAGCCTTCCGTCGATCTCGATCCTGTCCTTGCCAACCTGGTTGTTGACCACATCGGTGACTTCGCGCCCGCCGGCGATCTGCGACTCGCGCCATTGCCTGTTGGTGGGCACGGCCATTCCGGCGTCGCGGAGTTTCTTGAACTCCTTGAAGCAACCTTGGTAGTTCACGTATCCCTCCCTCTGAATAAGTGGAGACGCTAGTGAGTCAGCGGGAGGCCTCCTTTGTATGGCCTCACTGGAAGCCGGCTCCATGCGAAGATCGCCCACGGAACTCTCGAAAATGACGATGGACAGTCGCTCAAACGTCCGTTGGTCCTCTGGCGGCTCAAACACCCGGTGGCGCGTCGCCTTGAAGTGGCCTCCGCTGATGATTTCCTGCAAAGGTTAGCTTTAAGCGCCCTGCTTCGGCTGTGAGCACTTACCAGTGTCTCTCCCAAGTTCACGGCCAAGGAACCGGGACTGTACTTGACATACCTCCACTTCTCGTCGGTCCCCCAAATCTGAAGGCTGCTGACAGGGACGGAGAAGAGAAGGGTGAGCATGCCTAGAGGTTAGCCGGTTTCGCCGTGTAAGACCCACCAAAGTCGCAGTGGCCGTGCATTCGGAGACCCTTGGAGAGCGCCTTGGTCTCCTCTGCGAGTGGTTGGAACAGAGCATGGCGGAAGTAGCCTTCTCCCGTAGGGCCGCCCTTGGACTGAGCGTTGTCCCACAGGTAATCGTCCGGCAGCTCCAGAACACGAGACAGCAAGGTGAGCAGGCGGCGGTTGACTGAATTGGTCATGTACTGCGAGAATGTCAGCGGTGACGCTAGACGTTGATTCTCACCTCGCAGAACGCTGTAATCTCGTCGGAAAAGGGGTGGATACAAGTTGGAGTCCTGTTGATATCGGCAAACTCGGGGCGGTAAAAGTTGAAATGCTTGATACCGTCGAGGGCCAGTTTCTCGCGCTGGCGACGGTCAACGGGTCACGGAATCATCGGCTGGGCACGCACCTTCCAACCATATGGTCGCTTGTACCCGGAATACACGCCAGACTCTGGATCCCAGAGCAGCCTGTCCTGGTCCTCCTGCGAAATACTGCGGTGGAGATGCTGCGCAATCGCGAATTGGCGGTGAAGCTGATCGAGTGACACGCCGTAGTTGACGACATACAGAAACCCATCCTCCTTGATCGCAACTTTGACTATCCGGACGAGCTCATCAACCACTGCCGGGTCTGGCGAGTCCATCAAAGCCAGGTCGATTGTGTGAAGATCCGCGAAATCCACATCGGCCTGGGTCGCTGGTGGCGGAGACCACGGCTCGATTGTAGGCTTGCACTTGACCGAGGGCGGAGCGAAATCGGAGGTGGGCGCGGACATCGCCGGCATCTACGGCAGAGAAAGCGAATGCATAGCTGTCTGTTATATACGGTGCGTAGGCCTGGACGCCCGATTGCCCCGACTCTCGCTATCAGAGCTCTCACTCGCCACACATATCCCGAGCACCCCGAGTATCCCGAGACCCCGCCTGTGTTGACTGCGAGTTTGGGTTTCCGGTACCAGAGACTGCCGGAGGTGCCTTGGCCAGACTCTGGCTCGGAGACCAGTGACCGGAGCCACATGATGACTGCTGTCTTCGCATCACTACTGGCACGTCGCCCTAGAACATGCAGAACTCGGGTCACTCTTTCAGGCCCCGTTTCGCCACACTACGGCAGTCCAGCTCTTGTCTTACGGGCTATGTGTTCGAGCTTTCGGCGTCTAGGTGCCCTGTGATCTGAAATCCAGTTGGCGATGGGATGTAGTGCCTCGTGCATAGCTAGCACTCGATAGCTTGTCCGCGCGCGTCTATCCGAGGCTGTGACCCCCTTGCTCTCAGATCACCCTGCCCACCCCCCCCGCATCCTCGTCTACATCTGGAGCCCCTGCCGGCTCCCCTTCCCTCCCCTCTTCATCTCCCTCCATCCTCATCTGACCCAGCCCTAGGCAGCATCCGGCCGTACAAAGCTGCAGAATGTTCTCAAAGGGTGAATCGGAAGTCCAGGCTGCCACCATAAGCTTGGAAAACACAACTCGCATGTACTCACCGCTTATTTCCAACATCAGACGTGGTGTCGAGATACTCCTTACGTTGCTCCGCGGAGAGCGCGTCCCACTTCTTGGCTTTCTGCGCGTTCCTCCATCGGTAGTAGAAGTATGTCCCGGGGTAGAGAATGACCTGAAGCGCATTGAGCGCGAGTTATAAGCGGCCATTGCCGTGCTCACCAGGTTGAAGACGATGACTCCTATAAGACCTTTGTTCGCCTTGAAATACCGGGGCGAATCGCTCTCCACGTAGATGTTGGCGCCTATCATGGCGGATGCTTGCACCATCATATTGTACATCCTACACCGAGTGAGCGCGCCGTCTTCCGTCTTCACGCGTACTCACGATGCCGAGACTGTCCGGTTCTGAACCGACCCTGAATTCGTGCTTGTCCAAGCTACTTGTATGGCATGGACGCTGCGCGTATCAGCCGGGGCTAACGATTGCAGTGACGTGCACTCGGTGATGTCCGCTGGGCACACACTATGGATATGCCAGAAGGACCGTGGCCAATGCGAAGTACGACCAAGGTTGGATAGGATCCTTGAGGACGACGAGCGCGATGAAGTTTGGCAGCATCCACAGATTGTCCGCCATGGAGATGAAGGAGCGATTGTTGACCAATTCGGACACGGCGGTGATGGCAAACAGATTGATTATGGAGAGTACCGTCGTGGGGATGTTGAGTAGGTTTGTTTGCACCACATTGAACCCAAGACTCTTGAGGGAGAGGGTTAAATAGTTGCCGACAGGGTAGCCCGGAATGCCAAAGAGAAGACCGATCAGGTAGAGAGGGTACATGTTGTAGTCGCCCAAGCACTTGAAGATCATCTTGACAGTAAGAGGCTGACGGTTGTGCATGCCGGCTTTCCCCGGATCATCCCGGATCACTGAAACCGAGCGTCAGAATACTTGGAGCGACAGCATGCCCATTATCGATTCACCGCTGTTGACGATGATCTTGACCTGACGATCGGTAAAGTAGCCATTCGGGCGGAACCAGGTCTTGGTCTTGGCCGGCGCGGTTGGCATTAGGAAGAACGACGCGATCCCAATGGCCACTGTGGCGGAGTGAGTTTGGCTATGAAGACAGCCCACCCACTGTACTCACGAGTTAGGAGTCCCTCTATGAGGAATAGCCAGCGCCACCCGGCGTGCCCACCAAGGCCTCGCATCTTGAGAAGCCCAACAGCGAGAAAGTTCTTGATGATGCTAACTGGCCTGTGTAAGCTCTCTCACATGCATCTTTATGGAGGAACCCACCGATGTCGGCGCTGATCCAGTACCAAGCCAGACGGATTGGCAGCTACGGAGCGGTTAAAATGCACCTCAGCCGCCCTTAGTCGTCACTCACGTGACGGGAGGAGTAGAAGTAGCTGGTGTAGAGGATCGTATCGCTGTGGACACTGGTCAGCGGGGAGAAGACGCAGCAGTGCTGTCCGAGCTCACGGAATGAAGCCGCCCTGGAAGAGTGCTCTGCAAATGTCAGATGAGCGGCAAGCCTGCATTTGAACGAGGGAAACTCACATCAGAAATCGAGTAGCCAGAAATGAGGCCCTCCCGGTGAGCCAAAACTGAGCGCCGGAGATGATGCTGAAAATGATGATTTGCAATGGGATCCATCGATCAGGTCCCAGTCTGAGGCGGGCGTCAGACGAGGTACCAAGGTCGGCAGACAATCGGCTCGCGCCTGTACATACCTCTTTGAGATGAGCTGCGAAGGCAACTCGGCGGCGAGGAAGCCAAGTTTTGCCAAAGTGTTACCGAGGTTCTGAATGCTCAGCCTGGCTCCGGCAGCAGGTAAACCCACATAATCGGCCTGAGACAGCTTGAGGTCGTTCAGGAAGTTGTCGCTGAGCGCGTTCGACAGGTTGCCACGATCAATGTTAAGGGCAGAGAACATCACGCAGACCCAAAGCTAACGCCGGCGATCAGTGGACACTCCCTAGTCAGAAATGTAACGACTCACAAAGATCTTCCAGTCTACCGCCCTCCGAGTTGCCTTCTCCTCGCGCCAGGTCCACCGGAACTCGGGATCGAAGGCCTCAATGTTCTCCCAGTCGGATCTCACAAGGAGCTTCTTGTATTCCTCGGCATGCTCCGAGTCCCAAACGCTCGGCTGGGTGGCTATCTGCGACATCGTCAACTCCGGATGTGATCCATCGTTAAGTCACTCACCGCGTCCAGGTCGAGATTCGGATGTCCCTTTCGAATACGAAGGACGCGGAGGACTGCGTCACCCAGAGCACCCTCTGGTCGCTGCTTGGAGGTGTCGATCGTTGACAAAGCAGGTGCATGCTTGCCCGAAGGAGTGCCGGGGGTATCGGAAGGCGTACCGGGCTCCGTGAGGTCAAGGCTCTTCTCCTCGTCTTTCGACTCGATGCTATGAGCTGGGGAGGGCGACATGGCTGATGGTCTGCGGGTGACGAGTGAGCGATGGGGAACCCCTCGTATGACTTCTCGCATCCTTCATAAAGCATCGGGCGGAGGTGGCCTTTCGGCGGTCCGCCGACGAGTTGGCAATGACTCGTCGGCTTGATGGGACCATTTTGACAAGGACGTCGCGGCGATTGCGCTTGTCTCGTGATGTGAATTGTGGAATGCTTGGCCCCGCCCGTTCCCCTTGCAGACGCCAACGGACTTCGTACCCGGTATTGGTGCTTAGGTGGGAACGGGTCGCCATACTCGGCGCGCTCGCCACAGTGGAGGTGGATGCGCGCAAAGTCACACCATATCTGCTTCGGCCATCAAGATGCTGGAACCAATCTCGGATGTCGAATGCCAAGCCAGACCTCCACCCGAGTGATCATGCGGACCACGCAAGGTGTCAAATTACGCCATGCGCCAGCTGTAGGCGTGCTGTGCGCCGTGCATCGCGACGGAACAGATAAAGACCCCTTACATGCATCTAAGCAGCCTACAGTAGTCTTCGAACCCCAAAGAAAAGCACAGTACTATTAGAAGCCCCTGTGAGCTGAGTAGAAGAGAGACACAAGTGGAACCACGAGAATCGGGCAGTTCAAAACTGTCATTGTCAGCGGTCTTCTACGTATGTTCAACGCAAAGAGAAGGGCGACCCACGGTGAACTGTTACGCAAAGCGCCGAGGGGCGAAACCGTCAGCGACACTCATTGGAGATGCACACGCGTTGACCACCCACTAGCATTCTACCTCATTCTCAACGTGGCCGTGGGTGGGACCAACGGGTTCTTTCCGGACAATGTCGGGGGGAAGCCATGGCTCGACTCGTCGACCACTGCCATGTCCGACTTTTGGGCGGCCAAGGACCGCTGGTACCCGACTTGGCCGACGGACCCTACCGAGCGGGGCATGGCTGTCCGCTCAGTGAAGATGTGGCAGAGATGCTAGAGCGCCCCGAAGTGAGAGCTGGATTGATGCACGTGACCCCTGTACGAGTACAACATGTATGTACAAGTTCGCGTGAGACGGGCTATGTGGCGTATGTAGCTCCTATATGACTCTTGACTCGTTCACTGGTGTGGAGCAGGGGTGGGTTCGATGCGGTGTATACTAACCGAGCTAAGACGAGCTTAAGCTTTCAGCATGGGGTGGAGTAGCCGGCAGACCGGGATGTGAGAGGGTTACTCACCGTACATAAAGTAGAGTCCACTCCGTCACCATGCATTGGTCTTCATCCTTCACGCCATCCACTCGATACGGCGTGCAGCCCGTTCGCCAGCATGAGCCCCCCCGAGCAGCTCCCCATCATGGCTCTCCTAGAGCAGCCCCTCGCACACGACCCCAAATACTGTCTCGCCAAGCAGTCCACCCTCCACCTCAAGAAGCGTATGATGTCGCTGAGCTCGGCAAGTCGGCTGGACCTGGGGCGTGCTCGCAGGGTCGCTGACATGCCGCAGGGCGACTACACCCTCTTGGACGACTCAGGCGAGACACTTTTCAAATGTACCGGCAAGATCAACATGAAGCAGGAGAAGAGTGAGTGCATCTGCCGGGATCCCCAGATTCCCTGTTGACCCGGCCTCTGCAGCGATCACCAACCCAAACGGTGATGTCGTTGTGACGCTCCTGACCAAAGCCATGTCGATGGTCCAGGAGACGGTCGCCAAGACGCCTGCGGAGCAGGAGGTGTTCCGGATCCGCCTGGACACCAAGACGAGTGCGTACACCTCGAGTCGAGATGAGGGTCAGCGTTCAACTGGCCGCAGTGAAGCACCGCGTCTCCGGCGACTTGGTCGACAGCATCACTGGCAGACCCATCCACGCTACGATCACCGTGCAGAATGGCTGGAAGTGCCACTCGATGGTGGAGATTGACGGGGAATGCGTCGGGTACGTCTACAGAGACAAGTGGACCAACATGGATGTGAGTGCCGACGGGGGCGAGCAAATTGCACGGTCGCAAACTGAGAGCCTCAGCACAAGATCGAGCTGGCCGCCAACATGGACTACGTCTTTGTCGCATCCCTCGTCATCCTCCTCGACATCATCACTCTCGAGACCCTGCACACCGTTATATAAGCAGGCGGCCAGACGATTCTTGTTCGGGAGGAGACGATCCGCCCTTCGACTGTATCAATAGGCACACTCTCCTTGGCCATACTCGTGTATACGGTAATGTGACCCCGAGGCGAGTTGAAAAATAAGTCTTGCCGGGGTGCTCCGGGGCATCAATGGATTCCCACTCGGCACAGCCTCCCACATCGGCCAGCTCCACCCTCGTCTTGCCTACGTGTGAGACTTGTGAGATAGCATCAGAAGGTGTCAAGGGAAAGAAGATGGCTCGACGCACACTAACGCAGCTGAACGCATTGGAGTGGAACTCCGCGTACAGGGACCCATCATCCCTGAAATACCATCTATGACGCGCCCAACGGAGAAGCAGAAGGTTGCATCACAGCGCCCAAGATATTCAAGTATTCGAAGGAAGGATCATCCGAGTGTCCTAGGGAGCAAAAATGGGGCAGGCCGGGGAAGGGAGGATCGGCCCGCAGCATGAACGAAGGGGGAAGAAATGGTTGGAAGGTGGTCTGTTCAGACGACGAGGTACCGAGCGAGTAGTCGCCCGCTGGAGGCTTAGAAGCCCGCGCCGGTTGACTTGAGCGCCAACAGGACACAGCTGTCGACAAGACCGCCAGTAACGACGTACTCGAGCTCGGGCTTCTTCAGCGTGTCGAGACCGGTGCTCGGGTCGCTGATGATGAAGATCTTGGATTCGATGTCCGTCATGCTGCAGACGGCGAGATAGTAGGGGTTCTCCTTACTGTCGAAGGCGACGTACATGCCCGGCGTGTCGCTGGCGTCGTCGTAGTCTGAGGGACATCAGCATAAGCGCATGCCAGACCTGGTTATCAGCCCGAGCCGGGGTCACTTACTGATCGGGGCCAGGGACACAATGTCAGCCTTCTTGGGGATCTTCTCGAACGTGTTGAAGCGGATACGACTGACCCCAAGAGCGGTCCTGTGTGCTCCTCAGCAGTCGCTTTGGACGTACGGTCTTGAGCTTCTTCGGTATCACTCACATCTCGTCGGGGTAGTAGAAGAAAGACGCCTCATCGCCATCGCCCAGCACGACATCGTCCTCGGTAGCCCAGGTGAAGTCGCTTGCCTCGGAGGCTTCGGCCAGGACCAGGTTGCCGTTGTCGTTGCTCGCGAGCACATAGGCGCCCGAGAAGTCGAAGAGGCTGACCATCGTGACGCCGGCGGCCTCGGCGTCCGCGTCGCTGTCAGTCGAGTTGTACGCCGACGCCATGGCGGCGTTGAAGTCGTCGTCGAAGCCCGTCGAGTTGGTGGCCGAGTCGATGTAATCGCCCATAGCGTCCTCGGCGCTCGTCGAGTTTCCATCGTTGGTGATGGTGGTATTGGTGATGGTGGAGTTGTTCGTGACGATGATCGTGCCGTTGGTGGTGGAGTTGTCTCCTCGGATGTAGGCCAAGTGGTGGTGAAGGCCACGTCGTGTCGTTCCAGAGCCAGAGCCGGACTCGTTGGTGCCGCTGCCGCCCGTGCCAGTGGTCTCGCTACCCGTCTCGCCTCCGGTGGTCCCGGTCGTCTCGCCTCCGGTGGTCCCGGTCGTCTCACCGCCAGTCGTGCCGGTCGTCTCACCACCGGTCGTGCCGGTCGTGCCACCAGTGGTTCCAGCCGTCTCGCCCCCGGTCTCACCAGTGGTCCCGCCGGTGGTGCCAGTCTCACCAGTGGTGCCGCCGGTAGTGCCAGTGTCGCCGGTGGAGCCGGCGGTGGAGCCAGTGCCCTCGCCGGTGGAGCCAGTCGTCGTGCCATTCGTGCCAGCGGTGCCAGTCGTGGAGGTGAAGCTGACGCGTCAGCATCCAGGTGACACATCCGCAACTCACTGAATGCAGTCCCCGAACAGGTTGTCCTTCTTGAAGCTGAAGAGGTTGACGTTGGTCCCGAGCAGGTCGAGGTCAAAGTCGTCACGGACGCCAATGCTCCACGCCAGGCCGTTGTTGCAGTTGGAGGTGTCGGTGGTGTCGGTAGATACCTTGACTGTGGCAGAGGCGGTGACGGTCGGGGTATTCTTGAGGCCGATCCTCTTGTCGACGGAGAGAGCTGGTGGAGTCAGCGCGGGAGGCTGCCACACGTCTCATGTGTACTCACCGGGAACCTTCAAGCCCACTCCGAGCTCGGTAGGTAGACCGAGACCGAGACTGGCATCGACCTCGCCAGACGCGTTGAATTGGGGGGTGAATTTGGGCGTGAAGCCGGCAACCGTGGATCCACTGCCAAGGGCGTCCAGCTTGGCATTGAAGTTGTCAATGACCATGGAGGCGCCGATAAGCACCTGTCCCTTGGCATTGAGCTTGACGTCGGCGACGGCATCAACGGTCACGGCCACGCCGATCGTCAACACGTTGGGGATGGAGACACCAGCACCCTGAAAAGAAACAGAGTTAGAGTCAGGGCGTGCTTTGGAAACGGATGCTGAGCGTCCAGACTCACGGGAATGGGAACGGTAATCAAGTTCTTGGTAGTCTGCTTGCTGTAGCTCGCCTCGGCGTACATGCCCAGGTTGACACTCGCGTTGAGCGAACCGGCCACTCCGATCTCGGCCTTGGTCAGGGATGGCAAGGGGACTGAAGTGTCCTCAGCTCGACATCACCAATGGCACCACCTTGCCACTCACGGATCTTGTACTCGAGAGCACCGTGGATCGTGGCGGTACCGTGAACACCACAGTCGACGCAATAGATCTGGACGGCTCCCTGGACGGCTGCTCCTTCAGACGTGCTGGCATTGTAGACGAGGTAAGAGTTGGCGGTACCAAACACCGAGTCAACCAGACTTGTCTTGCTCGGTCCGACGTCAATGGGGAGGGTCTTGTCAAACGACGGGTTGGAGAGAGCACTGAGACCGCTCTTGACGATGTTACCCAGGGTCGAGACACCAGACGCGGCAGCGTTGTACGCCGTGGAGGCGGCACTCTTGATGGCATTGCCAGCAGCCTTGAGACCGTTCGACACAGCAGCCGCGAGCTGGATGTCAGTTTGCGCCCAGGGGCGAGATGCTCACTTTCTTGAATGGGTTGCTCCAGCCCCAGCGTTTCTGATGGTAGGCTCGGCGGGCCAATTCGGATCGGCGCCTACGGGAAGCGGGGGCCGTCGAGTTGGTGGTCGTCGAATTGGTCGTCGTCGAATTGGACTCGACGTCTACACCGGGGATGAAGTCGGCAAAGTCGGCGTCATCGTCGCTGCCGCCAAAGTCAAAGTAGCCGATCTTGTTGTCCAAGGTCTCGTCGAAGTCCTCGCCGCATGGAGCCGTAGGCAGTCCCATGTAGGTGTCGGGAGGGTTCAAGCAGGACAAAGTGCCGTTGGTGTAGATCGMGGTGGAGTTGGTTGATGTGGAAGAGGTGGTCGAGTTGGTGGAACCGCTACCTCCGGTGTTCCCTCCACCGGTGCTGCCGGTGTCGCTGGACGTTGGCCCGTTGTTAGTAGTCCATGGAACCCCGCTGGAGGTCTGTCCGGCGGGGGTAAACTGACCCCAGATGACGGAGACCTGCACGGTGTTCAGCGGCTTCACGGGCAACTCGCTGTGGAACCCACCTGGTCATATGCATTCTCTACTGCCACCTCGGTCGCGGAGACCTGGACGGTGTGGTTCGAGTCGACGAAAGTGAGGTTGGAGACGAGCCAGAAGACGTGGACGCCGTCGTCGGCGGCGTTGCAGTGGAGCGAGTCCGTAACGAGGAGGAAGCCATTGGTGCCGTTGGTGCCGTTCGTCGACCAGTGGGTTTCGACATAGTTGTACGCCTCGGCACTGTTGAAGTTGACGTCGAGACCGTAGGGCTCGCAGAGGACCGAGGAGATGTAAGCAGAGTTGGGGAGGACGACAGTGGGGTATTGGTAAGTCACGTTGGCCTCGGCGAAGAGGTACGGGATGGACGTGTCGACAGCCGTGCCGTTCTGAGTGAAAGAGATCGAGCCGTTGTTGGTCGGGTACAGATTGTTGAGGGATCCAGTGTCAACGGTGGAAGGGACGACTGGCTTGAGGACGGGGGCACCGCTGACCGACTCGTCCATGGCCGCTGTTGAGCCCGTGGTGTTGGTGCTGGGTGCGGCGATTGAGTTGGCAGACGGCGCCGAAGAGTCGCTGCTCCCAGACGAGGCCGAGCCACCAGACGTGGACCCGGAAGACCCAGAGCTGGACCCAGAGCCGGACTCAGGACCAGACCCAGAGCCAGATCCTGAGCCAGAGTCAGGGCTAGAGCCAGAGCCAGAGCCAGACCCAGAATCGGGGCCACCCGAACCGCCACTTCCGTTGCTAGGGGACGCCGAAGGTGACAGAGGCTGGATAGTGGTCACCGGTCCACCGCAGCCAAGTGTGGCGATCACATATGCCGTTTCGGTGATGGTGTCAATTTCGGTGGTGTGGTCGGTCTGCGAATGTTAGTGTCCACAAGTCACAGCTTGAGGACCACTCACGATCGTCGTGTGAGCCGTCGAGGTGGTGACGGTGGTGGAGGTTGTGGTCGTCGTCGCTGTCGCCGTGCTGGTGGTGGTCGTGGTGGTGGTGTCCCGCTTGTGAGGCAGCGCCGTGGCATCCCGGGCGAGGCCCAGAAGGAGAACGGCGAGAGTGACTCCGGAGAACCTCATCTCGGATTTTGCTGAAAGAGAAGAAGACACTTGAGGGATGGGTGATCAACTCGGTACCGGTCGCATCTCTTATATACCTCCTTGAGACTCGCATTGCAATCTACCAGCGATCTCGATAGCATCCACTTGTTTACCGCGCACAGGGTTGCGCAGGTTGTTACCGCCACAACTCTGGGATGGCGATCATGGCTCGCCGAGACTGCCGTCATGCGTTACGTTCAAGTTGGTCGGCGACAGTCGGACCGTCGGAGGCATGACTGTTGGGAATCTGTTGTGATCTATGTTAGGAGTGCCGGCCCTGCCAAGCCCACAGCGCAAAGGGTGCGCGTGCGCTGCTGCAGGCCATGTGCAGCGGTGATCGCCCGTGGTTCCGACGTTCCGATGGGATGCATGGAGCGGACCATCGGTAGGAAATCTCCGACCCTAGCACACGAGTTTGGTGTCGACGTGTCGTTGCACCAGCCACTCATTACGGATCCCCATGCCCCGCCCCCGCCCATGAGACTTTCAAAGGCACGAACCCGGAGGGGATATCGCACAGGTCCGGTACATGCACCGCGCTACGGATCGTACCTCGGCGGGGGGCCTGGCATTGACTTTGAGGCGTGGTTGAGCGAACTTTGCGGCGAGAGTGCTGCTTCGCGACGGCCGTGGTCAGGAGCTACAGCGAGACGCGGAGGACGAGTCGCACTGCGAGATGGCCGCATCCTGAAGCACGAATTCACCTTGTGTACGTCGGCTCCCCTCGTTGTTTATCCCAGCCCCGCTGCGTGACCTCTAGGTTCTACATGGAAACAGCGGCGCTGCGTTGTAACAAGTAACAACGCCGTTGTTTACATTGACCGTACGGTTCGTGCCTTTCGGCTGCTGTGCCTGTTCCGACTTTGTCAATGTGCCGTCACTCGCCGAGGATATCTCGTCCCATGGTTCTTCGGAAGATCTAACAACTGTCCGATCCCGCGTCCGACTTTGCTCGTCCATTGAGCTGGATCAGGATCGGGCACTCTGAATCACGCCGAAGATCCACGGGATCCGCAGGATCCGAGAAATCCGCAGGGACAGCGCAGGGGCACACTGCGATGCTGCAAGGCGAACAATGAGGTGGCATACTCGGCTGCGACAGTCTGTGACACCGCGGATACGAGCGCCGAACATCTCTAAGCGCCAGTGCGCCCGTCCTCCTTGTCACGCCAGGTCCAGCCGAAGCCGATCCGGATGTCAACCGACATTGTGTGTGATCATGCTTACGTTGTCACACCACTGGCAACTTGGAGGCATCTTTTCACAGTACACAGTAGCATGTGGTCACAGGGCCGGTGTCCCATGCCCGGCGGCCGTGTCAGCTCGGTCGTATCATCCCAATGGGCAACAGGCCGAATCGTCTCTGCCTCGTAAAATCTGAGACTCGAGTTCATCGATGTCGCCCCCTTATCGACCACAGTCACTACAGCACTCGTACGATTGCGTCCCCTCGTCAGCTCTCTCTCACGTCCAGGCCCATACGTCCATGCGGCAGCTTTGTGACACGCCTTGACCGTGCCGCTCTGCCGCGGATCTACCGGGTTGTCAAGAGCGTGCTTGCCCATGACATGGGCGCCGGGGGGGGGGGGGGGGCGACGCGAATGAATGGGTTCGAAAAAAGTCGATGCTAGAGAAGTATAGGTCACCAGGGCGGAGGGGCCACCGCGTGAGTTGCGACGAGCTTAATCTCTCAGGGCCCGGCTGCTCGAACTGCGACGAGGTGATCAAGGACGTCTTGGGATGCAAGTCGTTTGTTCTGCGTGAACTGGATCGCTCCCCATCGACGCCGTTGTATGATGTCTCGCACGATTCGGAAAGAACCGTGAACGGTCGAGCCACGGACGGCGAGACCGGGTTGCACGACCAGGGGATCTTGGGGTTCCTGTTCCATCTCATACAGTCTACAATGGTGGTACAGGCGACTGCTAAGCCGCGGCGTGACTTGTCGTGAGCGTGAAAGCAAGTTGACTCGATCGTCCCTCGTCCCGACGAGGCGACGTCTACCAGTAATCCAGGTGGTCCCTGCAGACCTGCTCGAGCGGGATCTCCCTCATCTCGCCCGCCGTGGCGACACGCAGCGTCGCGTTCCGGACGCGGTGCCGCACGATCTCCTGGAACTCGGGCAAGGGGTTGGAGAACCACGATTTCCCCCACCAGTCCTCGAGGAGGTGCTTGGACGGCACGTCGTTCAGGTGGACCACCACCGGTACTTCGCCCGTGAGCATGTGGTGTGCCAGAGGCGGGTACAGCTTCCAAGGAGTGATCCGGTCTGGGATATCGTCCGGTCGATACGGCGTGTTCATCCACACCACCGAGCTCGTGTCGAATGCGCTGGACCAGAACATCCGATAGCGAGGGTCGACCGCGAGCCTGCCCTGCGAAAGGAGAATGTTGAAGGCGGCTATGACGTTTGTGAGCGAGGACGAGACGCAAAGAACCGTGTCGCCGCGGCGTCTCGACCTTACTCACCCTGGTCGTTGTCCGATGCATAGCTCGGCGAGTCAATGATCTCCGCAAGGGTATGGAACAGCGGCCTCATGTGTTGCAATTGGCCCATCACAGTCCCTGCATTATGAGCAAAAGCCGGAATGAGAGACTAGGGACACTCACCGCTGTTGGCCCATCGGGGTGCACCGACTCTGTTCTTGGTCAACGGATTGCATGCGTGGGTTCTGATCTGAGTGACTCACCCCTCGCTGAAGTTGGCATAGACCCAGGACGGCAGTGGAGACTCGGGGACGTTTGTGCAGTCGGGCTGTCATATCGTGAGTGACCGATCTGTCATCACAGCGCACCGCAAGCCCCTCCATCCCACTCTCCGCGCCACGGTACTCACCGATGCCAGGTCGTTCGGCCAACACATCTTGTCCACCCCGATGACGACCTCGGCGTCCAACTCGTTGAAGCGGTTGACGAGGAATGACGGCGAGAGCTGGAACCAGATATCCATCGCGTCCGCGAGGAGGACGTAATCGGATCCCTCAGCATCAACGAGGTACGAGTCGAGCACATCTCGGAGGCCTGATCCAATCGTAAGCGCCTTGCCAAGCGAGATGGAAGCGGGGGAACGGAACGTACCAGCGATTTTGGCCTTTTGCATCTCACGGTTGCTCCCCTCGAGATCCCAGTTGTACAGCACCGGTTCATACCCGTTCACCACCGCCGACAGGTATGACCGGCAGAACCGCCGTCCGGCCACCGCCTGGTTGATGGGCATGAACACATGTAGTCGAGGTGGTGGTGGCGTTGCGGACCCCATGAAGGTGAATCGGGAGCCGCGTGCGAAGCGGCTGTTCGGCGCCCCGCCGCCTGCGACGAGCTCGTCGACCCCGCCCCAGACCTCGCCGAAGAGCGTCAAGACCCATGTGATGGTTGAGACGATGGAGAGCACCGCCAAGACTGACCGACTCCGGACGGGCGACATGTCGAACTTCTTGGCGACGTTTCGATCGCAGGTCAGACGGCTGGGTCTTCGAGTACAGTCAAGGGAACACAGATGGGGGTTTCATCTGCCCGTCCATATATCTCTTGGCACCTTGGCGGGCCATCCAGAATGAGCGCAGAGGAATGCGCAGTTACTCCGCGTAGAACGGCTAGGGCGTGGGCAGCGGGATCTGCGCCTCACCTTATGTTCGGAGCCAGTCAGGGGAACACCACGGATGACTTGTAGTCTTCCGCCCATCGACAGGCCATCCATGCAGACCATCTGCCTGCGAGAAGATGGAGTCTGGCGTCATTTGCATGCACGAGCTGTTGCGGTGGAAGGCCTGAAGAAGCATCGATACCATTCTGCGGGTGGCTGTCCCGCAGAACCGTCCCGGTGCCTAGCGAAAGCTGTAAAAAGAACTACTGGTCGTCATTGTCCAGTCTTTGGTCCTCCCGCGGTCCAGACGGCTTTTTGACGACGTCCATTCCACGGCACTCCCGTCCGACGGAGGCAGCAGCGTGCGAGGGTTCTCGCACCGAGTACGAGCATGCAGTACCTGGCTGGATTCTGCGGAGGCGCTCGGTCTGGACTCGTGGAGGGCTGGACTCGTGGAGGGCAACTCTGGAGGCCCTCGCTACGCACTTTGCGCCGACAACAGGAGACCCACCCCTTGTCCACCTGCATCGCTGTGCATCGCTGTGCTTGTGGCGCAACAGATGCATAGGGGCTAATACGGGGATTGGATCTTTGCGTGGGCGACGGGAGTTGTGTGACTGCGCCGGGTGGATGCATGCACGAGGCGAATAGTATGCTTTCCCTTCCTATCCAGCAAGTCCTGCCGCCCTCCCCCCAAGTCACATGGCACTTCCCGCTGACCCGCGTATGTTGCTGTCCGCCTCGCCCCCTTTCCTTCCAATCTCCCCGCAGGTCTTCGCCACCATGTCTTGCATCTCCTCCAGCTGTAGCACTCTCGAATAGCCATGCCGGGGCCCGAGTCGATGCAAGGCAAGCTCACTGCCTCCTACTCCACCGAAAGCCCACTGAGAGCAGACAGCGCCCGTCCTGGTGGTTGGGGCGGGTCCCACCGGGCTGATCCTCGCCCTGATCCTGACCAAGAACGCGATCCCCGTACGCATAGTGGATAAGAAACCGGGGCCGAGCGAAGAATCGCGAGCTATCGCGGTGCAGGCTCGAACGTTGGAGCTGTACCAGGGACTGGGACTCGCCGAGGAGGTCGTCGCGGGAGGGTACCGCATCGAGACGGTGCATCTCCGGGAGGGAGAGCAGGAAATTGCTCGAATCAATCTCAAATCCGCGGGGACCGGCCGCAGCCCGTTCCCTTTCGCTCTGGCGTACCCTCAAGACGCCCACGAGCGGCTTCTCATACAGAAGCTGGAGGATGCGGGGGTCAAGGTGGAATGGGGCGTGTCCCTGGCGGACTTCACCCAGGATGAGACGGGGGTCACCGTGGAACTGGAGCAGGATGGCAAGAGGACGTCGGTGACGGCTGCTTTCCTCTGTGGATGCGATGGCGGACACAGTCAAGTTCGCCATGCCCTGGGCATCCCGTTCGTCGGGGATACGTACGCGCAGGTATTCTACGTCGCCGACGCAGTACTCGCCACCCCATTCTCCACCGACATATACGCGAACATCGGCAGTGCGGGTATCGCTCTCGCCATGCCGGTGCGGGGCGGGTCACGTCGGGTCATCGGGATTGTCCCCTCCGACCTGACAAAGAAGTCGGAGCTCTCCGAGCTCTCCATGGATGACGTGCGACCGTCCGCCGAGGCGGCGTTGGGAGTGCGGGTGGAGCATACGAACTGGTTCGCCACGTATCGCATCCATCACCGAGTCGCGGATAAGTTCCGCGTCGGCCGCTGCTTCCTTGTTGGGGACGCGGGGCATCTGCACAGCCCCGCGGGTGGACAGGGTATGAACACGGGCATCGGTGACGCCTTCAACCTCGCGTGGAAGCTGGAAATGGTGTACAAAGGCGCGGCCGACGAGACCATCCTGAGCACATACGAGGCAGAACGCCGGCCGTTCGCGCTCACCCTCGTTGCGACCACCGACCGCGTATTCCGGTTTATCGCTGGGTCCGACTGGCTCACCCGGTTCCTGCGCATCTGGGTGGCACCGTGGATAATCAGGCTGATCGCTGCGACAGGGCTGGTGCAGTCCACGGCATTCAACACAGTCTCCCAGCTTCGGATCCAATACCGTGCGAGCCCTTTCAGCCAGGGTAAGGCCGGTCGGGTAGTCGGAGGGGACAGGCTGCCCTGGATGCACGATGGAGACACGGACAACTTTGCAAAGCTAGGAAAGGGCTGGCAGCTGCACGTGTATGGGACCGTCGAGCCAGATCTCTCCGACGAGGCGGAGTCTCTCGGCTTGGAACTGGTCCAGTTCCCATTCAGCGCTGCGGCGGCACAAGCGGGGCTGGCGCAGGATGCGGCGTATCTCGTGCGCCCGGACGGTTATGTGAGCTGGGTCTCCGCGGCGCAGAACGAAGAGGAGTTGAGAGCCTTCGTGGACCGTCTGAGTCTGAGGTTTGCCCCGGGCGCGACCTGATGAGGGATCGATGCGACCACGACGATGCATATGTGTGTAACAGTACGGAATGCCGCCGCGACGAAGGATCAGCTCGAGAGAAAGTCCGACGTTGAGAGAAGGTCCGAACGACCGGCCGTCGTCGGATGCTTCATAACAAGACCGAGCGCCTACGTCGTCTCTGCGGTATCTCGCGGTCTTGCAGCATTGAACAACGTTGGTCAGAGACGGCTGTCCGCGGGTCGGACTCGCCCTTCACTCCTCATACCGCGGTAGAAGGCGGTCTCACACGGGGCTCGTTGAAGCAACGACCCCAGGAATGGTGGTGACTCCGGTCTTCCCCGAAGTTGTCCTTGGCTGATGTATTTCGGGGCCGCTGTGCGACTGCTGGGTCTCCCTGGTGGGGACCGCCACCTCAGCCACAAGCGGGCCGGGGGTCGAGGGACAGGACGAATCGACGCGGCCCGGAGCGGCAAAGGGCGGACCGCCGGCGATGCACGCGTCCGTCGTGGCCTTGTCGCTGACATTGCTCTGCTCGGCTGCCTGTCTTCGCCGCGGTTATAGTCGGTTTATGCCGCCGGCAACCCGACCCCATCGAGGCGGTATTGGGACTGTATTGGTATTGTTCGTGTGGCGTTGGCGACCAAACCCTGACATCTGTCCCCTCCCCCGTTCTCCGCCTCTCCTCAACCCCCCTCCCGCTCCAAAGTGCCTCCACCGAGGCTCCGTCAAACTCCATACAGGCCTCCCTCCTCTTCCCCTGCGCCGGGCTGCATGTGTTGGGTCGACAAGTCGGCAGGAAGAAGCGGAAACCGGTGGAATAAAACACACCAAACGCGTCCATTGCCGTCTCCGGCCCGGTCCCCCACCGAAACCGCCGTCATCAAACAATTTCTTTTGCATACCGAGAAGGCTTGGCGGCATACATAAAGCAGGAGCAACACGGCTCCCACGCGGAGTCAACATCCCCACCATCAATCCCGCCACCGACCATGTCCGCCCCGGCCACAGTGAGTGATCGTCCCCAAAGGCGTCGACCGCGGTGATCGCCTGCCATTGCTGACTGTTCGTCCAGCACGCAGCAGACGAGATCCAGGTCAAGGCCCCCGATCAACACCTCGAGGAGGGCGTCCAGCATGCCCAGTCCAGCGGGCAGCACCAACACCGGAAGGATGCCGCGCTGGCTCTCCTGGGTGACGACCGCGTGGAGATGACCGATGAGCAGGTAGGTTGGAGGGTGTCTCCGCCGGCACCGCTCTCGAGCACGAGCTCACATCTGTCCCTCAGAACCGCCTCGTCGCACGCAAGATCGACCTCAACATCCTCCCGCCGCTGTGCTGGGTGTACTTCCTCCAGATCCTCGACAAGTCGTGCGTCGGTTACGCGGCCAACTTTGGTCTTCAGACGGAAACGGTGAGCAACCCCATTCCCGGCTTGTAGCCCCAGCCTGTAGGGAAGGATCCCTCTGACCCCCGCAGCACCTCGTCGGTAACCAGTACTCGCTCGTGTCGTCCTCTGGCTACTGGGCTCAGCTCGCGTTCTGCTGCGGCTTCACCGCGTTCCTCATTGTCCGCGTCCCCACCCGGATCCTCATGAGCGTGTGCATCCTCTGCTGGGGCACCACCATGATCGGGCTTGCCTTTTCAAAGTCCTTCGGGCCGCTCCTCGCCAACCGGTTCCTGCTGGGGATGTTCGAAGCCATCAACATTCCTCTCTTCAGTGGGTGACGCGTCATGATCCACCCCATGTCCGCCATCTGACGCCGTTAGCCGTCGTCACCATGTCCTGGTACCGCAGACACGAGCAGCCCATGCGCATCGCGATGTGGTACGGCACCAACGGCGTCGCTTCCATGTTGGGCTCGCTCCTCGCTTGGGGGCTGTCGTTCTCCCAGTCCAAGGTGCTCTACGTGTACCAGATCCTCTTCCTCACCGTGGGGCTCGCAACCGTCATCACCGCGCCTCGTAAGTCACAACCAATGTCCCTTCCTTCGAGACACTGCTGACGAACCCCGTAGTGATCTAGTGAGAACAATCCCGTCCCATGTGCCGTGTCGGCCACTGACAACGCAGCTGGCGCTTGGACAACAACCCGGCGACGGCAAAGTTCCTCACCCCGCAGGAACGTCTGTGGGCGGTGGAGCGACTGCGCAGCAACAACACCGGTGTCGAGACCAAGGAGATCAAGTGGAAGCAGGTGCTCGAGACGGTCATCGCTATCCCTACGTGGCTCTTCATCGCGATCACCTTCTGTGTCAAGTGAGCGCTCTCAGCTTTGCCACCGTCTCGCCGCCTTGGCCTTTGCTGACATCTCCAGCCTCGGTGCCTCGGTCACCAACACCTTGTAAGCATGCCGATGTCTCTCCTTCGTCGCGTCAAGCACGTGCTGACCCTCGCAGTGGTCCGCTCATCATCAAGGGCTTCGGGTTCGACGCACGCCAGACCATCCTGCTCAACATCCCCTTCGGCTTCGTCCAGGCCACCGTCTGCGTCGTCGGCTGCCTCTGCGCCGCCCGCTTCGGCTACAAGAGCGTCGTCATCATTGCGTTCATGCTGCCATGCGTGCTCGGCGCGGGGCTACTCTACGGTCTCGGTCGGACCGCCAACTACCAGGGAGGCCTGCTCTTTGGCTATTACTGCATCGCCTTCTTGTTCGGCTGCAACCCGCTCATCTTCTCCTGGCTCGCCGCGAACACCGGAGGTGAGTGCGGGACTTGTCTAATTGAAGAGCGGTCAAGCGGTCAAGCGAGCAAGCGAATCCGGGTCGCGGTCAAGCTGATCAACCTCCCAGGCCACACCAAGAAGTCTCTCGCCGTATCTCTCTGCAACGCCGGTCTGGCCGCAGGCAACATTGTCGGGCCCCTGCTCTTCAACAGCAACCAGGCGCCAGAGTACCACCAGGGTCTCGCTGCGGTGCTGGGCATTTTCATCGCGTGCAGTGTGATCTCCGGGTGAGTCGAGTCGAGTCGAGTCTCCCACGGCTACTCCCCTCCCACCTCAACCGCACCCGCTGACTCCCGTTCAGCATCCTCGCATTCGTCTTCCTCCTCATGAACAAGCGCAAGGAGAAGCAGCGCGTCGCCAACGGCAAGCCCGCCAAGCTCGTCGACAGCTCGATGGCAAAGGTCTACCAGGCGGGTCCTTCGGAGAAGACCGAGAACGGTTACAGGCTCGGTGACCAGGCGTTCGACGACTTGACCGACGTGCAGAACGACGAGGTGGGTCCAGTCGGATCGGGTCGGTTCGGGTCTGCACGGCGCAAAGCTGACGGGATGCAGTTTGTCTATTCGTACTAGACCATTGTCAGGCTGGACGTGGCGCCGTTGCGCTGCTGCGCTGTTGTCAATCTGGTTCTGTGGTGCTTGGCCCTATATCAGGATCAGCAGGCGATGCCGGCGCCGGATCTGCGGGGTCGCCGGATCGCGCCGCTCAACCGTATGAACGGGTGTAGCTGCTTATACAGTAGATGGAACATAGATGTAGAGATGGAGAGTCGATGCATCGCATGATGGCGCCCTTGCCCGGAAGGGACGATCAGTGTCTTCAGCATACTCGAGACCCGTTCTGGACTAGGATCGCAATGCCGAGACGTCACGGCTCGTCCGGTTTGAACGAAGCGTAGTTAAAGTGAGCCGGCGAGCGAGAGGGCTGGTTGACGCTCTGCGAGAACAAGGCGAAGTGCGGTCCGGTGAACTCGAGGATGCCCGGTCGGTTCTTGTTGAGCACGCTGGTAGAGATCGTTGCGAGCTCCTGCGCTTCGTCCGGACCCTGCTTGAATGCCAGGGTGTACGACGTGGGTGTCGCGCGTATGCTCAGCAAGACGGTCCCGTCCTCGACGTCCCTGCTGACTTCCTGGAGAGTGTTGGCTGTTGTTCCACAAGAAGGACTCACCGTGACTGCATCTGTCTCCTCGTCCAGCCATCGAGCGACGACCTCCCTCTTCCCCTTCCCTGACAGGCGGACGAAGAGCGACGCGTAGGAGTACGCGCTGAGGAACACCGCTGTCCCGGCCTCCTCGTATGTGGCTTGCGGGTTGAAGTCGATGGCAGTCGACCAGACCCCGCTCAACGCGGTCTGTTTCCGGAGAACCATGCTCGGTGACTCGGTGCTGTTGATTGCGTAGCCGTTGCCATACAGCGTGAGGTGTCCCGGTCGCTCGGCAAGGCTGTACTCTCGCTTGAGAGGGGTGCGAACGTGATACCACCCAAGCTGCAACTTGTCTGCGGGCCGCGGGGTCAGCAGCGATTGTGGATCCGCACGCACCGGTGTCAAAGTCGTCCCGCCATTCAGCCGGCACAGGCGTCGATGGCAAGTCATGGTCCACCCGCAGAGAGACGGGTTGGCCCTTGTTGAACACTGGCCATCCTCCATCGGGCCATTGCACCGGCGCGAGAAACGTTTCCCGCCCCAATGGCGCAACGCCATTCTGCTGCGGTCTCACACCCAGCAGCACCGCCCACCAGGCCCCGTCCGGCCCTTGCACCATGTCGGCGTGGCCGGTATTCCTCACCTCCGGGTGATCGCCATTAAACACGAGCGGGTTGATACCCTCGCCATCCGGCGGTAGGTCGTACGGACCAAGAGGCGAGCGACTCCGAGTGATGATGGCGCGATGCAGCGACTCGGTTCCCCCCTCGGCGGTGAGGAGGTAGTACCACCCGTCTTTCTTGTATATGTGAGGACCCTCTGCGATGCCCCGGCCGACATCGGACACGCGCAGTATAACAGGAGGGCCGAGCGAACGCCCCGTGTCGATGTCGACCTCGCAACTCATCGTAACGATGTGCGGCGGCTGCGCCTGCGCCTGCGCCTGCGCCTGTGTGCCGGTCGCCATCTCGAGGAGCTCGGGCTCGAGGTGCGGCCGGTACTTTTGCCCCACCGATAGGTAGACTTTCCCGTCATCGTCGAAGAAGAGCTGGAGTCAGCGCTTCGCGGACCGGACACACTTACATCCGAGTCGATGCCATGTAGATCCATCCAGATGGGCTCGCTCCACGACGCGTCGTCAAAGATGTTGTCGGTGTGAACGAAGAAGGGTCGGGGAGAGTACTGCGTGGTTAGAGTTAGTCAAATCGCTCATGACCAGACCTCACTCACCTCTGAGACGCCCCGGCCGTGCATGACTCCCGTGGTGAGGTAGAATCGCCCCGCATGATACCGCAGTGTAGGAGCCCACACTCCGCCCGAGCACGGCACAGCGCGCATGTTCAGCTGGCTGGGCCGGTTGAGCGCGTGCCCGATCAGTCGCCAGTTGACCAGGTCTGTCGAGTGGTAGATCGGCACCCCCGGGAAGAACTCGAACGTCGAGGTGGCCACGAAGTAGTCGGCACCGACACGACATATCGTCGGGTCGGGGTTGAACCCGGGTATGATGGGGTTGAGCGTGGGCATGGGCGTGATTCTAACACGTAGAGCTAGATGGCCTACGTCGCAGATGTATTGCAACTTGACTTTGACAAAGAAGGTATCTGTTGCTCCCAGGAATCTCCTCAGGATGGGGGAGTCGGGCCGGAGCGTTACCGGGGCAAAGTCGGCGGAGGATGTCGAGGGTTCAGCGACACATGACCACCACGCCCACCGGCCCGGGATTCGAGTCTTAGAGAGGGACGCCGCTTCCTGAGGGTGTTCCGGGCGCTTCACATGGCGTGCCAAGCAGCGCAAGAACAGGCAATACATATATATTGCGGAGCCCAGGCTGGGTCCCACTCGACTCCAGTACCCCGCAGGAACGGAGCCAACATGCACCCTCACGTCCAAGCATGGCTGTGCGCCACCTTGGCGGCCATGACAATGGTGAGCGAGCGAGCGGTTGGGGCCAAGCTGACCGGGCCAGGCTTTGAACGGGTATGATTCCTCGACATTCAACTCAGTTCAAGGCTTCGCGTCGTTCGTTGCGCACTTCAAGAAGCCCCAGGAGACGGCCATCGAGCCCAACCTGCTCGGCGCGGTCAACACTGGTGCGTGGGGAACCGTTGATCCACCGAGCTACTGTACAGCAGCCACCTTGCCTGACCGTGCTCAGCATACACGTGCGGCGGCATCGTCACTGGATTCTTCCTCACGCCGACTCTGTCCAAGTACCTCGGTCGAAGACTGTGCATCCAGATCGGCTGCACCGTCGTCGTCCTCTCTACTTTCCTCCAGACGTTTGCGCCGAACATCGCGTCGTTCATCGCAGGCCGACTGATCCTGGGTATGGGTCAAGGGATCGCCCTCCCAAACGGGCCCGTCTACATCGCCGAGATTGCACCGGCCAACATCCGAGGGATGATGATGTCCTTCTGGCAGAGTGAGCCCGTGATGCCTCGACCCCACCCAAGATACCAAGATTCTCATTAACGCTGCAATTTACAGTGTGGTATGCGATCGGCTCGTTCATCGTGTACTGGATCGTATACGGTATATCCAAATCGAGTACAAACCTCGGCGACTGGCAATACCGCATCCCGATCCTGTGCCAGATCGTCGTGCCATCCATTATCACCGCGGGAATGTTTTGGTGCCCCGAATCACCTCGATGGCTGGTCGAGACGGGCCGGGTGGAGAGGGCTCGGGAGAGCCTGTCCAGGACTCGCATCCCGAGCGACGTCGAGGAGGAACTCGGAGCGATCGTCGCGGCGGTCAACTTTGAAAAAGCCGTGGTGGACTCGAGTCACAAATGGTGGACGCCTTGTAAGTGTTGCATGTGTACAGTATCGTTCGATCCAACTCACGTCCCAGATCTTACGCTACTCAAGGAACCTTCTCTTCGCCGTCGTGCCCTCGTTGCTCTCTTCATTAACGCTGGCCAGCAGGTGAGCTGCCTTGCAGCTGTTTCGTCGCTGACCCACAGGTCACAGGAAGCACCGTGCTGCAGAGCTACACGACTCTTGTGTACAAGAGCGTCTTTAGCGACACCAACACCATCTTCCTCATCAACGCCCTCTACGCCACCTTTGCCATTGTGTTCTGCCTCAGCTGCACGTGGCTGGTCGAGCGGCTCGGGCGACGATCACTTCTCCTCATCGGCGCTGTCGGGCAGGGGCTCGCCATCATGATCGTCGCCATCGTGGGGATCACCCAACCCGTCGACGCATCCGGCCACCGTTCCTACGGCGTCGGCGTCGGGATCGCGTCTCTCTTCTTCCTCTTTGCGTTCTTCTACAAGCCCACATGGGGCGCGACTGTCTGGGTCTACACCGCCGACATCTTCTCCACCGACGTCAGGGCCCACGCCATCTCAATGTCCGCCCAGACCCAGTCGGTCGTCAACACCATCCTGAACCAGTTCTTCCCCACCTTCCTTGCCAACTGCGGATTCTACACCTTTTTCTTCTTTGCGGGGATGAACGCCATTCTCTTCGTCGGAACCTGGTTGTGAGTGGAGTGACCCGGGCATCAGGGGCCGCGCTGACAGACCAGCTTTGTCCCCGAGACCAAGGGCGTCCCGCTGGAAGACATCGACTCCCTCTTCGGTGCCACGTCGCATCGGATCGCAGGGGAAGCTCTGCCCGACGACAAGGTGCAGTCGGCCCACGGCGTGACCCAAGCCCAACTCGCCGGCATCCACGAAGAACACACCGAGAAGGCCGAAGTGGAGCATGTCTAGGCGGACTGGTATACGGTCGGCGTGTTGAGGCGCATATCAAGAGTGTTACATAGCTATCGATGTCCGTAGCGGACCAGCGAGGCTGGGACGTATACGATTGCTGTATATGTATGAGCAAATGACGAGACAGCAGCTGTCAAGCCGTGATCGTACTTGAGGACCTTTAGCACGAGGAAAGCTTGAGTAAGGATGTTACATTCGATGGAGAGCATCCGAGTATCTGCGAACCGATACTTATATACGGATGGCTGCTCCATCGAACGGAGACCCAATCCGCGTCTCCGAATCAACTGTACGTACAACCGGATGTAGTCTTAGGTCATGACAGCAGCTGAGCGCCCCAACCCCGTTCGGCCATTATGGATCCCAGACCGGCTGCTCCAGCTGGTTGTTCCACCAGTACTCGAGGCTCGCAAATGGGTCAAAGACGTCTCCGGCCGCGGGGACGTCGCCGTCTCTCCCAAGCATACCTCCCAGGAAGCCAATGTCGAATGAGACAACTTGGGCAAGCTCTTCGGCGTTGGCCTGCTGCGCCGCGAGGGACTGCCGGTATTCGTCCAGGCTGTTCCTCGTGCGCTCCAGCATTGAAGACAGGGCGGGGCAGTTGGCCTCGATGTACGTTTCAATGGCGACGAGTCGGTCCATCACCTTGAGCACCTCGGGCAGAGGCTGGTCTCGGTGATAATGCTGCCAATGGGCAATGGCCGTCGACAGCGCGAGGTAACACAGAACAATGGCCGTGCCTATTGCTTTGGGGTACAGTGCGATGTCCCATTCCTCGTCCAAGCACAGCGCGATCATCTCCCCCGAAGCCCGTCCGGCGAGTTGCAAGCCCTGCAGCCACTCCAGCATGATAGACTCGGTGACCAGCGGGGCCGGCAGGCGGTACGCGAACCAGATGCTCCTCATTGCGACCCACCATTGCCAGTACGTCGTCTGGCACAAGAGGTATGGCATGGAGTCGAGGTGTGCTGCGGTCTCAGCGAATATAGGTGAGCCCCGACTCACAGGCTGACTGCCTCATGTAAGCCCGCACCGTGTCGAGCTCCTGCCGCGTCGAGGTGACAATAGAGTTGCCTCGAGCGAGCTCCGTCGCCGCGGGCTGGCGTATCTTCTCAAGCTGCAGCCACTGCTTCGAGAGGTCGAGCAGTGGTCGCAAACAGGCCTGCTCGAGGATCAGGTGCATGTCGAGGTCGGCGGCCAGAGGTCCATGGGCCATCAAATGAAGAAGCTTCTCGTGGGCGTCATTCAGCGTGGTCGGGATCTCGCTGCATGGGCAGCGGCTGATATTCGACCTGCAGCACGTCAGCGTGAGCGTGAGCGTGAACCCCCGGACCTCGGACCTCTCCTTGAACCACCTACCATACACCCCTGGTCATTACTGCCATCTGGAGCCGCATGCTGTCGAGCTGACCGCTGACGAGACCCGGATCCATCCCGCTCTGAAGCGAGTCGAGCAGCCGATCGACGAACGCGTGATGTCCCATCTCGCGCATCTGGCCGATCGCCATGCCGATCATGCGCGCCGGGTCGAGATCGTACCCGTCGTCACCCTCTTGCACGCGACCATGAGGCAGGAGTGACAGTATGAGACCGGCGAGGATACTCTCCATGCTCGGCCGACAGCCGCGGTGATACGCCACGAGGTTGTCCACGACGTTGGCTGTCAACTGGCGGATCTGGGTCGCGGTGAACGGCGTGACCAGCAGGGTGCACCTGGAGGCGTACAGAAGGATGGCAGAGCGGAGGAGGGGATGTGACGGGAGGCGGGAACGAGTGAGGAGGAAGCTCGGGTAAGGGAAGACCCGAGAGCAATGGTGTTTGAACCTGGAAAAGAATGCTCAGCGATGTGTCGTCTCGCTGTTCCCAGCGCGGACCACGCTCACAACTGATACGCCGCCTCGGCTTGCCCCGCCGTGATGACACCTTCCGCGACGGGATCCTTGAGACCATGCTCCCCCTTGCTCTTCATCCCTCGGAGGATCAGGCCATAGGTCTCGGGATCCGCCTGCTCGAGGTACCAGCTCTGATCCCTCCCTTCTGCCTCTCGCTGCGTCGACAGCACCGTCGATGGGCTGAGCGCTGGGACGTGGATGTATGGAGTGGCAGGGGTAGACGCGGGGCCAGGTGCGCGGTTCGGGGACGACGCATTGAGCATTGGAAGACCGTCGTTACTTGGGCTAGCCTCACGCGCCGTATGATCCAGAGGAGGGCCCCCACTCCCAGCCGAACCGCCGGGCTGCGAGGAGTTGGCCAGGATCGTCTCCAGTCTGGCTAACCTGGTGAGAATCGAGCTGCTCTCGGGCACAGCCAGCCCAACTCGCAACGGCGAGGCACCAAGGTCAACATCCGCCGCTGCTCCGACTACGCCCGCCGCCTCGTCACCACTCAGGAAGCTGCAAGGCGCGCCGAGCTGCTTGCATCGGTGGCAGCCGTGCCGGTCGATCAGGTCGCATCGGGATCTCCGCTGTCGGCACCCTTCACAGGCCATCAACGACTTGGGACGCGGCCGCTTCGTCTGAGACTGAGACTGAGACAGGGACGTCAGCGGGAATCCTGCGCCGGGCAGCGTCACCGATGCTTACTCCTGCCCCGCCATCGCCCGCGTCGCTCGGTCTCTTCCGAGGTGAAGTCGCAGCATGCAAGTGCGCCTCGTCTCCCGCAGGCATCGCTTGCGAACCCGGGTTGGCTGGAGAAAACATCTACATGGAGGGAAACCACCAACATACACCTTGGGCAATTCCCTAATTGCACCAGGCGGAGCTTCCTCAGGAAGTGCAGTGAGTGCGAGTGCGAATGCTGCGAAGTGGACGAGGTCATGTGCCTCTCTCGCCATATGCCGGAACACCGCCCGGCCCGGACGGAGGCACCCGGCTGGGAACAACCCGGTATGAAGCTCAGTCATTCACCTTCCTACTCTCATCTCGCGACGCGTGAGGTGGCTACAACTCTGAGCGGCTTCGGGAGGTCGGGCACGGATGATCCTCGTGCGGGGATAGACGGAAGCGGGTGTAGCCATTGAGTCTCGGACTCTTCTGCGCCCAAGCTACACACCACGCCGATGCCCATGCTGTTAAGGTCGCTTCGAACGTCGTCGGGATCAAAATGGTCCGAATGGTTTGTCATGTCATGTCTGCCTTTTTGCTTTTTGGCATCGCACAACCATAGATGTAGAAGAGACTAGACCTCAGACAAGATGGCCAAGGTCATCTCACAGCTCTAGAAGTCACGTCACACGGCCGTCACTGCGAAAGAAGCGCCCCGCCTGACGATGCACTTGCACCCGCCCCCGGGGGAGTACCCCTACAACCTCGGCGCGTACACCTTCAAGGTCACGACCACCTCGCCGGCCTGCCAGACGTGGTTCGACCGCGGGCTCAACTGGTCGTACGGCTTCCACCACCTCGAGGCCGAGCGGTGTTTCCGCTATGCCGTGGACTGTGACCCGGAGTGCGCGATGGCGTACTGGGGCATCGCGTATGCGGGCGGGCCAAACTACAACAAGGCCTGGGAACGGTTCGACGAGCTGGACATGAAGCAGTCCCTCCTCAAATGTCATCAGGCGGCTACTAGTGCTCGCGATCTGGCGACCGACCCCGTGGAGGTGGCCATGGCGGATGCGATCCTCAAACGGTTCCCTTCGGAAAGGGAGGGAGACTACACGCGATGGAACAGGGCTTTTGCCGACGAGATGGAAAAAGTGTACGCGGAGTTTGGGGACAACCTCGACGTCGTGGCCATCTACGCCGACTCGCTCATGGCGATGGCGCCGTGGGAGCTGTGGGATCTCCAAACAGGCGCGCCGAGAGAGGACGTTCGGACGCTGCACATCAAGGAGGTACTCGAGAAGGCTCTGTTGGATCGCCGCGCTCTGTCCCACCCCGGCATCCTACACCTCTACATCCACCTCATGGAGCTGTCCCCGACCCCCGAACTCGCCCTCCCCGCGGCCGATCGCCTGCGCAACCTCGTGCCGGACAGTGGCCACCTCAATCACATGCCGGGCCACCTCGACCTCCTCATCGGGGACTACCGCCGCGCCATCGCCTCGAATCTCGACGCCATCGCCGCCGACGAAAAGTACATGCGTCTCGGCTCGTCCACCGACTTCTACACCTTTTACCGGCTCCACGACTACACCTTCCCCATCTACGCGGCGATGTTCAACGGCCAGTTCCGCGTGGCGATGGACACGGTCGAACGCATGGAACGGTCCCTCACCGAGGACCTGCTCCGGATCCCGAGCCCGCCCATGATCGACTGGATGGAGGGGTTCAAATCCTACCGCGTGCACGTCCTCGTCCGTTTCGGTCGTTGGGACGATATCCTCGGTCTGCCCTTTCCCCAGGACCGAGCGTTCTACTGCGTCACCACGACGATCCTGCACTATGCCCGCGCGCTGGCGTACTCGGTCCTTGGGCGGCTCGACGACGCTGAGGCCGAGCGGGAGCTCTTCCGAGACGCCCGGAAACGGATCGCACCCACCCGGTTCGAGTTCCCAAACTCGTGGGTCGACATCCTCAACGTCGGCGAAGCCATGCTCACCGGCGAGCTCGAGTACCGTCGGGCCAACTACGCCGTCGCGTTCGAATCACTCCGCGAGGCGATACGCCTCAGCGACAACCTCATCTACGCCGAGCCCTGGGGTTGGATGCAGCCCCCCCGACATGCCTACGCCGCGCTCCAGCTGGAACAGGGCAACGTCGAAGTCGCGGCGAGGACCTACGCCGAGGATCTCGGGTACGAGACGTCCCTGCCCCGCGCGGTACGGCATCCGAACAACGTCTGGGCCCTGCATGGGTATCACGAGTGTCTCGTCAAGCTGGGCAGGACGGCCGAGGCGAGGATCATCGAGCCGCAGCTCACCCTGGCGCTCGCGGTGGCCGACGTGTCCATCGAGTCGTCGTGCTTCTGCAGGCGGGTCCAGCCGGCGGCCAACGAGACGATGTGCTGCCAATAGCCGCGTCCTGGCACGACTGTCCCGAGTCCGCACAAAACGTAGAATAGGTAGACAACACTGTCACTTTGCATGCGTGGCTCTAAAGTCATGTCACAACTTCCTGCCGTTCGTCGCCATGGACATTGCAATGTTGGCCGATACGAACAGACTCGATATCACCGCGCCCAGTGCTACACATCTACCGAGGAAACCTCGTCTGCTGCACCAGCGCCGTCCCGTGCATGGCGAAGAACAGCGGCCCTCTCGCTCTAAAGTGCTGGCCCATGTCACCTTCGGACGGGTACAGGAACGCGTCCCGAACAAGCATCATGTTGGTCTGGAGCTGATGCAGCTCCGCCCAGCTGTATCCCAGCAGGATCTCCTCGAGCCGGTCGAGCTGATCCTCGCCCACTTGCACGGAGAATCGGCTCCAGTCGAGGGTGTCCCAGAATGGGTGGTGGGTCTGGTCCCCTATCAGGACGGGGATACAGCCCCTGAGAGCGTGAGCTTACACACGCCCTTGACGCCTCTGAGACCGACATGGAGTACAGTAGTGAGACTCACGCGTAGATAACGTCTATCACGCGGGTGGACCAGCCTGAGACGTCAGCCTCGCCCGCGGTCACTTCAGCCTCACACATCGCACCTCGCCCCTCGCTCACCGGTAATACCCGCTGGGAGGGGGCAGAACACCGTGTCGTTCAGCGTGGCCAGGTAGTCCTTCCCCGAGGGATACGTGTTCCAGTACGATTCCATCGCCGCTGCGCCTTCCAGTCGCGGGTGTTGCAGCTTCGCATAAGGCCGCGGGCAGGTCACGCGCTCACGGATCGTCGCGCCTTGGCCCCACGGCGATCCCTTGAATGTCGCGAGGTTGGCACGTTGTCGTATTGGCCGGACGTTTGCGATGTCGCCGAACTCCTCCCGCAGGCTGTCCTGCAAGCACGTCCGGGGAGGGATCACAATGTCCTGATCAGGTCGGTAGCCTGGGGATATGAGCTTCCGCGCCAGTTCCGAGTCCTCACACAGTTCGGAATCATCACGCCTTCACACAGGTCGAAATCATCACGCCGCTCATAGCGCGTGGCCACTCACAGTCCACGTTCAGATCCCCCATGACGCTCCACGCCGTGCCCCTCTCAATCGCCGGGTTCGGAGACGCCATTCGTCGCGCTTCAAACACGCTTCGCACCCAGAACCGGCACATCCCGAAATCGTGTGTGAACGGGCTCACCAGCCGAGACTGGTCAAAGTCCGGGGGCAGGTGGTGCTCCAAAGCGTTGTCGAGCCACTCGGGGAGGGAATGGTATCCCGGCACGAAGGTGTCCTGGCGGGGGACGTCAGTCGGTCACCAGCAAGTACATTCTCACCAACGAAACACCGCCATGGCGGTGTGGTCGACCCACCTGTTCGGCCCAAGCATACTGAGGCAAGAATACCAGGCCATCGCCCGTCACTGGCCGGCTGATATTTTTGACGCCCCGCTCCAACGTCGAGTCGGCGGAGAAACAGCCGTTCCCGTTGGTCCGAAGCTTGTCGAACCTCTCCGCGTCGTCATCGCGGAGCCGCTGTATATCGTCGGGCAGACGTGTCAGGTTTATCGGCATGAAAGTGGGGGCGCGAGCAAGGTACCTAGCCGCCTGTGGCCGGACAACATTGGCGAGCCAGTTGGAGCGACCCACTGACAACCGGAGGACATCCGGATGTAGCAGGTCGAGCCCCTCGGCGGCGGGTTTGGGTGGGTGCGACAGGGTTGAGAGACCTGCCAGGGGCGCGAAGGGGAAGCGCGAGCGCACGGGACACGCCGACTCGACACACATGCACAACCCAGTGTCGAGGCAGACCGTGGGGTGATCGCAATCGTTGGCGCAAGCAGGCAGGTCGCGCTGACGCCACTCGGCGGCCGAACCGGTGGGTAACGGAACCCGAGCCAGCTTGATCGGTTTGGGGAGCGAAGCCAGGCGGTCCAACTTCCCCCGCGCGACGGTCCTGGCCGTGTCCAACCTCGCACGGAGGGTTTTCCGCCTCGATCCGGAGAGGTCTCCCCGCATGGTATCACGGCTGTCGAACATGGCGGAAGCGAGCGGGTCTTCCGACATGAAAGGCCAAGGTGCTTGCTTGTTGGGGCAGCAGTACGGCGTGAGGCGGTACAGCTGCCCATGATCGTCTTGCCCGCCGCCAGCGAGTTCCCTGCCGGATTCAGTCACCATCCCAACGTGGCCCGTCGCATCGTCGATGCGCGCCAGAAATTGTGTCTCCCCGTCGCCATTGCTTTGGCCATCGTGCCGGACCTCGAAGTGCTGGCCCGATCGAAACAGGCGGATTCTGACCTCCTCATCCGAATGATCCGTCACTTCGAACGTCCAGATATGGGGCTCGATGTTCATGTCGTCGTAATGCCACCAGAAGTTGCCCTCCTGCGAGTCGCTCGAGCTGAGATATCCCGTCTGGTCAGGTCCGTAGGTCGCGACCGACCCGTTGCACCCGTTTAGCCGGAGCAGGTCGCTGACCCCGAACCGCGGAGGGTTCGCGCACGCGTCCTCAATCTTGTGCTCGAGGTAGCCCATCGTCTGTCCCATATATGCCGTGGCGAGGCGATGGAGCCCTTCTTCCACCCCGATCTGGGCGTGGAACCCGAGCTCCCTGGCCGCCTTGATTGTGCTTCCAACATAGTCGTCCGGGAAGCGGTCATCCCCCGGGATCGTTTGGACGGGCGAAGCGGACTGCGTGATAGAGAGGATCCTCCGGAGCAGCTCGGTCAAGGGGATTGACTCTCCAGCCGCGACATTGTACGCCTCGAGCTTGCTCGGGTTGCGGAACGAGAGCTTCCCGAGCTTCCCGAGCCTCGTACTCGAGCCGCTCGCTCTTTTGTGCTCCAGCCGGTTTGCAGCGAGGATGAACGCGTTGATCGCGTCGTCAATGTGCACAAAGTCCAGCTGGTACGTCAGCCGAGGGCCAATCCTCAGTTCTCGACTCGACTCTCACTCACGTCCTGCTTCCCGCCGACAATCTGGATCGGGAGGTGGGCGATCGCCCTGTTCATCATCCCCGGAACGAGGCGCTCGAGGTGGTCAAACTCCCCGCCGTAGACGTTCGACAGCCGGAGAGCGATTGCGTGGAGTTTGGAGCCTCTCAGACTCCACCTGAGTCTCCTGACGCGACGCTCGATCACCTCCTCGGCCTTCGCCTTTGAGATACCATACACGTTTGCTGCTTCCCGGGGCGAGGACTCGTGCACGGGGAACATCCGCGCCGAGCCGTACACCTCCCGAGACGATGCCTGGATGAGCCACGGGTCCCCACCGAACCGCTCCATCGCTTTCAACACCAGGTCAACCCCTCGCACGTTGACGTCGTGACAGTCCGGTTCGTTCTCGAGACACCACATCACGCGCGATACCGCAGCGAGGTTGATGACACCCACGACGTCCGGTGTGAACGCCGAGTCGAGCGCGGTCTGGTTCCGGATATCGCCGTGTACTACTTGCAGCAGCGAACGGGCCTCGGGTATGTCCTGCCTGATAGCTTCGAGCTCGGACTCGACAAACACGACGTCGACCGACGTGACGGGGACCTGGGCAGCCAGGAGTCTTCGAAGCAGCGCTTTGCCTTGAATAGATAAGCGGCTGGTTCCATAGTGGAAATTGAACTGGCGAGGCACCGCGCCGACCCACCGATGTTTCCTCCGCCGCCCGTGACGACTACCCGACCAGACACATGCGCCTGCACCTCGCCTTCATGCACAAACGGCTCTTGATGGTGCTCATCTCCGCTCTTCAGCCAGTGGGGTAACGCCGACGACCAGCTCCACTCCTGATTCAGACTATCGTCTTCCGCAAGTCCGAGCTCCGAGTCCCGGTGCTAAGACTTGTCAGAGACGGCGCCATCCCCAGCACCAGCACCCGCGCCAGCAGCAGGGGGAAATACTCACCAGCTGGTAGATACACCAGGTGCAGACGACGACGATGCAGATGGCTTTGACCAGCCCGCGACCTCTACGCGCTCCGAAGTGGGAGTTCCACAGCGACAGCAGCATCGTGGCGTTCTTGACGGACAATGGTGTATATAATGTCGATGTCGCACGCAGAACGACGTGAATGTCAATGACGAGGACGAGGCCGGAGTATAGGACGACCTATATCTATCAGCGCTGTCTCTGCCAAGCGAAACCAAGCCCTCGGTCAACCACTCTGGGCCTATGCGACCGTGCGAGGGGTCAAGCGCGCAAGCGCACTCTGGACCCGATGTTGTCGGTCCAAGCGCGCACGAACAGGGGGTCCAGAAACAGGCTCAGGCTGGAGACAGTCGCGGACGCAGACGCAGACACAGGCAGACCCGAGATGCTCTCGAGAGTGGAGCCATCGAATGTGGGACTGGGTTTCGCGTTCGAACCGAGCCATCATCCCCGAGCGATCGTGCCCGCGCGCGGTACCGACGGGGACCTGTCCATGCGCACGGGCCCATGGATGATCTCCTAGCGTCGTGAAAATGCTCCAGACCCGCGCAATGCCTTTTGTCCTTGCCCCCTAGCCAGCGCCACATCCCGCACCGACCGCCGGGCCGGGCCGCGCCACGAACCCTCGCATTATTAGCGGGAACAAATGTATCCGCTTGCGGGCTTAAGCCTTTATTACTTGTTGATTGGAATTGGAGATTAGTAAAGCGAACGAGGGACGATAAGCGGGATCAGAAGCGATTAGAGCGATCCATTTGCCTACCCGGTGGCCGTCCCACGTGCCTGGAACCGGCTCGGCTTGGCGGCCGTCACCGTCACCGTCGCTGTCGCCGTGACCGGGGCGGTGCGTCGTCACCAACCTAGTCCGCGTCCATCTCTCCTTCTCATTCTCGACACACACCACACACCAACCGTCAAGCGTCCTCACCATGGGCTTCGCATCAAAGCTGTCCCAAGCCAACGCTGCCGCCGGCATGGTCAGTGGTCTGATGGGCAAGCCGGCAGCACCGGGTGGAGCTTACCCCCAACAGCCTGCGGGCGGGTACGGAGGCGGCTACGGCCAACAGCAGCAGGGGCAATACGGACAACAGCAGACTCCGCAACAAGGGCAATACGGGCAGCCTCAGCAGCCAGGGCAGTACGGACAATATGGACAGCAACAGACCTCGGCATATGGTCAACAACAACCTCCCTACGGACAACAGAGCCAGCAGTCCTCGGCCTATGGTCAACAGTCGACGCCGTACGGGCAGTCCGGACAGCCGGGGCAATACCCACAATCCACGACCTATGGCGCACCGGCGGTACCGTCGCGTCCAGGAGCCCCCGGAGCTCCCGGAGCTCCCGGCTATGGTCAGCCTTCGTACGGTCAAACCCAGCCTGGTCAGTATCAGTATGGTGCCGCTCAGCAGCAATATGGTCAAGGTCAGCCTGGACAACCCGGTCAACCCGGTCAAGCCTTCGGCCAGCAGGCATATGGGCAGCAGCCCGGCCAACAGGGGCAGTATGGTCAGACCCAACCGGGTCAATACGGTCAGACCCAGTACGGCCAGGGCGGATACGGGCAGGCGGGAGGTATGCCCCCGCCCCCCGGACCACCTGGGGCGGGCGGTGTCGACGCGAGGTACATCTCGACGCTGCTCGCGCAGTGTGTGCAGGACGTGAGTGGGCTCTGAGGCGTTAGAATGGCCGCCCCGCGTCGCGTCGCGTCTCTACTCCAGCTCCCTCTCTACTCCATGTCGGTGCACGCTGACGCCTCAGCAACACCTCCAAGCGTTCTACCCGCCCCAGAGCCTCGACCAGGTCGCCCAGCGGGTCTACAGTTCCGGCGCGCTACAGCAGCTCTCCCAGGCTTGGCGCCTCCCCACCGAGCTCGCCGCGGACCTCGTCAAGATCTCACTGTTCGACGTGGTTGTGCTCGTGGATGACTCGGGGAGCATGGCGTTTGAGCAGGGCGGGGAGCGTATCGAGGATCTCAAGATGTGAGCGGGCGGGCGCTCAGATGCCACCCCAACACCCAAGCACCCAAGCACGCAAGCGAGAGCAAGTCTCTGAACCCCGGCCACTGACCCCCGCAGGATCCTCGGAAAGATCGCTTTCGCCTGCACGCTCTTTGACCAGGATGGCATGTGGGTGACACGTCTCGTCCCGTCCTGGAGACTGGAGCACAGCGGGAGGGGGAACCGCGCTGAGTGAGCCCGTAGCCAGGTCCGCTTCCTCAACTCCAACGTCCAGGGCAACGGCATCAACTCCGAGGCCGCCGCTTTGGGTCTCGTCCAGCAGGTCAAGTTCAGCGGTGCGTCATGCCATTCTAGCCATCCTTCTCTGCATTTGAAAGTGATCGGTCCCGCTGATGCGTGTATTGTTTGCAGGCCTCACACCCCTCGGCACGTCGCTCGACCAGAAGATCCTCCAGCCGCTGTTGCTCGGACCGGCCAGGTCGAATGCGCTCCAGAAACCGCTTCTCGTCATTGCCATCACGGACGGTCAGTGACACGCCAACGTATGTACGCGAGCGCTGACCCCTCGCAGGCGCCCCGGCAGGCGAGCCCAACGACGCGAGTGCGTGAACGCACCCCTCCATTCCGATTCCGGGGAACAATGTTGCTAAATGTTTCTAGTCATCCAGGTCATCTCGCGCGCAAACCAGGAGCTCCAGCGCACGCGATGTGAGCTATATTACATCCGCGTGACACCCGCGTGGAACCGCGCTGAACCGCCATAGACGGCGCCGACGCGGTCTCGTACCAGCTCTCCCAGGTCGGCAACGACAAAGCGGGTGAGCATGCCGCCGCCAGCATGCCGGCACACATCGTGTGATGGCCAATCTGGTCTGCGCAGTCCGCTGACCCCCGCGAATAGCCCAAAAGTTCCTCTCCTCGCTGGACGACCACCCGCAGATCGGGTCCCTCATCGACCAGACGATGGACTACGAGTACGAGCAGGAGCAGATGAAGCAGAAGACGGGCGAGGACATGAGTCCCGAGATGTGGATCATGAAGTGAGTGCGGTGCGGGCGGGCGCGACAGGCGCGACGGGCACGCCTATCCATTCAACTGTGTGTCTTGGCTGACCGGGTTCAGACTCCTTCTCGGGCCTATCGACACGTGAGTGGACTGTTCGCGGAACGAAATGGGCTTCACGCTGACTCCCTTGTGCAGCTCGTATGACAGCAAAGGTATGGCGGAACTGCCGATGTCTTGTCGAAGCTTGCCAACTGACGCCACCAGACGAGTCCACAGGCTACAGGCGCTGATGCGCAACGCCTCCGCCGCATCACTGTACGAGACGATGAGATGGTCGAAACGTTTCCGAAGAGCTAGCCGTGACAACAAGATTGGCAGACGGGGAGTAGCCGCTTTGCGGGAATGAATCGAGGTGAATGAACAGAGGTAGAATTCGATGTGTGACCTTGGCAGCCTCGAAGAAGCCTGCTTGCGAGCGATACTTACATCCCTTGGAGACGTCGACCGAGCCAATCAAGCCGAAAAGATCTACCATACTGTAGTGTAAGACGTGTGATACTATATCGCCCCGGGGGCTGTACCCAAATCCAGCTCCACTTCGACTCAGCACTTCTGCCACATGCGAACCGACTTGACGGCCATGCCACGCTGTGTGGGATCGGCGGGCCAGGTGTTGTACCACCTGTCCTTGGCGGCCCAGAAGTCTGACTGGTCAGCCTCGTACTACGAGTACGGTGCCCAAACAGCAAACGGCTCCCTGCCCCAGTGAGGTGACTCACCACCCATGGCGGTCAATGACGAGTCGGACCAGGGCTTTCCCCCCACGTTGTCCGGGAAGAATCCGTTGGTCCCGCCGACGGCGACGTTGAGAATGAGGTAGAATGCTACGGTGGGGGAAGAGATTTCAGCGATTTCAGCGCTTGCTTGGCCTTCAAGTGGGTCGGTCAACTCACGCTCATCGAACGGCGCCGCGTTCGAGGTGCTCTGGACCCATGGGTTGGCCAGCTTGACGGTGTCGGTACCGTTGACAAAGTACGTCGGGAAGTTACCCCTGCTCCAGAACGACCTGTCGAACGAGATGTCGAGGGTGGAGTAGACCCTGTTGTCGATATCTGCCGGTGGGCGGGAGTCGTCAGTCAGGTCCTGCGAGCAAGAGCGAGAGCAGGCGCAAGAGCAAGAGCAAGTGCGAGAGTAGGAGCAATAGCAGGAGCAGGAAGGCCACTCACAGATCGTCATGTAGCGCTCGTCCCACTCGAGCGTGTACTTGTGGAAATCCGAGTGGTAACCCTTAACGCGGTCCTGCCTGATCCCGAAAGTGCGCCACCACGAGTCGAACTGGGGCAGCGGACCCCAGTGGATGCCACCTTGCATCTTGTCGATCCCGCCTGCCGGGTAACTGGCGGCGTTGCCCCTGGACTCGGCAATCTGGCGAAACGAAAGGAGACAAGCCAGGCCTCAGCGCCATCACAATCATGAAGGAGACGACTCGTCATCACTCACGTCGATCTCGCCACCGGCTGGCCATGCACCGTACGTCGAGTTCTGCGGCAACATCCAGATCGCCGGCCAGAGCCAGTCCCTGAGTCCCGATGAGCCGGTGCCGTTCCGGTGCGGTGCATGGAAAGGAAGGCGACTTTGCTCGCCGAAAGCACAAAGAAGCTCACTTACCCAAGTGGCATTCGCGCAGTCACCTCGACCTTGCCGTACTTGACGCTCACTTTGTCGCGAGTGATGAGCCTCGCGCTCTGCACCGGGTTGATGATAGCCCCCGTGCTCGAGTTGGATACGACCGCGCACTGCGAGACGTTGCTCGACGTGCACGTTCCGTCAGTCGTGAGGTTGAGATTGTACCCGTTGGTGATTGCCCCAGCACCGAGGACGTCTTCGGTGAGCGTCGGCACGATGTAGAGGATCCCGTCCTTGACGAAGGAGTTGTTTGAGGACGCGGTCGTCCATTCGAATTCGTTATTGCTGAGGCACAGGTGAGCTGCGTTTGATACAGTACGCGTATGGTGCACTCGTATATCCGCGGGCGGGCACGAACATGGCCGTGAACTCACCCGAAACCGTCCAAGCGGACCTCGTGGCTCCAAAAGGCCGAGTTGATGCCGTTGTCAAATGTGTCCTCCATGACGAGGCACACCTTGCCCAGCTGCTGGACCGACGCATAGCCAAAGTAGCAGACTGACCTGTGGTCAGCGCCATATAAAGGTAACGCAGAGCACGCAGACGTCAAGATCACTCACTGACGGCGCTCGCGGCGAAGCCGAGACCGAACAAGGCCCAGAACAGGATCTTGGCCCAACGCTGTGCCGGATCGGGGTACTTGAGCCACGGCTTGTGGATCTCGCCGCGGAGCTTGGTGCTCGGATGCGGCTTCCTCAGGGATGCGATGGACTGCGAGGAAAGCGTCCGGCGACTGAGATTTTGACGGAATGTTCGGGAGGGAGTCGCACCGGCCAAGGCGCCGGTCAAGGAAGTCGTGGAGAATCGCAAGTGACGCCTGGCGGGGTCGTTGAGAGACGGAGAGGACGGCGAGGAGGGTGTCGAGGAACCCCCTTGGAAAGGATCTTGGGCTGGTGTGGAGAGGCTGGGACTGGACGCTGATGGAGAGGTTTGGCCCGACTCTGATCGGGGAGGTGTGGTGAAGGGGTCGGATGAACCGTTGGTCACCAAGTCGCCGTTCTCTCCGGACAACGGTCCGCGCTTTGGGGAGTTGGCGAACATGTCTGTGATGGGCTGTTGGGTGGCGAGGTCCAGCAGACGAGCGCGGTGCTCTTATGGAAGCCGACGCAGACTGCAGTCCTGCACACCGTTGGGGCTGTGTCCGCAATCACCGTTATCACCCCTCCACAGTTTGCTCCTTTCTTTGTCGGGTCGCCTCCCCTGGGACGCTGGGAGACTGGACCGGACCCAGCCGGATCGCTCGCTCAACGTGTCATCGAGTGCACCGCATGGCGTCCGGGATCTCGTGTGAAGCCATACCAGGACCCGAACAGGACTTTACAAGGTACAGTACGAGATATCGTCCCGAGTTGCAGGATGCTGTCACATCACATCGCCCCTATGGCTTCTCTTGGCGCCCTGTGAAGGACATGTCGACGGCACAACATCGCCAACGAAGATCAACAGAACGAGCAGGACCCCATTTCCGTCTCATTATCCGAGTTCGAGAGATCGAGAACTGAGAACCCAGTGCCGAGTGCCTCGCCAAGCTCTCTCTCTTCCTTCCTTCAACCCCGCTCCATCGTTCGAGAACTGGGAACCCAGTGCCGAGTGCCTCGCCAAGCTCTCCCTCTTCCTTCCTTCAACCCCGCTCCATCCTCCCTTCCCGTCGCACAGCAAGCGGTTCCTTCCAAAGGCCACTGAAGACTCGATTCCCCTGAACAAGCCCACCGGGTACTGTACGAGTACATCTCGTTCGCTCCTCCGATCCCTTTTCACCCAAATCACGTCAGAATCCCCCAAAGATGCTTTTACCGTTCCGGGTTGGGTACCTGTGACGCCAAGTTTGTCTCTGGGTCCCGCTTTCCCGTCAACTCTAGACCGGGTTGCTCGGCAGCGTACCGTAATGAATCACTATCCCCAATCTTCCATCACGTCGGGATCGCCCAGGATCGCAAATACGCAGGGCGAGGTGCTCATCGAAATCACACCATTGACCAGTGCGATCTTGTCCCGAACCCCAAATTGAGTCCTGCTCATGTTCGTATGAGGATGCTGTAGATCCGCGATGACCCTGGCCTGTCCAGGTCCGGTCGATCCCTCATGCGATCCCTCATGCGGTACCTCACCCGCAGAGCGGAGTGGATTTATTGCTCCAAAGCGGAGCCATTCCTCATTCCATTCCTTGGACCATGCGAATCCTTCCTCCCAGTACCCCCAGCAGCTTGGCGTACATGCGCAACACGGCGAACAAAGGCCCGAAAGCCCTGATGGCAACAATGATCAAACGTGCCTTGTATGTATGGACAGCAGAGATAAGATCCCGCGGCTACTGCCGCCGCCACCTCCGCCATCGCCGCCTTTCCCGTCGACGGTGCGGTCGTCGTCTTTGCCCAATGCAGCTTTGCGGAGCGATTCCTTCTGTTCCTCCCGCGCTCCCCGAGGTCCTACAGTAGATCAAGTTAACGATTGCCGCTTTGATGCGTCGCCAAAGCCGCGGGAAGGATGCAGCGCCACGATTTTTTTGCCCTAGCAACAGAAGCAGAAGCCTTGTCAGGTATCGGTATCGGCATCGGCATCGGCATACATCGTGGGAATCAGTTGCGGCATAATGCACAGGCAGGCTCGCCGCTCTCGTGTGCGCGGGCGGCGAGGGCGATCCCCCGATCGGCAGTTGCTCCGGATCCCTCAGCCGCACGCGCGCATTTCCAGGGGACGGGACCGGTGGTGCCTGCATTCCCACAGAACCGGACGCCGCCGGCGTTCCGAGACCAACTCAAATACTCGAATTCGGAACGAAACGTGCATGACGCCACGCTCGTCTTGGCATGGTATCCCGTACATGTATGCACTCGTCCCGTAGCTCACCCGGGCGCCACGCCGATACAGTATCATGATGGTGCTTTTCGCGAGGCGCAAACACGCAAGCAGAATGTGCGGGATGTTTTTTTCAGGTCGGTTTCGGCGGACAGGTGCCTGCCAGGTACTGTACGGCATTGCCGAGCCAATGTACCTCACCTCGTCGCATGTACGAGCTACGGGTACATACAGGGTGATACAGCAAACACATATCATGTCAGCGGCAGCGGCAGCGGCAGCAGGACCCGGGAGCTTGCGGATCCCCCAATCCACTCGGACAGGGCGAGGGCCTTCGGCACGGATCGACGGCGACTTCTTTCGCACAGCGCCACAGCGGATGAAGACTCCGGAAATGTGGCTTTACACGATTTCCTCCACCGCGAACAGGCTCATCCCTGAGCCCGAGACTCCAAGAAATACGGGCCTACACCTGTCCTCATACCGAAGTAGGCAGAGAAGCGCAGTAAGTCGGGATATCGCGACCGCGTGTCCGCCCGCCGGCCCGTCGTGATCGCGTCATACCAGGTACATTATCCGAGACACGTTCTCGGATTCCCTCGAGGGACTCATCCGGGGGCGAAGAGTTGAGGCACAGACAAGAACATCTTGGGCCGATAAGGCTCGTTATTCGGATCCCTAGACGACTCGCTAACGGCATGCTGGTACGACCGGGACTGAGCTCGAGATCCGAGATGCGAGATCCCAGGAACCGGAACGCCTCATTTACTGGACTCGTACAGTGCCAGATACAGTACGATGCGAGAACCTTGCGAGGCGTTTTGGGGAAAGTTGCACGATAAGTACTGGATGCAGAGCGGGAATTGATGTACCCAGCAGTCCTTTCCAACGTGCTAAATACTGTACCAGTACAGCGACGGTAGACGTGGCTGTTTCCTCGCACAACTCACAGCTCTGACAACTTGTCGACAGCCCCTCGTGACGAGACGAGATGGGGATCCTAGGTCGCTTCACCAGACGCAAAGCGGCGCCGCCACAGTCGACGTCGCGGTCACTCGACGAGAAACCTTCGCTCTCCGACGATGCTCCCGACGCCAACGCCGATGATCTGCCTCACGGAGACGGGCGCGCCGAGATGGCCATGGGCATCGACGCCATCGACGTTATGGCCGACCGGATCTTCCGCTCGTGCTCTGCGCGAGGGTGGTTCGGAGCCGACGAAAGCAAGTTTGACAACGACGGCGACACGGACCAGGTGGTGACCGGCGTGTGTATCCGTTCAAAGTACGGCGCCATCCGGTCATACCCCCCCGATCACCCCGGATTCCAGCCATTCGAAGAGGCCGTCGGAGCTCTCAACCCCCGCGTGGCTATCAAGATGAGGTCCAAGGCGGTTCAAATCGCCGTCAAGAACCACATGTGAGTTTTACGCCGCTGGTACTGTATTCGGAGTGTTCTGTATATACAACACTCTTGGAGGCCACGCTGATTGATCGGCTCTCCTTCGTCTCAGCGCCGCGAACCCGGACCTCAAAGAGCTGTTCATCAATGCGAACACCCGGATCCAGGTGAGATGTGACCCGGCTCAATAGTCCATCCGTGTCACGTCACTACGTAGTGCTGAGCAACGCGTAGATTCTTGCCACCACAGAAGACCTCTGTCTCGCGCGAAAGAGCCAGTACGCGGCCTTTGTCCGGACCGAAGGCGTCCTCGTCGTCTGGGCCGACCGCGTCGAGGACATTGTCGCCACCGCTTCGGCCCTCGAGGAGTCCCTGGTCGACTTTATCTGGTCCGACGAAGGGGACCTGCTCAATCGGAACCGAAACCCGTTCTCCCCGATTTCCCCGGGCCTCGATAGGAGCAAAGAGAGGTTCGACTCTCTACCGTCGGAAGGGGACGGCTCGTCGGCTTCGGTTTCTGTCGACTGCGAGGACCCGGAGAAGGAAGTGATCATCGCTGCGAGGAAGCTCCGACCCGTTGCACTCATCGCCCCGGCCGCGACGGGTCTAGCCGCAGCACTCGCTGTCGTCGTCCTGTCGCTCGGTGTTCGTAAGTCCAGTATTGTCTGCGACAAGTCCACGCGCTAGCGGTGTGGGTACACTGTAGAATCTCACATCCATACTGATACTGTTCAAGGCGCGCTGATTATTCGGTACCTCTACGACAAGAACGCGGTGCGCTTCGCCCTCGCCGCCGTCCTCCCTCCGTCATTCCTGATGATCATGTTCCCGTCCTTGGTAGTTGTGTTTTCCTTGGTGAGCGACGCGACTCGGACTCTTGATCCATTTGGCAGTGGTCTCTCGGAACGATTCGCTAACCAGACCTCACCTCAGCTTCACCTGTTCGGTCCCGTCGCCCAGTATCACCAGAACTCGGCCACTTATAGCGCCGTCGCCCCCGTCCGGGACCCCTCTCTCCCGCTCCTGCCAATCACGGTCCAGCTCCCGGTCTACAAGGAATCCCTCGAGGACGTCATCATGCCCACTCTTGAGAGTGTGCAGCGCGCCACGACCGTCTTTGAGCGGCAAGGCGGTGCCGTCAACGTCATCGTATGCGACGACGGCCTCCAGCTCCTCGATGAGGAAGACCGAGCCCGGAGGATCAAATTCTATATTGACCATAACGTCGGGTACGTCGCTCGACCCCCGCACGGCGTGGATGGCTTTGAAAGGCGCGGTCGGTTCAAAAAGGCCGGCAACCTCAACCACTGCAATGCCCTCTCGCTCCGTGTCGAGGATATCATGGATGAGATGCGCGTGGGCGCCGAGATCGCCACGGGCCAAGGCCCCGAGTACTGGACCGAGCTCGACGAGAGAGACTTGTACGACACCGCTTTCGCTCGCGCCCTAGAGGAGGCCGACGGCAAGACCTGGGCCCAAGGCAACATTCGCATGTGAGTAGGCCGCCGTTGTATTCGTCACGGGCAGCGCTGCATGCTGAAACTGGCAGCGGCGAGGTCATCCTTCTGATCGACTCGGACACCCGCGTCCCCGAGGACTGCTTCATGGACGCGTCCATGGAGATGAGCCAAAGCCCCCACGTGGCGATCATGTGAGCCAAGCCGGAAAACAGACTGTGCTTTGCCATCGCCCAGAGTACTGTGGCAGCTAACAAAGTGTCCCAGCCAACACGCGTCCGGCGTCATGCAGGTTGCGCACCACTTCTTCGAGAACGGAGTCGCCTTCTTCACCCGGAACCTACAGGTTAACATTTCCTTCACCGCGTCCAGCGGGGACAGTGAGTCGATCTTTGTCTACAGCGAGAAATGTGACCTGTGTCAATGCGGTACTGATTAGAATGCAGGCGCACCCTTTGTGGGTCACAACGCGTGAGTGGACTGTGGGCTCAACAAAACAAATGGTCTCACCGTGGGTTGTGCGCTGACGGTCTCGTCTCGCTCAGTTTCCTCCGGTGGAGTGCTCTCCAGGAGTGTGCCACTCCCGACCCCTTCGACGGTGTCGCTCGCATCTGGTGAGTCTGGTCATCCCCGTCATATGCACTGTAGCTATCCTGTCCTGACCTAGAGCAGGTCAGAGTCGCACGTCTCGGAGGACTTCCAGATCTCTCTCCGGCTTCAATCCCTGGTGAGTCGAATTGGTTGGGTTGGTCCTGCAGTGCAGTCCCGGTGCTCCTGCAGTGCAGTCCCGGTGCTCCTGCAGTGCAGTCCCGGTGCTCCTCGCGGTCCCGGATAACGGTCAGACGGTGCTGACTCGGGTGCCAGGGCTGGACCCTTCGCTGGGCTACCTACAGCAACAACGGCTTCGAGGAAGGCGTCTCCCTGACCCACGGCGACGAGCTCGCCCGATGGCAGAAATACGCCTGGGGTTGCAGCGAGATCATCTTCAACCCGATCAGGTACTGGCCCACGCGTGGTCCGCTCTCCAAGCTCTTCAGGACCTTCCTCTGGTCCAATATCCCCCCACACGCAAAGTTCGGGATCATGGCGTACATCTTTAGTTACTATGCTATCTCCCTGGCCTGTACGGGGTCGATCTACAACTACGTCCTGGTGGGGATGTTTGGTGAGTTGAGCCGTGTGCCTGTCCCACGAGCAACTACGAGTACTGTGCTCGTACAGGGAGTGATTGTACACACATACTGTGACTCTCCCGTCAGGGAAAGGGACAGTACTCGTAATGACCGATCTCTTTTGCTGATCTTCCGATCTTAGCCCTTTCCGACACGTTCTGTGAGTCCGACCCTGTAGGAAGAGCCCCCTCAGCATTGTCTTGCAGACAGCCGGGGCAATCTCCGGGGACCTGCGGTGATTTTGTCAGGACCCCGTGCTGATCCGCTCCTCCTCGCAGACTGCTCCAGCTGGAACGTCCTCTTCGTCTGCCTCATCCTCTTCCAGGGTGTCACCAACGTCGTCCTCTGCGTGCTCCGGTACCGCCTCAGTCTCGAGAAGGCCGGTGCCAAGGCGCTCGAGCAGATCAAGTGGATCCGTGAGTCGACTCGGCAATTTCCAGGCTTGGGAGGAGGCTCCGTCGCGGCTTGACCTCGCCTTGCCTGTGTTGCGTTTCCCTCCTGGGTCGGTTATGGCGACACCAGAGCGAGGTCGAGGTCGAGACACGAGATAGATCGACTGACTCGTTGCACTGTAGCGTTCTTCATGCTGTTCTTCGGCGGGCTGTCGCTCCCCGTGACACAGTCACTCCTCAGCCACCTGCTCTCCATCAACATGAGGTGTGTACCGTACCTGCTGCTCTCCTTCACCGGCCCAATTCCCGAGCATCCCGGTATCACGAATCACTCGACTTGTTCTCGCCCGCGCTCGCGCTCACGCATTGTCTCCATCACTGTGCAGCTGGACCACCACCGCCAAGTCGGTCGTCAAGTCCAACTTCTTCCTCCAGGTGCCGCGCATCTGGAAGCGGTTCTGGTTTCAGATCGTCGTGTCGGTGATCATCATCGTGAGTCCGAGTCCGAGTCGCCCGGCATCACAGGAGGAGTACGAGTACCGTACTTGTACTTGTTTCGTTACTGCACAGTATCTCACCACGAGACTCGAGAACTGTGACACCAGTGCGAGGACGGAATGTCCAACGTTGAGACGCTCAAACTGACACGACATCCTCTACTCTTTCAGGCCGGCATGATCGTCACCACCACTACCGTCGTGCCCGTCCAGTACCGCGTGACGAGCATCGAGGCCATCGTGCCCCTCTCCATGACTTACGGGTTCCACCTGCTCTGGCCCTTTGTCCTCGACACGGACATCACCACCTTCACCGTGAGTCGAGTCGGGTCGAGTCGGGTCGAGTCGAGTTTCGTCCGTGCAGGGGCTGTCATGCTGAGCGGCGATGCTGCAGTTTTAAATCAATCGGACCATGCGCGCATTTGCTCTGTTGAGGCGGACGGCTCTTTTTCCATACACGATCTCGGACGTTTCCTTCCTTTTGATAATACGGTATGGTAACACACAGTACACTCGTGTACGCTAGATGGGTTATGGATCTCGTGTGCTGGACGGATAACGTCAGAATGACCGAATGTGGGCGGTCGGCCGTGGTGGCTTGGACTGACAGAGCCGTGCGATGGAAGCCCTTTAGCCAGAATGCTCCCTCCCCTTGCACCCGGCGTTTCACCACACCACCCCGCCCGCCCCGCCCGCCCCGCCCGTCCCGCCATACTCGAACGGCGAGTCCGGCTGCGCCTCGTATATGTAAAGCGTACTATTGTGCTGATCGGGCAACCAATACAACCTCAGCCTGCCGTCCACGACGTCCACATCCATCGGGTTCTGCGTGATCCTCTGGCCCAATCCGCTCGACAGCGCAATCGGCACTTCTGCGACGGGGGCCATCGTCTCCGTATCGACCAACGCGATCCCGCCGAGGTTGTACGAGCTGTTCCCCGACCCGATGGTCGCGACTCCAGAGCAGATCATGGTGCTTCGGCGATCGTATAACTTCGGGTGACCCAGGAACTTGCAGTCCTGATAATCGACAAAGTAGCTCGGGTTGCGTCTGACCTTCTCGGGTCGAGTGAATGTCGCGTTGGAAAACCCCCCGTCCGGGCAAGAGGGGAACACGCTCGAGTTCCGACTACCCCAGTTGAGCGTGTACAGCTTGCCCGTCTGAGTATCGTGCACGACCCCTCCCTGGTGATCGGCAATGCGGTACAGCGGCGTTGGCTCCAACGTCGACGGATCCACGCGCACGAGCGTAGCCGTCGTGTTCGGTCGGTACTGCGCGATGGTCGCCCAGATGTACTCCCCATCATAGTCTATCCCGCCATTATGATACTCCTCCGACCCGGGTTCCGAGATCGTGGCGTCCGCGATGCGCGTGCCGTTCCCGTCAAACACCACGAGGTGGGCGAAGCCCGAGCCAGCCGACCGGTCAGTCCCGTTGACGATCACAGAGGTCCCATTGGCGTCCTTGCCGTAGCTGACTGTTGCCGATGTGTATTCGCCAGCAGAGACGACGATCCGATCCGCGCCGATCCGGACCATCCCTTCCGGCTCCCACAGATCGCCCTGCAAAGGAATCGCCCGGATGAGGTTCCACGCCGTCGTGCGGCCCAAGTTGGAGAACGCCGAGGCGATCGCATCCGCGTTGCTAGCTGCGAAGGGAGCCGGGAGAGGGGTGGGCACGAAAGAGACGTTCGGTTGCAGCACGGTGATGTTGAGTGCGGATATCACAGTAGGCAGCGAGGCCAGGGCGAAGCCAACCCCGAACCAGAACATGGTCACTCTCACCAGGCTGCACACGAGCGAGAATGGGTAGGCATCGACGTCAGAGTCTGAGCTTGCGTATTTGAAGCTTTCATGACTCTGCAATAATCTCATCGAAGGTGCCCGTAGTCTGGCGAACGTGCTCTAGAACACAGGCACGTCAGTCTTCCTCGGCGCCGTCTCGGAGTCATGCCGACATCGCAACCGACCGCGCAGGCCAGAGGGTTGGACGTTGTACCACTAGCTCCATTCGCGATCCCCCGCCGGTTCAAACAAACGTGCGACCCATGAGTTCGGCTCACCCGCGATTCGTTCTCATCAAGAGCGACCGCCGCTCCTTTGAACGGCCAAAAGAATGGTCCCCCGCCGCTCCAGGGTGGAGTGCTACGGCTGCTCAGCGTTACAGTAGATCAGTGCTTCAGGAACGAACCCACTGGCTGCCTACGAGATCACGACACCACGAGACCAAGAGATGTTTGCAGCGATGTCCATCCCGTGCTGGCATGCAGAGTACGAGTCCGAAACCTCGAGTCGCCCGAAAGGGAAAAAAATGCTATGCTTGTGCTCGGGCTACACCCCATCATGCACACCCTATCATGCAGATGTCTCGGAGCGAAACCCCTTACACCCCCTCGGGCTTCGCCACCTTGCGCCGCTCCGTCCTGCCCGTCACGCTATCCTCCATCTCCTGATACGACACCGGTAAAAGTGGGTTCCCTGCGGCGTCAGCGGGTCAACATCCCGAACCTGCGATCCGGCGACTTCGGATCGATGCGTGGTTGTGGACCCGGGTACGTACCTGATTCTGAAGTTGCGTATACCACGCCCAGCTCGTTTGCCGCTGTGGAGAGGTAGTAGCTCCGAGCGTCGCCGAGTGATAGCTGGTATCCGTCAGCGAGTCGAGCAAGCGCCAGAGGAAGTTGGCTGGATGGGGACCGGCTTCTCCCAGCCACTCCGATTTACTTACCACTTTCGCCTTGACGATGTCCCCGAGCCGGAAGCACTCGCCCATCTTGACCTTGTCTCGCTCAGTTAATCTGCGGCGGTCAGCTCCGCCCGAGACGCCGACCAGGATGATGGTGGACATGATCCCGTCCGTCTTCCGTCACATGAGAGGACATGATACATCCACCTCCAAGAGATGACATGTGTTCCATCTCTTATGAAAGGACGCGGTCCGATCACCCCTCGCACCCACCTGATGTCCGCTACTCTGATCACCCCGACAAAGTCCTCGCTTGACTCGGGGACAGGCCTGTTGTTCACCGTGGAAATGGTCAGGTGGGCCTGGTTGGGTGTGAGGCGGGATATCTATGAGTTTCCTTCTGTCAGTCACGACCTCTCCTACGAGCAGCACTTTGAGGGCTACTGGAAGAGCCTCGTCGGACTGACTGTTCCAATAACCTATCGGCGTTAGCTTCCAATCCAGCCCTTGCATTCCCACTTGCGCCCACTCACCACCGCGTCGATCTCCGGCATCAACCCCGCCTCCTCCCTCCCCACCACGCTGACCACCGCTCCGTCCCGCCTCGGCCGACCCACCACGCTGGAGAGTATCCTTCCTTCGTGCTCGTAGCATCCGGCGCCGCACGCCGGCTGCGGGGGTTTGGTGAAGCTGGGAGGGAGGGGCTGGCCGGGGAGCAGCAGGCTCGAGGGCCCGGCGACGCCGTCGCGGTCGCCGTTGGCAGAGGCTGAGGCGGGCATGGAGCTGGCGGCGCGTGACGAGTGTGCTGGGCACGGATGTAGTGTCGAGGACCGGGCGGTGTGAAGGGTTTTCGTTTGGTCCGAGTGGGTCGATCAGTGGGATGAGGTGAGGATGGAAAGCAAAAGCTGGAAGAGGATTGGACTTCCTCCACCAGGCCAGGGGAAGCCGCACCGAGATATGGCGAGGGGGAGATGGGACCGTGGGAGAGTTGTGTGCAAACTGTAACGCCGCAGAAGTCCGGCGGGTTCGATCGAGCTCGTTCGGTCTTGTTGGGTCCCCCGATGTAAGGGGCATTACAAAAACTCATACTAATATACACTAATACAAAGTCTACACTTACGCCCCGATTAGCCTGGGCCATTACCTTTTCCATCGCCACGCCTTTTTGCTCCCGCCCCGTCCGTCTTGCCCGTTTCCCTCCGTCGACGGTTCTCCGGTTTCCGTCTCCCCACAACTACATCGGCACAACCACATCGCAACAATTCCTCGTATCCCTCCAAAACCCAGCCATCTCCATATCCATCTCTTCTCCCCCTCCTCGCTCCCTTCCCCGTATACCCACCCCCTTCACGCCGCCATGATGTCCTTCGCGCAGGCTGCAAAGCGCACCGCGGTCGGTGGTCTCAGGCAGCAGATTGCCCAGAGGAGTGAGCGGTTCTTCTTCGTCGTGTTCAAGTGTGTGGTGGGGCGAGTGATTCGGGGCTGCAAGGGCGAGATGGGCAGGGGGAGGGAGAGGAGATGTGGAGCCAGGACGAGGGGGAGCTGCGGCCGGTTCATGGCGAGATGGGCAACGGGAGGGACAGGGAGTGCGGAGTATGGGGCGAGGGGAAGCGGCAGCCATTGCATGGCCACGCTACCATTCTTCTGCCCGGTGTCTCCTTGCCTGGACCAGCTCTATGTAGCGCCGCGCCCATCATCGACATCGTCGCCGCGACGAGGAGCGAGCGTTTCTACACCTCTCACGAACCCACCGCCACCGTCTTCTGGGCCTCGTGATTCGCTCGCCCCCGTTTGGCCCACTTCATGTGATTCGTGATTGGCTCGCTAACCAGCTTGACCCCGCTTAGCCCTCCGCACCTCCGCCCCCGCCTCGGCCCTCTCCAAATTCCAGATGCCCGCCATGTCGCCCACCATGACAGAGGGCGGTATCGCCCAGTGGAAGATGAAGGAGGGAGACTCCTTCACCGCGGGGGACGTCCTCGTCGAGATTGAGACGGACAAGGCGACGATCGATGTCGAGGCGCAGGATGATGGAGTGTTGGCGAAGATTATTGTGAGTCGACGCGAGCATCGCGCGGCGTAGCGTGCGGTAGGAGCGAGTGGTGTGGTGCGAAGTGGCGCGAACCGTAGTATTCCGGAGGATGTGGTGCGCTGCGCTGCGGAGCGGAGCGATGAGGAACGAGAGAGGGGAACGAGGGTCGGATGGGAGGTAACGAAGCCACGAGGGGACCGAGTCGAGCACGCCGAGATCCTGACGACACCGCGAGCCCGCGAGCTCCTGTCGTCAGGATGTCGCGAAGTGCTCTTCACGCCTGGCTCGTTGACGATCTGAATTCGTCTCATTCCTCGCGTTTCACTTCTCTCGTCCGATCACTCTCGTCGGTCCCTACCGCCGGTTCCTCGCGGTTCCGCTTGCCATCGCCCCGGAGCATTCATTCGTCCCCTCGCATCCCCGCTGACACTCCCAGGTCAACGACGGCGCCAAGGCCATCCAGGTCGGCACGCCCATCGCGATCATCGGCGAGGAGGGCGACGACCTCTCCGGCGCTGACGCTCTCGCCTCGGAAGCCTCCGCCCCCGCACCGAAGAAGGACGAGACGCCCAAGGAGCAGCCCAAGGAGTCGGCCCCCAAGTCCGGTACGACGCCCTCCCTCGGTACCCCCGCGGACGAGACCAAGTACGGGTCCGGCGACGCGCAGACCAGCCCTGCCAAGCCCCCGCCGACTTCGGGCCAGGGCGACAAGCCCAAGTTCTTCGCCTCCCCCGCGGCGAGGAAGATCGCGCTTGAGAAGGGCGTCCCCCTCGCGCAGGTCAAGGGGACCGGACCCGAGGGCAGGATCACCAAGGTGAGCATGGCGACGTTTCCCGCATGGACGGTCTCGAACCGAGTGTGGCGAGTGGGGAGTGGAGGGTGGAGCGTGGTGTGGGGTGTGGAGCGTGTGACGTCGAGAGTCGAGTGTTGAGTGTCGAGTGTCGAGTATCGAGCGTCGAGCGTCGAGAGTCGAGCGTCGAGCGGGGCATCGAGTTTCGCGTTTATCGTGTCGTGTTGCGCCGTGTCGCGTCGTGTCGCGTCGTGTCGTCCCGCTCACACGTACCAGGAGGACGTCGAGAAGTTCCAGGGCGGTTCCGCCGCTGGCGCGACCTCCACCGGCGCCCCAGCACCCGCCGCGCCCGCAGAGTACGAGGACGTCCCCACCTCCAACATGCGCCGCACCATCGGCAAGCGTCTTACCGAGAGCAAGCAGCAAGTCCCGCACTACTACCTCACCGTGGAGATTAACATGGGTGAGTGACGCGCGGTGCGGAGCGGAGCGACGCGCCGCGGCGTGATCAGCGTGGACCGGAGCGCTGCGAACAGAGCAGTGCGAGTAGAGCGGCGCGAGCAGAGCGATGCGAGTAGAGCCGCGCCATCATATCGGAGCGAACTGAGTAGAGTGAAGTGGAGTGGGGTGCATTGGGGTGGGGAGCACCGCGCGCAGTAGATCGATTGCAGGGGAGCCGAGCCGAGCCGCTGCTGACCATCGCAGACCGCATCAACAAGCTGCGCGAAATGTTCAACAAGGCGAGCGAGGGCAAGAGCAAGTTGTCGGTGAACGACTTTAGTGAGTCGAGCGGCGCGACCTTGAGATAGGCGTGCGACCCGAGTCGGCGCTGTGCTCCACGGCGCGGAGCGTCGTCCGAGACCCACCATGTTGCTCCGGCTCTTTTCGTGCCGCTGCATTTTGCTCTGCGAAGAAGTCCGGCGCAACCTGAGGCCTGATGTCGTCCGCCTCGAACCGACTCGTTGGACTTGTCGGACTCGCTGCTGACCTCTGCAGTCGTCAAGGCCTCTGCGCTCGCTCTGGCCGAGGTCCCCGAGGCGAACTCTGCGTGGTTGGGCGAGACGATCCGGAAGTGAGTGTGGCGGCGCGGCGCGGCGCGACGTCGATGAAGTCTGAAGACACTGCTCACTGTGCTGACGCCTCTTCCACCTCAGTTACAAGAAGGCCGACATCTGCGTTGCCGTCGCGACCCCCAACGGTCTCATCACCCCTATCATCCGCGACGTGGGCTCCAAGGGTCTCGCCGCGATTTCCGCCGAGACCAAGGCGCTCGCTGGACGGGCCAGGGAGGGCAAGCTCAAGCCGGAGGAGTACCAGGGAGGATCATTCACCATCTCCAACCTCGGCATGTTTGGCATCGACCACTTCACGGCCATCATCAACCCCCCGCAATCGTGCATCCTCGCCATCGGCAAGACGAGCCCCAAGATCGAGGTCGACGCGTCCACCGAAAAGGGCTGGAAGGAGGTCAGCATCATGAAGGCCACGCTGTCGAGTGACCACCGTACCGTCGACGGAGCGGTCGGCGCCAGGTGGCTCAAGGCCTTCAAGGAGTACATGGAGCAGCCCCTCACCTTCATGCTCTAGAGGGTACAGGGAGTAGCCCCCTTTGGCTCTAGAGGATAGGAGTAGGTAGTACGGGCTGTGCTCTAGAGAGCGAGTAGGAGACAGTTGGGAGCGCGGCGGCGTTGTTGGTACTCGGGTGGCGCCACCGGACCGGGCGACTGGGTACAGCCTTTCGGTAATGCATGTGATGACTCGGCACGGCACTGGTGCACTGGTACACTGGTACACTGGTACACTGGTACACGGGTACGGCCAAGGCGAAGGTCGCGAACGCTCACGGCGAGAGCCGCAGGTGTAGTAGACCGGAAACGAACGGTGGTACAGAGGATTGATTGTGACCCAGTTGAGGTGATGGCGACGGGTTCCCGAAATGGGCCAATCACTAAAGCATCAAGAACGGTTCACCAAGTACTGCATCTATCGTCACTTCGTGTCCTGTCCTGGCATCCGCCACTCGCCACTCGCCGTGAGACACTCGAGGGGCTCACAAGACTGAGCAGAGCACAGTGTCATGCCGTGCCGTGTCGTGCCATGCCGTGACGGCTGGTGATGCGCTGATGCGCTGCGCGGCATGCTGCTTTACAAGTCTTATCCAGTCCGCTGCTCTCCCCCGATTTAGTCTACTTCTCCTTCTGCATCACCTCTTCTGGTCTAGTACCACCACTCCCATCCGGTCCATCCCCATCTTCGAGGATCGCCGACTCGCCCTGATCGCCCTGCCCGCCCTGCTCTGCCGCTTGCACGTTCTTGATCCACGCGCCGATCGCTCCCCTGAAAACATCAGTTCGCTGTTTCTCCCCAACACTCTAGCAGCCGCCAACACCGGGAGACGAGGCGAGACGGCCCCAACGTTCAGAGCCCATTCCCCCACCCCCCCAAGCGCGATGGGCCGCAACGCCAGACTGGACTGGACCGTAATGGAATGAAGTGAGATGCGCTCGACGACACTCACAGGAACCCCTCGTGGCGGAGGAAACACGCCCGCATGGTTCCTTTCGACCAGAAGCGGATGGCGTACGACAGCGTGGAAATGGTCGCGGCGTGTCCTAGAGAGATGTGTCAGCACAGATTGAGTCGGCGTCAAATATGTGTGAACATGAGTGCTTCTTGAGAAGGGCCCGTCGTATTGCCCGCTCACCTCGGATGAAGCACCCGCTGAAGAACACCCTGTCGAGGCCGTACTTGGCTGCGTTCATGTACCTGCGACGATCAGCCCGCGCCCGACGCAGCGAAATAGTGTCCCGGAATAACGCTCCGCGCAAGCCCTGCACGACAGCCTCCGCACTAAGGCCCATACGACAGCCTTACCACGCTTGCTGCCTGCGTTCTCGCACCCCGAGGTGGTGATTACACCCAAAACGAGGCATTCACTCACGCGACATGCCCAATGTTATTCGAGATCGCGTAAAGCAGCGATTTCGCAATATCCTCCTGCTTGAACCGCTTCCGCCTCTCGCCGGGCTTCGAGTCCTTCCGGAACACCTTGCCGAACGTCGAGGCGATGGTGCTCGACTTGAGACCGATCTTGGCGTAGTCGGAGCCGTAGATGTCGCCGACTAGCATGTCCACTGCGGCGTTGTCGCCCTTCTCGGAAAGGAGGAGCATCTCTGCAAAGTCGCACCATCAGTCGTCTGCACGGGGAAAGGGAGGTGAGAGGGATTTCAAGTGGTAAACGGCGCAAGCGGACTCCGTAGGAGAGGTGGCTTGTAGGAAAGAGAGAGTGACAAAGAACTGAGCAACGTCGGGATCGTCATGAGGGGACGCAAGGGGATGAAACGAGGAAGCCGATTTCGCACCGCTCTCCGCGCCGCGCCGACTCACCGTCAAAAGAGTTCGCATCCGTCAAGAGGCTCAGCAAACCCCAGAGCGTACCCCCTCCCAAACTCGTGCCCGACACCCGCTCAAAGCTCCCGTCCTCGTCCACCTTGACGATCGACACGCCGCTGCCGATGTTGACGACGAGACAGGGGAAGTGCGGCGCGGCCTCCCCGCTCCCTGGTTCCGGCGCGAACGTGACGTGATACAGCGGCGGCTGGGGACTGGGTCGTTCGAGCTCTATTGGATGAGCCGGATCAGGGTGGGAGACCTTGTACACCAGTTCCTCGCTGAACCAGAATACCTCTTCGGGAATGTGGATCACGAATCCCAGACCGAGTATCAGACACTCCATCTCCTCCTCCCGCCGGACCTCGACTCCCAGCTCGTCCCGCAGCCGGTCGTAGTACTTGTGAGCACCGCCTCCCGTCGCCATGACTTTGACGGTTGACTTCATCCTCTCCAGTGAGACGCGGTTGGCGGTCGCAGACGTCGCGATGAGTTCCTGAAGATACACGATGAGGTCGTCGATGTATTCTGTCTCGAAACGGGCAAAGTTGAGGAGACCTCCGGGAAGGGGCGGAGGAAGGGAAGACCGTCGGAGATGGGGATGGCCGGAGAGCGAAGTGGATGTCCGGATGGGGGAGCTGACGCTGGCGCGGTGGGAGGAATGGTAGTCAGACGCGAGGATACCGGGTGTAAGTGCGCCGTTCAGGTGCGGTCGGGACGGGGACGTAGACGAGGCTGCACCATTCCCATCCGAGGCTGCCGTTGTCGAAGGTACATCGAGGGAAGTCGCTGGGATGGAAGAGGTGGAAGGGGCCGAGGCCGAGGTGTTTGGTTGGAGGGCAGGGAGAAACGGCGATGACGGAGCGGTCTCGGGTGGGGTCTTCGCAATGGGGTGTGGGGAGCGAGTGAAGTACACGACTTTGGCGAGGGAGCCGCCAATCTGTAACGGGTCAGCGTAACTCAGCTCGGCACCGAAACACAATAACAAGGTCAAGTGCCACGTCGCAAGTGGAGAATCGCGGCGAGGTGATACGTCGCGTTGCGGATACTCACGTCAATGGCGATGTACGAGACGGGCTCGATGTAATGCGGCAAGTAAATTCCCCGCGAGTCGCGTGTCTACTCAACGATCAGCAAACCAGCCCATCACAGATACATCTCCTCGTGGAGCGATGCCTAACCCACCGCTGGAGATTCCTCTTGCACAATCTGCGCACCCGTCGTGTCTACAACGATGCGCCTTGCCTGCGGAATGGAGATGTCGGGCATGGTGAGGGTAGAGCGTGCTGCGCCAATGAAAGGAGAGATACGGAGTTCAAGAGGGATTGGGAGCGAAGGAGACGCCTTTCGTCTGCCGGATTAAGTGTCCGGCTGCACCGCACAGGTGATGTGATGGCGGGTGGTACGACCCCACCTCGCACCGTGTGCAGAATATCGTCCGAGAGAGTGGTCCGCTCGTCCGAGTCGTGGTGACCCCCTACGCCGGCGCGGAGGGTGGGACGACGGGGGCCCGCTTGGTAAGCCCGAGGCGCGAGTGGGGTTTGTCGGACGACCACGCGGACTCCGGAGGAACGGCAGAGCGGCGCCGAGCGTGACGGTGGTGTGGCACTGTGAGCCTGTCGGACGGTGCAGGATTGTCTGCTTTGGGTACTGAGAAGTAGAAGGAAGATGTGTGTTTGAAGCTCTTGCTGTGGGCGATTTGTTGGGGAGGATGGAGAGAAGAGATACAATTGACTCGGCAAAGAGATGTGGATGAATACCCACAAAGTGGGCCAGGCACAGGGGGAGAAGGAGGCGCGGAGTTAACGGCCGAAGTCCGCCGACGCCGACGGTCAATGCGAATTTGATCCCGTCGGTGTGGCGCCGTGGCGCCGTCGTGAGATGAGGGTTGGCCCGGTATTGATGAAGGCATGGGCGGGAGGGGTCACCACCTCGCCAATGGTACATAAGGGAGGGCGCGGCGCCCTTCTGATGAGTGAACCCAACGTCGGCCACAGCACGAGACTCCTGCGGTCTTCCGGATAGATCGCTAGCCGGTACTCGTGAGAGGTTTCTCAGATGCGAAGGCTTCGCTTGAGCGTTACATAGCTGCGCTCCAGCGTTACACAGCTTCACTCTAAGGAGCCCCCCTTGCCTGCTCTGATCTCCCTGGAATCGAAGGCCGAGGCATATAACTGGCACAAAGTTGGAGGTAGCGAGGGTCCCAGGAGTGTGAGAACAGGGAGACGTACGATACATATCGGAGATTGTGCTCGGCACAAGCCGTCCTTTCAGACAGGCAGCCGTGTTGGAGAATTGTTTGAGGATAAAAAGATGCAGTGGATGCTAATACTCGCCTGTCCCTCCCCGTTCTATCGCAACGCCTCACGACCCAAGTTTATCAACACTTCGCGCCGAGTCTCACATACCGTCTCCGAGAACTCATCTTCGTACACCATGCCTGACTGGGAAGAGTATCTGAAGTCCCACAAAACCAAGCGAGACGCCAAGTCCGACAAGAGCGCCGCGACGCAGAGCCAGGAGTCGCTCGCGGCTCTCCCGACGTACTACACCCGGGACCCGGGAGGGGACGAGGTCAAATTCTTCCCGGTCCTGGATCTCGATCGGACTGTGTACGACTCAACCAGTCGTGTGGACCTAGGTGAGTGCGGTCCCAATCACCGAGTGCTGCCGTGACGACTGGGCAGATGGTGCATACTGTAGAAGTCGCAGGCTGAGTTCTCCTTATCAGACTCCTACCTGGATGCCGTGCAGCAGATCATCGTCATGACGGCGTCCTCCAATGACACGGCGGATGGTAAATCCGGGCTCACAGCCCAAAAGGCCAAGGACATAACGTTCACGCTGGACGGCAGCTCTGAGACTCGGGCCCTTGCTGATGTTCTTCCTCTTCTGATCACGGACGCCGAGGTCAGCGCCGACTTGCTGCACGCTTTCAACGTGCACACCTGCCTCGCCGCGCCATGGCCCGGCGTCGCCAGAACTCAAAGGAGCGTGGCGCAAGAGCTGTTCCGCCACATTGCGTCCTTTGACGTCAAGAATCCTAACGAGCAATTCGTCATGCTCGCCCACCCATCAGAGCGGGACATGACTAGGATAGGAGTGGACGCAGTCCGGTCCCTGGCGAATGCCGCGTCCCAATGGGTACCGCTATACAACGCTTCCCGAGAAGCACTCTCCAAGCTGCACCTGCCGGGCGAGCACGTCCCGCAATTGTCCCAGTTTGTCCATGACTCGACCTTTTCCGAGACATTCCATACGCTCCGCTCCAGGCTCAGAACCATACGCACGACTCTCAACGAGCTTCAGCACCTCGGCGACGATCAGCTAGGTCTCCCAGTAATTGAACTTCTCACGGATTACTCTCTCCGTGTGTCCAACCGTCCGAGGGCCTTGTTTCACGCCTCGGCCAACAAGGGCCTGACCCGCAGAGGCTACCTCCGCATGTGCGAGGAGACCGAGGGCTGTGACCTCTGGGGTAGCGAGCCGCGGCCTCTTGAAGGCGATACACCCAAGACATACGCCGCAGGGAACAACAGTCTCCGCAATCTCGCGACCTTGCTTTTGCCGGACAAACTGGCGAGGAAGCTCAACTCTCATGATCAAGGGGGCAGCAGCGGCAGCAGCTGAAGCGTGCTTCCGCCCGTGGATGAAGTTCGACGGTGACTCAGCGTCACACCATGCGCTCGTTAACTGTACATACATATAGTCTTCATGCAACACATCCCTCTATGCGTTATCAACCGTGACCTTGAAGTTGATAGACAGACAAAATCGTGTGTCGTCGCCGGGCGAGCACAGCCAAACACAAACGTACTCATTCACTGATTTACAGAATGGACCAGTACGAGGTGAATATAGTATCATAGTTTGAGCACAGCGTGCTATTGGATGCCCGCAACATACAGTGGAGGCGCAGTGCTGGGGATATCACGATGTCGCCCGGAGGATCTGCGGAGAGATTGAGGCGGTAGCTTTCGCCATAACAGAGGCGCCCTCCGGAGCCAGTCGAGTCCGGCGCAGGGTGTGGCATGTGACTGTCCGGAGGCATTCCGGTCCGAGTAGAGCCAACTCGATCAACTCCAGTCTTGTATCACGCCTGAGTCTACGACATACATATAGCAGCTGTTTAACCTCTGGGTGGTGAAAGAGCATCTGCCGTGGCCGACTTGTTGATCTTTGTGATAACCCCAATGCCGTCTTCTACGATTGGATTCGACGGGTGGCTGCGGTATGACCCTTTGCCCGAGCCCATCCGGAAGGCATTCCCCCTCAGCCTGTCACACATCGTTGCACTCGACCCATCTCCGATCAGACCAGTCTGCGTCGCCGCACAAGAGCTTCAGCATGGGTTCGAGAAGCTCATGGGCACACGCTTGGCCTTGCGATCCGATCCGTCCGATCTGGAGAACCATCATTTCGCGGACAGCATCGTCGTGGGCACGGTAGAGGCCTTTGCAGCTGCCGGCGGGAATACATCCGGTATACCACACCTGGACGAGGACGGCTTCTACATCGATAGTCACTCTCAGAACGGCAGCGTGCTCGTCCTGGGACAGAACCCTCGTGGAGTGCTGTACGGCGCCTTTGAGTGGCTCTTCAAGTTGGCCCAGGGCTGTGTGTCGCGCGTCGCCTGTTCCTCCAACCCGTGTTCACCAATTCGATTCGTCAACGAGTGGGACAACCTCGACGGGTCGATCGAGCGGGGATACGCCGGGAGATCCATCTTCTGGAAAGACGGATACCTTCGTGATGACGACGGCGCAGACGAGCGCATCAAGCAATTCGCGCGCATGCTGGCCTCCATCCGAGTCAACGGCTGCGTCGTTAACAACGTGAATGCCGGTCCGACGATCCTCACCCCGGTCAACATGCGGGGGCTTCGGCACATAGCGGACCTGATGAGGCCCTACGGCGTCCGGATAGGTATCTGCGTCAACTTTGACTCCCCGTCCGTATTGGGCGGACTGCCCACCTCGGACCCGTGCGATCCCCTCGTGATCAAGTGGTGGAACGAGATCACCTCGGAGCTGTACCTCCACGTCCCCGACCTCCTCGGTTACACAAGCAAGGGTGACTCGGAGGGCCAGCCTGGTCCGATGAAGTACGGACGAACGCTCGCGGAAGGTGCCAACCTATTTGCTCGGGCGCTAAAGCCCCACGGAGACGGCCTCATCATGTTCCGAGCGTTCGTGTATGACCCTACCGTCGACCCGACCGATCCAAAAGCAGACCGCTGCAAGGCCGCGGTGGACTGGTTCAAGCCTCTAGACGGTCGCTTTGACGACAACGTCGTGGTCCAGATCAAGTGGGGACCAATCGACTTTCAAGTCAGAGAACCAACATCACCCCTGTTTGCCAATCTCAAGAACACCAACATGGCAATCGAGTTCCAGCACTGCCAGGAATACATGGGTCAACAGACTCATACAGTGTACATGGCCCCGCTGTTCAAGGAGGTGCTTGACTTTGACTTCCGCGAGAACAACGATGGCGACGGAAAACCCAAACCCACGCTCCTGCGCGATATCCTGTCGGGCTCGACACGGGACAGACGGAGGCTCAACGGGTTCACGACGGTGCTCAACGTAGGCGACGACAGCACGTGGATGGGGCATCTCCTCGCCATGGCCAACTTCTACTCTTTCGGGCGACAGGCGTGGGACCCAGCATTAGACCCCCGCCTGATCGCCGAGGAATGGGTCCGCCTGACGTTTGGTCTCCACCGCAAAGTCGTGCGAACCGTCACGGATCTTCTTATGGGTTCTTGGTCCGCGTTTGAGGGGTATAGCGGTCCACTCGGTCTGCAGAGCTTGTTCGACGTCGAGACGCATTACGGGACGAACCCCGCCCAGGCCGACACCCACGGCGGCGGTCACTGGATCCGAGCGGACGCGACGTCCATCGGAAACAATCGTACTTCGACCGGTACTGGCTTCTCAGCTCAGTATCCACCACCAGTCACCAAGATGTTCGACAGCGTCAAGATCTGCCCCGAAGAGCTGCTCCTTTGGTTTCACCACCTACCGTATACCCACCGCCTGAAGAACGGCAAGACAATCATCCAGCACCTCTACGACGAGCACTATCGAGGTGCCGCGGTGATCCGCCGCTGGGTGACCGAGTGGGCCGAGTTGAAAGGCCTGATCGATGATGTCCGGCACGAGTACGTCGCGTTCAGGCTGGAATACCAGGCCGGGCACGCCATCGTATGGCGCGACGTGATCAATACCTTCCTCTACGACAAGTGCCACATCGGCGACGGGCACGGCCGCGTCGGGAACCACCCGTGGCGGATCGAGACAGAGGACATGGAGTTGGACGGGTACGAGATCGTCGAGATGCATCCGAAGGAACTCGCTTCAGGTGGCAAGTATGTCACCGCCAAAAGCGCAATCGGAGGGTCGATCAAGAAGATCCTCAACGTCGAGCCAGGATTTTACGATATCGCCATAAACTACTTCGACCATCTGGGAGGGAACTCAAAGTACGAGGTGTTCCTCAACGACAGGTCTATCGGCAAGTGGTCCGCCGACCTGTCGGACATCTTCCTCCACGACAAATGCCGGTCGGTGGATAGTGACTCGGCAGCAAGGGTGACATTCCGACACGTCCAGGTGACACGTGGCGATGTGCTCAAGATCTACGGGGCTCCCGACGGGGAGGAGATGGCAGCGGTGGATTATGTCTCCGTGCTGCCGGTGGGAGAGTGGGATTGACACGGCCCCCTTGATGTACCAAACAGAATCTGAAGGGCTTTGCATACGAGTGTCTGCGAGTACAGTCAAATCTTGACAACCGGGAAAGCTCTCCTACAAGATGGTCGTACTATACGAGTACTGTACGAGTTGGAACCGTCTGCAGAGGTTTTGCGCCTTCGATACGTCCGCCGTGCATCGTACAGTGTCTGTTCACAGTGCCGAGACGCCGCTCCGTTTGGGCTCAGCGGCAAGCTCTCCCTCGTGGGCTTGCAGATTTGTTCGATCGGCGCCCGGTCCGGTGCCAAGAGACTCGCGGATCTCGGTCGCGCTCAGCAGTCGGGCCGAAAACGTGGTTCGGTCGCTGGTCGGAGCGCTTTCACCGACCTCACCGCCCAACGTTTGGTTTAAGAGCAGCATCTGCCTACGTCTTCGGGCATGCATCCCGCTTCTATTCTGGAACCGTCTCTCCATCCCCACCAACAATGAGCTACTTCGACCCCCTTGATTATGGAGCTAAAGCGGACGGGGAGAAAGTCGACACGGCAGCTTGCCAGGCGGCCATAGATGCCGCTTACGCCAATGGGGGCGGTACCATCATCTTCCGATCCGGCAAACAGGTCCTAGCCGGAAGTCTCATCCTCAAGGATAATGTGTGGATCCACATGGAGCCCGGTTCAACTCTCAAGTGCTCTGGAGTGAGTGTCCAGTATCCACGGATGGCTGCACGACCCCTGAGACGGTATCGCAGGACTGGGAGGACATCACCGAGAGGTTTGACGAAGGTGAGCATGTTAGAAAGAGTGCTTCGTCAAGAAAGTGGCTCACAGACCCTTTAGGCTGGGTGAACACGGGCTGCCCGGGATCAGGAAAGTTCATCAGCACCAAGGAAGGAACAGTCAACGTAGGCATTACGGGCTCGGGCACAATCGACGGGTCAGGCCTTCGTGAGTTCAACGCAAGGCGGCCGTTGCCTTGGCTGACGGGACCAGTGTATATGAAGAGCTCCGAATTCGCTCTCGACAGTTATGATCCTTATCGCCCGTTCCTCCTCTTTCTCTTCGGCGTCAAAGGAGTGACGATCAGGGATGTGACGCTCAAGGATTCTGCATTCTGGAATCTGCGAGTCAGCGCGTGAGCTATGGGGTTCTCGTTACAATCTGATCCGATACTCACGCTTTGCTCAGGTGCGAGGATGTCATACTTCATGGTGTGAGGATCCGGGGTGACCTCCGGATCAAAAACTGCGATGGGATCGATATCGACGCCTGCAAGCGGGTCCGGATCTCGGACTGCGACGTGTCCTGTCCCGACGATGCAATCTCCATCAAGGCCTGCCGCGAGTTCCAAAGCTACGGCGCTTGCGAGGATATCGGTGAGGGTTGCCCCTGCCCTAGGTGTCATAACCTGGCCCTGCGCTTGACTAACAACCCAGTCATTACCAACTGTACCCTTGAATCCCGCTCGTCAGCTATCGTGGTCGGAGTGGACGCAATGCAGCCCATCCGCAACGTCACTTGCACCAACTGCGTCATCCGCAACAGCCATCGCGGCCTTTCGGTCAATCGTAGGTCGCCGCGCAACAGCAAGGCTGATGCCGTTGTAGTCGGAGAGGGCGCCGACTTTGAAAACATCCTCTTCTCCGACATGATCGTCGAGACCCGAGTCTACAAGAATTGGTGTACGTTCTGACACCTCACCTCGTCTGGATTGGATCTGCGGAGGGGTGGTGACTGAGCTGACTCCATGTCATCCAGGGTGGGGCGCCGGCGAGCCAATCTACGTTTCGGTGGCCCCGTGGGTCAAGGACGTGATCGGCGCTTGTCGAAACATCCGCTTCCGGAACATCCTCTGCCGATCCGAGTGTGGTGCCTTCATCCATGCCGAGAAGCTCGGATTGGCGTCTGACATTGTCCTGGAGAACGTCAAACTCGACTTGTCTGTTTGGGCCGGCGAGGTCGAGCCGCGATACGACTATCGCCCGACCTACGAGGGCGACTATGCGGGTATGATAGATGTACCGAAAGAGGGCATCGCCGGCATCCACCTCGAGAACATCAAGGACGTGGTGATCAAGGGGTGTGAGGTCAGATGGAGCACCAATCCCGACTCTCGTTACTCCAACGCGATTTGGGCAAGGGGCTGTGAGGACGTCAAGGTCGTTGACTTTGAGGGTAAAGCAGCGAAGGCAGGCATCGCCGCAATGGATATGATGTAAAGAGGCACTCTGTGTGCATTCTTGATAACTGCAAATGTCACTCAACACGATTGCCTCTCAACCCTATCTTTCGGCGTTCAAACCGCTCGGCCAGTCCCAGAAGTTTCCCACCCGAAGGGCTGTCCCGGAATCACTCTCTTGTGGACCGTCAGTACACGCAACTCTGAGCAGGGTGTTGCAAGCTTACCCAGACCCGGGAAAGTGAACAACGAAGAGTCAAACCACGATTGATCGAAGGCCTGGGTGATCAATATCCACAACAAATAAGGAGGCATGAAGGAGGCATCTCACAGTCTCGTCGGCCCCGCTTTCCTCCGCATTTCCTGAGAGCAGCATCTCCGCGTAGAGAAAGTCAAAATCTCCAGTGTGATCGGTGCCTTGCAAGGCTGGGCCCACACGAGCAGTAACCAATGGCACCTCGGCATCCTGGGTTGGTGGCAGTGCGAGTCCAAACGGGTCAGCCAATGGCAGATCCAAGGAGCGTTGCCTGGGGGACGGCACCGTCGACTGGGGGGGAATGACACAGTGACGGCGAGCATTGGCGAGCACATTGTGTAGCTGGTGGCCAAAGCGAAAACCGTGGACTGAGCGGGTAAATGGAAAGACTCTTTTCTCCCAGCGACAGCCCACCTTGATTGAGCTTGTTTGCCACGAGCTCCACGTCCTTCCCAACCTGGCGCAGATCAAGCATGTGTGGGCAGAGGTTGGCCATTCGGATGAGAAAGCGAGCTGTGAATGCAAGCGCGACGTCTGACATGGGTAAGTACACGTAAGGTCCTACGTTAATCAGGGCTTACGGGCGTATGTATTGGCTGGCCAGGAAGTCAAGGTCAGGACCGACAATCAAAACCAAGACCGAGCAACGCACCGGCAGTCAGGTTTTCCTATGACTTGTCAACACGCAACAGGTTCAGCCTTCCCCGAGGTGCACTTACATCATCCTCATGACCGGTTCGATGGACAAGTTTCTCTGCAGCCCGCAATGACTGTACCAGGCAGCGTTGGCGGCCAGCCGAGAGTAGTGAGACATCCCTGCGGCTTCGTACCCCGGCGAGAACACAAGAATTTGCCATCAAACTGACGTAGTCAGGCCGGGAACCATGTTCCCACTCACGTTGCATAGCACTGCTGAATGGTGACTAGAGTATGATCAGTTCTCGAATGCAGACTCGAATCATGGTTACGTACGGAATACCCTCAGTGGGTCGCGAGGGGATAGTCCTTGCTGTGCTGTTACGGATTGAGCTACGGATGCTTTCGAGTCACCCACTGTAGTACCCATTCCAGTAGAAATCCCAGTCATCTCCCTCTCTATTCGCTTCCCATAAGACCGCATCGACCGTCTCGGGGATCGGGCGGGAGGTATTGTCCGATCTGGAACGCAGGATCCGGTGGAGAGGGACTGCGAGATCAACTAGAGCGCAAGCAACACACGGCATCGTCTGCTTACGTCGTACCGCCAGGAGCTCACAGGCCGCAACCAGACGACTGTCGGTGGCGATTGAAAGGGGATGTTTGAGGAACTCGCGGCCAAACTGACGTGATTGATCGTCTTCTATCATCACCGGTCGGCCGTGATTGTAAGCAGCTCTGTCCGAGTTGAGCTCGAATTCAGGCTACAGCGTTGACGCGACGTCACACACTCGAATTTCATCTTGGTCAGCTACAATATCTGAGGTCAGCTCCTGTGTGGGCATGACGGTTCGGTGGACTTGCCGCAAGCCATGTGCGAGCACCGATGACAAGCGGCCTGTCTTTCTCCAGCTGGTCTCCGGTCATACTCATCCCCATGGCTCCTTGTGCGAGCGACGGCAGACATCGGTCAAGCCCCATCTCGATACTGAATTCAGCCGAATTGCATCTTCAGACACTCACCCCATGGTTAGAGCGTGATCTACCCTCATCAGCACAACCCATCTCGCACCCAATCGGAAAACACCAACGAATGGACCTCCATCCTACGTCGCCCCATGACGATAAAATGACTAAAGTTCCCGATAAGTCCTGTGTATAGGTCGAAAATAGCGCAACTCACTGGCACCCTGCACGGCATCGATGTCAAGAATCGGCGAGTAGAGAACACGCATGCCTGCGTTGGGTCAGGGACGCATGACAAAGTCGGTCTTAACACACCGATCTGCTCGGCATGCTCTCGACACAGCCGTTGGAGCTCGCTTTCAGGCCCTTCAAAGCTCGTCAATTCTGATCCCATCTCATAGCCAGCAGTGAACGGACCACCATTGTCCTCCGCTTTCTTTCCAATCATGATGATTGCGGTCAGGGAGAGAGGACAGTGCTCTCGCATTCTGCAAAGGGTTGAGCTGGCAACTGCCCCCATTGACTGCTGAGTCCTTACCGTTTGAAGGTGTCGAAGGCAGGGTCGTACAGCGGAATGTAGATGTGAGAATTGGCAAAATAGCTGTCAAGTGAGCGAGAGCACCTATGGTTCCCGCGACCATATCTCTACTCACGAGTTGTACAGCCTCTCCGCTTCCTGTTCCGAACAGAACCCGAGGGATACGGGATCCGCAAACTCTCGAGCCAAGGCACCTCGTCGATGAAGAACCCCCTCATCATCATCGTGACCTAGGGTGGCGTGAGAAACACTTGTCGAATGATCAGGCGATACGGCCACTTGAGGCGTTGTGTCGAAGTTGAACGGATGGCGTCTAGTAGCGCTATTCGAGTGATTCCCGGGAGAAATGCCTGGGCGCGATAGGGGCGATGTGGTTTCATGGCGAGGACGCAGATTCTCAGCCGTGAGGCGGGCTTGCTCCGCGCTGGAGAGCATGAGGCGTAATGGTGCCATGGACGCGGCTGCAGCAACAGGGTCCTCGTCGTCGATCTCCGAAGACGTGGGAGACCGGGGCGCTTGATGCTGTAGCTCCGCTTGGCCTGTCGACGTGTGCATCGTCGGCACTGGGGCGACTGATCGGGTGCTTCTGGGCTGCGGCTCAAATGCCGCTGGATGCTCGTGGATCTTTGGAGACAAGACTCCCCGAGAATCAGGCTTGGGGGGTGCGGAGCCGAGTGTTGGCCAGTCGACCAGCGGAGAATGTATGCTGCCGGACTGTTGTTCTCCCGAAGACTCTCCTCCGATTGCAAGACCGCCTGAGACAGCCGGAACGACCGCACCTGTCCCAGGCTCGAATGTTGACATCGACATGTTTCCGCCGCTGAGACTGCCAATGAGGGGTTCGTGTCCGTCCACGGGCTCGGAAGCGGCGATTGTGCCTTGCACCCGCATGAATGACCTCTGCCAATTGAGGATCTCCTGAAGGCCTGTTTGGACTGCTTCCATCTGCCCCTCGAGCTGACGGAGTCGTCTGCGGCTCGTCAGCTGGCAGCGCTGACAGTGAGGACAGGGCTCACTGGGAACCATCTGGCTCAATGACCGCACTTGAAGCATCTTCCCCCTCGTGTGCGGGAAGCAAACGCCGCCTCTTGTTTCTGGAGAAGGTGCATTGCAAATCGAATGCGCCGCAGCGGCGGCATGGCGGGTTATCTTTCCCGATGCAACGGATCTTCATCTTGTTGCACGCATCCTTTGGGCGGCTCAGCTCGTACATTCCTTCAAGTGAGGATAGTCATGTCTTCGCTCACGCATGCTCCTGTAAAAGGTCAGCATGCCGTTCCCGATCATCCGCAGACGCGTAGGCTCATTGGCGCACGTAGGAATCACTCACGTCCCGAAGCAGTCGAGTCGTCCCCCTCGGGATCTGCCGGTATCCGTTCCCGCCGCATAGTGTCCTCGGAGAGGGTCGCCATGCTCCGCCTTGTCGTCTCTATTGCCTCGCCGGTGCTTATCTGCCGAGTCGATACCGAAGACAAAGGAAAGACCGTCACTGAATCGAAATGCATAGGAGTGCTTGGCCGCTCGCCTACATACCACTTCGGCCTTCGGGACGACCTCGGGCCATAAGTGCCGACTTTGATCCCGTCAAACGCCCCGCGTACCGGAACCGGTACGAACTCATATTGTACGAGTACCCAGACGACGCTTACTCATTGGCCTCTAACAGTCTAGAGAACAGGACGTGGAGAATCACGAGCGGCGAAAGGCTATGCGGCTACGTGCCGGGGAGCCTTGTACCACCTGTTGCATACTTGAAACATTCCCTCCTCGACACTCCGAGCGCACAGCATGTCCGCGAGCTCAGGTCCAGTATAAGGCATATGTTTGCACCAACACCTCGATCCGCCGCATCAAAAACAGCAACAGGAAACAGCAACTTGCGTAGGGAACACTCCTACACCGCCTGGGACCACCCTAATCGATATGGGAGACTTCTCCCGCCTGCTTGAAATCCACAGCATCTGACGGAACGTCTTCCCCGGCGGGTTCGATGTCAAAGACTGTCTCGAGGTTAGCTGCCAGCTGGAGACACACGCTCAGTTACGGTTCTGAATTACTCACCATCAACCTTGGTTGAGGCAAATTTCCTCGCCGGGACTTTGTTGGCGAAGAGCACGTCAAGCTCTCCGTAAGTCCTCCCGCGCGACTCGGGCAGGCGGAAGAAGCAGTAAACGATGGAGAGCATGTTCGTCCCCATCCAGAAAAGTCCACATCGTCCCCCCCAGTTCCAAGACTCTGTGGAAAGCATACGAGGGACGAGTTGATTGACGACAAGCGAGCTGAGGATGTACGTGATGCGGGCGATGACGATGGTCTGAGCGCGGACCCGGGTCGCTGGAAGCTCGCCAACAATGGTGTAGCAACCTGGGCCGACCGAGACATTGAAGGCAAAGTTGAGGACGACCAGCAGAGCACCGATGGCGTACGCGGCGCCCCCCGAGTTTGGGTAGAAGCCAAGGATACCGATGGCGCCGAGGGTTACTCCCATAAACGCTTGACCACCGATGTAGACGGTACGACGTCCGAATCGGTACAAGACTGTTTTGCGTCAACAATATCAAGAGGATCCTAGAATCACTGCACCACTCACAGGCCCATGAAGTGAGTGTGCCGACGATGTACATGCTGTTGAGACCAAGATTCAAATTGAAGGCAGCAGTTTCGCCCATACCCGCCGTTTGGAGGCTGCAGGGGTCAACGAGCATTCTGGACCGGGCATCGTCGCCCGTAACGTACAGTACTCACAAGGAGGTCGCGTAGCCACAAATAGGCTGCCCACACCAGAACTGGACCATCCAGACCACGCAGAGCTGGTTAGACAGGTCAGCCTCTCCCCGTTTCCCTGTTGGAGCTACTCACGATCTCCGTTCGTCGGCGGTTGCTACCGCGGAAGCAGTCTTTGAACCCACTCCCGCTCGTCTCGGCTATCTCCATCTCGTTGGTGTGAATCATAAGAGCAATAGTCTGCTCCAGACGCTGGTCGTCGTAATACCCTCTCACCGCGAGGCGTGTTAGTTGTTTCTTGGCATCCTCGATTCGGTTGTTCTTGACGAGCCACCAAGGACCTGGCAGTGATCAGTCCGTCTCTGCTGAGCTCCGCTTTGACAGATCTACTTACTTTCGGGGCCGAAGAGCGCGAATAGGAAGAGAGGAACCGGCCAGACCCACTGCACCATGTAGGGGAGACGCCAGCCTGCAAAAATCAGTTTTGACAGGTCTTTCCGGTACTCAAGCCCACACACTCCACTGAGTTTCCACCTGCAGCGATGCTCGGACCACCCCGGCAGCCAGAAAGAGTCCTGATAATGGTCAGACGACTAGTCCAAGACGGCCGGTGCATCACCCACCGAATCCCCAGCACATGTTGACAAACGAGGTGAGATAGCCGCGGAGGGCCATGGGACACACTTCGGCGGCGTACGCAGTGGACAGCGTTTGGCTGAGTCATTTAGTGACTTCCGCGGAATTCCCAGTGATCAGGACCCACAAGATACCCCAAGGAATCCCGCAGATCAGGTCACCAACAAAGAGCATGGGCAGAGAGGTCGCTACGAGTTGTCAGTTAACATACTGGTTATAAAGTATAATCGAGAAGCCATTGCTAACCGAAGACAGGAATGAAAATGGCTCCAGCCATGAGGACCATTGCGGCGAGGTAAACTTTCTTGGATCCAAACCTCGCTTGACAGTAGCCGTTGATGGCGAGGCCAATGACCTCGCCAATGTTGGCGGCATTATTGATCGCTGCCTGCCAGTCCGCTGGTATGTACTTTACTCCGTCGGCGTTGGTTTGGCCGAAACGGTCGATGAACGAGGCTTGACCAAAGAACGAATTGATCTGTGATGGCGACGCGTCAACTCTTGCTAAGGGTCTAAAACACTATTGTTTTCCCACTAGGCACTCACGATCCCAACGTCGTACCCTTCCATCACGAGAGCAAAGCTGAAGAGCATGCTCCACGCCGCGGCCTTCCAGTAGATCCGGACAACCTGCCGGAAACCCATGGCCTTCTCCGCCTCGCTGGCGGCCATCGCAGACTCGATGAGCTGAGAATCGGCATGATAGTGGCTGTGAAGCGGGGGCGAGGCTGTACCTTCCTTGGGATCCTCTGGGTTAGTGTGAGGCATCTTGATTGCCGATGACTTAGAGTACAGAGCCGATTTGAGAGGCAGTTGACAGACGATGAAGTGGGGCCGGCAAAATGTGGAATGAAGGAGAGGATGATGAGGGCCGGTGCAGGCCCGCTCTTATACCTGTGTCCTTGTCGACCACGCAACAACACGGAGCATGAAGTCGGAAGTCAGTCCAGGGCCCCCAAGTGGATGAAGCGGAGACCCGGGTTGCCAGGCGGCGACTTCGGTGCTCGATCGGCATTCGGTCGGCATTCGGTCGGTACTCCCAGTACGGCCAGACTCCTTTTGACGGGCATTTCTCGGTTCACCTGGGAGATTTTCCCCGCGAAGATGCTGGTATGTTGACAGTAGACATGGCGACTCTTGACAATGAGCGAGATTTGACCATTCAGACCGGAGGGATTCGACACTCGGACATGGTCGCACCGACCTAGGACCGAGTGCGCCGACCGAGGACCGAGAATGGGAGATTTGCAAGCTGAGATTCCCGTTTAAGAGCGATCACAGGATGGCCTGACCGTCCCAGACCTTTCTGAACACCGCACCCGTCATGAAGTTCAACGAAGGGGTGTGGAACGCTCGCGAGAACATCCAGGTCACCAATGCGGTCGAAGTCAGCACCCTCATCTCGAGCTTGGACGACTCGACAAGCTCGACCCCACTCAACTCTGCCAATGGTCCTACCGACCCGTACATTCAAGTCCTTTGCGCGTCGCGTCACATCAAGCACCGGGGAGACTTGATCAACAAGACCGTCCTCACGGTTCAGATCACGTCTCCCGCGGAGGGTGTCATCGGAATCGAGGCGACGCACTTCTACGGCAAAGGTCAGTTCAAGGAGCCCGAGGCGCCCAAGTTCCCGAGCGGCAAGCCCGCCGTCAGCCAGGGTGCTGCGCCCAAGAAGCTCAACATCACGGACACGCATGCCACATTGACCACCGAGGGCGGACGGGCGTCTGCGGTCGTCGACCTCCGCCCGAGTAGTTTTGCCATCGATATCCGGGACAAGAACGGGAAGCACGTCACGGATCTCGGCAAGGACACCATCGCTTGGATCCTGCACACGGCCGCATCGCCCCTGCTGGCCTCCAAGGAGAACGCCTCGCAGACCGTGCATGACCCCTACTTCCGATCGCCAGGAGCTGCCCGACAGAGCTACATGTCCATGGCCCTTTCTCTCGAGCCGGGAGAGCTGGTCTATGGGCTGGGGGAGCGTTTCGGACCTTTCATCAAAAATGGTCAGGTCATCGAGAGCTCAAACGACGACGGGGGCTCGAGTAGTGACTCTGGTAAGCAGATCATCGAGTCTTGCAACGAAACACACTGATTGGAGCAGCATACAAGTGTATCCCATTCTACCTCACCAATCGAAACTACGGGGTCCTCGTCGACCAGCTGGATCACGTATCGTTCGAAATCCAGTCGGACAAGATGACCAAGGTGCAGATGTCTGTGCCCGGCGAGCGCCTTCGAATCTATGTCTTTGTTGGCTCGTCGCCGAAGGAGGTTCTCTCGTCTTACACCCAGTTCACCGGGAGGGCGACTCTTCCCCCCGACTGGTCGTACGGCCTCTGGCTGTCTACGTCGTTCCTCACCAACTACGACGAGAAAAGCGTCATGACCTACATCGACCGGATGCAGTCGTACGACATCCCACTCCACGTCTTCCACTTTGACTGCTTCTGGATGCGTCCCCATACCTGGTGAGTTCCGACGGCCCCCGCCGTCTATTTGACCTGTGACGCGCAAGCTTATCGAGGCAGGTGCGACTTCCAATTTGACCCTGCCCACTTTCCGGATCCCAAGGGCTTCCTCGATCGCATCCACAAGCGGGGCGTCAAAGTCTGCGTCTGGATCAATCCCTGGGTGGGCCAGGCGTCGAGGTTGTTCGCCGAAGGTGACGCGAAAGGTTACTTTGTCAAGCGGCTCGATGGTAGGACGTTCCAGTCAGACACTTGGCAGCCCGGTTGCTCGACCGTGGACTTTACCAACCCGGCCGCCAAGAAGTGGTGGCAGGGGTATCTCGCCCAGCTTCTCGACCTTGGCGTCGACTGCTTCAAGACCGACTTCGGGGAACGCATCACCACCGAGGGAGTAGTCTGGAACGACGGTAGCAACCCCCGAACGATGCACAACGCGTAGTATGTCTTCGGAATGTTGGTGTGAGCAACTTGGGCGAAAGGCTGACAACGTCTCAGCGCGCTACTGTACAACGAGGCGGTCTGGGAGGTGCTGGTTGAGAAGCGGGGATTGGCCCACGCGATAGTCTTTGCTCGTGCAGCGACCATTGGGACCCAGCGCTTCCCCGTTCATTGGGGCGGCGACGTCGACTCAAAGTTCTCCGGGCTTGCCGAGACTATCCGAGGCGGTCTGTCCCTTGGCCTCTCGGGCTTTGGCTACCACAGCTCAGACATCGGTGGCTTCAAGTCTGAGGGCAAGGCTGGTGGCGACTCTGGAGCAGTGCCCCCCAGCGCTGTCTAGTGAGTGTTATTTCCTGCCACTTGACACCATCTCTGCCAGGCATTGATGAATGCTTTAGTAAACGCTGGTGCCAATTCGGTCTTCTCTCGTCGCATTCCAGACTGCACGGATCTGGATCTCCTCGCGTCCCATGGGGTATCGACGAAGAGGCCTGCTCAGTGCTGAGCAAATTCACCCGCCTCAAGAATCGGATGGAGCCGTACTTGACGTCCGAGTCGATCCTCGGCGTGGTCGCCCGGGGCCACCCCCTCATGCGGCCCCTATTCGTCGAGTTCCCACAAGACCGTACCGCCTGGCTGGTGGACCAGCAGTACATGCTCGGGTCGAGCCTCCTGGTTGCGCCGGTCTTCGGCCAATCCGAGGTGGAATACTATCTGCCCGAGGCTGGCGCTCCCTGGACGAACATCCTCACCGGTCAAGCCGTTGGGGGCGGTCGTTGGGTCAAGGAGGAGCACGACATGATGTCGCTCCCTGTCCTTCTACGTCCCGACTCGGCGCTCGTCCTCGGCAAGGAAGGCCATACCGTCACCGATGTCATCACCAAGCGAGGCTTCACGGTGCTAGTTGGCAGGCACGTGGATCAACCCATTCTCGTAAAGGTCGCACTCCGGTCCGGCCAGAACTTGGAGCTCTCAATCTCGCCGATCGGTGAAAATGGCTCTGTTGTTGGGTTCAAGACGACCTGCTCAAACGGCAAGATCCCATACGAAGTGATCGTGATCGGGAACGGTATAGCACTAGACAACTTAGCCTCGCGTATCGTTTTCGAGGCCAAGGCGGGGGTGTGCGTCGCTACGCTCGAAGACGAGTGAAAGGACATTGATCCGCGGGAATCTGTCAGGTGTATTGGTGATGCTACAGTACTCGTACATGTATGCAGGACGAGCCATTGACATTTGAGGGGCTTCCATTGGATCATCTGTTCTTGAAGTCTCGATTTCCGTCGGCCGCTTGCACGGTAAAAGTACCTTTGGGCAGAGCAGGAAAGAGAGGATCCTAATGGCATTGCAGCGCAACTCTGGTATATCTACAGGATTATGAAATCTCAGTGCGGTTTAAAAAAAAGCCATCCACCTTAGTTTCCTCTGCTCCATACTGCAAAGTCACCCCGCTGGGTTGCACTATACAGCAAGCACGAGTACTGTGGCTAACCAAATCGTCCTCAAGACCGCTCGTGGAAATTCGTTCAGTCGTAAATGGGTAACGGCAGGATCTTGTCCGACTGCGCTAGTCAGCCCGGACCCTGCCACAGGCGGTAATACTGTCACACTGCCACACACACTCAACACTCACATTGAACAGGAAGTTGTTCGCCAGATCCTCGGCTTCGAGGAACCGTGTCGAGTAGAGAACTGCTGCGTCAGCCGGGCACAACGCTTTACACCACGCCCCCCCCCCCCCCCCCCCCCCCCCCCCCCCCCCCCCCCCCCCCCCCCCCCCCCCCCCCCCCCCCCCCCCCGCCGCGCCTCTGGTTCTTGACTACCGATGCTCGTCGTCGCTTCTCGTCTCCGAGGAGAAGAAAAGAAAAGAGAAAACGGTATCGAGATCGGGAACCGAGACCGAGACCAACAGGCCGACACCGCCGGTGACAGAGACAGTGATCGCAAGAGTGATCGTGACCGCCGCGACCTTGAATCCGCTTCACTCACCCAAATGCCCCCTGATCTCACCCAGCAGCTCCTCCATCTCTTCCCTCTCCCAGTCGGCCCACGGATCCTGCGGTCCGCTCGGCTTCCTCTCCGCCCCAGTGCCGGCATCGGAAGGCACGCTCGCCCCCGCACTGTTCCCTCCGGGGAGGCTCGTCGTCTTCTTCCCATCCGTTCCCGCTCCGGGTACCACCCCATCCACGACATCGCTCTCTCTCGTCTCTGCACTCTTGCGCCCATCGTCGTGCCCCGCACCCGCCCCCGCGCCCTGCCCCACCGCTCCACCTCCGGACCCACCGCCTCCGGCGCCATGCGTCCCCGGTCCGTCGTGCGTCACTTTCACGGGCTCGGTGGTGCCTGGGCCGGAAACGTCTTCGGGGGTTCTGTTGAACTTCTCGGCATGGTTGGCAAAGGCCTTGTACTGCGCCCAGGAAGTCACCAGGTCGTCGGGCTGGAGTCACATTGTCAGAGACGGCCAAAGCATTACCGATTAAATCACCGATCGAGATCACTTACAATGCACCGGAACACTTTGCGGAAGATCTCCGTCTGGGTGAGCTGTCAGCGTCGCTCCTATCTACACACGTAGTCACATCGCCATCCCACCGAAGTCCCGAAGCTCGCGACGCGCCGCGCCGCGTCGCTTGTACTCACATTGTGCACCGCCACTGCGACCCACATATCCTTCCAGAACGCCTCATCCAGCGGATCATGGAACCTGTTCGGATCGATCTTGGGCGTGGGTGTCGGCATCGTCCATGGGCTGATTCCAACCTTTGCGCTGAGATGTTTCCGAAGCGTCTTCCTCGCTGCCACTGCTGCCTGCTCGTCCTCTGTTGGTTCGGACCGCTTCGTCCCGCTTGTCGGAGGCGCCTCGTCGTCCTCCACCGCATTCGCGGGCGCACCGTACAACTCCTTATCACCCGGTTTGCCTTGCACCCGCGGGGCGTCCGACGTCTTCGCATCGGCTTCTTCCCCGATGTAGCTGTCCTCCTTGACCCGTCCTGGCACCTCGGCCTCCTTCGGCTCCGGACCAGCCTCGTCCTGCTCCATCAGATCGAACAGTGGCTTTCCATTCGCGTGCGACCCAGAAGGCCGGCGCTCAAAGATCGTCTTCTCCTCAAGCGTGGGAACCATCGACGAAGCGAAACCCTCTGCAGACTGTCCGTCCCGAGAGAAATCTTGCCGCTCAGACGGATCGCCATCGTCCTTCGTGTGGTGCGCGACGGTCTGGCCGCCTACCATGGCGTCGATCGGTCGAGCAACTTTGGACGCGAGGTTGGACAGCTCGTCAATGGCGTTCTCGGACACGCCCTTGGTGACTAAGGAATGGAGTCAGCACGGTCATCCCCCGGCCAGGTTGCAGGTATGGCGAGACGTGCAACGCAATGCACCTCGAGCGGACATGGCCACTGGGTGATATGGCGGCATGGGTGGACGGATGAGGGGACTAGTCGGGGAGGCTCAACACTCACCACTGCTCAGGCCCGTCTCCACCGTCCTCATCAACCTCTCCCTCGCTGTCCTCTTCTTCACCTTCGTGATACCCCTAACACCTTCCCCGTCTTGGCTCTGCTCGTGGTCCGGATCCCACGTCTCGACCTCGTCCGCATCCGCCACCGGTGGGCGGGACATGAGCTGGTCCTCCTCTATCGCGTCGACGTCGACGCCGACGTGTTCGCGCATCAGGCGGACACGCAGGGTATGCGCGAATCGGCCGACTTTGAAAGGTTTGCCTGCCATTGTGCTGACGACGGTTTCAGCGGGGGGCAACGGTAAGGCGATGAGAAGGACGCGGGAGTCGAACTCGGACTCGAAGTACGACTTACCCGTCGATCATGTCCGTGTCTCGGATCACGGCTACGATCTCGGAATCACGGTCTCCTCGCTGACTGCGCTCGTTGATGTTTGCCGAGCCGCAAATGACCAATCCTGCGAGATAGGCCTCAGTACGCGTCACAGTGCACTGCGGACAAGCTTGACCGCGCTGATTTGACCTTATCACTGGCGCGCGCCGAGACTCACGGTCATCCACCACCATCGTCTTGCCGTGGATGTACACTTGCTCCGAGGTGAGGACGCCTGACTTGAACTTTGACCAACCGCGGAGGGAGAAGAACGTAATGTATTCGTCGGGCTGACATCGTGCGTGGTCAGCATCACAGAGCGCTCCCACTTATCACACAGTGCATATCCCAAACACGGTCTCGGACGAAGAAGCAACTCGAGTAAACGTCACTCACGTCGATGCCCTCCTTGCGGAGCCGCGAAAAGATACTGTGTGTGCCTCTGCTGATCGTCCGGTTCTGACACTCCAGGATGAGCCGGACCGAGCTCGCCTCGTTCGAGTCGATCGGGTACGTATACCCAGGCAACAGCGGGATGACGATGCACGCCTTCCACGGCGTGCCTTCCCGATGAGCGCGGATGATACGGTCGACGAGAGCGTCGCCGACACCGTTCTCGATCCGTACGCCGTCGACCACTGTCGAGGTGATGAAGAATTGGTTCTCGATGTAGACGAAGTGCTCGGAGAGCTCGATGGCTGCGGTGGTCAGCGGCGCTCGACTTCACACACCGCTCAAGGAGTACACCCGTTCAAGAAGACCGCCGAGGGGGTAATGACCGATATGCCCACACGCTCAGAAGTGGACCCATGCCAACGAGGTAACGAGGCAACGAGCCGACCAGCCGACCAGCCGACCAGCCGACCAGCCGACCCATCAACGAGCCAACGAGCCAACGAGCCAACAGCCCCAAGCTCGCCATGAGACACGAGCCAACGCGCTCCCAGCCCCAATCTCGCCACAATCCACGACCGCGAACCCGCCTCAATCCGTCACTCACATTTGATATAAGCATTCTGAATCGAATGCTCGATCTTCTCGAGCGTGCCCATGGACCAAGGCCCGACGCTCCGGCAAATCTGCACCTCACACGTCCCGCGGAGCTTGAGCTCGTCGAGCTCCCGGTCGGTGAATTCGGGTGGGGGGAGGAGGAAGGGCATCTTGCGTTTGTGGTTCTGGTCGGACCCAGTCAGTCGGGCTCATCGAAGGGGACAACCAGGATGGAGATGGTCGTCGCCCCGGACTGGGCGGTGTGGTGGATCTGGATGGTAGGGTGGCTTCACTCACCTTCGTGCGGATGAGGAGGTTCCACCGCTGGACGAAATGCCTGCACAGATCCCTCGCTGGTTGTCCGACGATCTGCAGGCCGACGTCATGCCTACGCCATCAGCGTCGCATCGCACCACAGCCCATCCTGACAAGCACCACCGCCGCACCGCACCGCACGCTATCTCACTCACCACGGCATCCGCGGCACCTTGTTCCGATCAAACATATCCTCAAACGGCTTGTCCAGCGCTGAGTACTCCGCCACCCGTTCATTCGCGTAATCCTTGCCTCGCCAGATCGGCCCGTCCGGACCGTCCGGCGTAGTGTGGTCCTCGTCCGTGAGGACGTGCTGGGACGAGTCCCACCGGCCGTAACACAGATCAAGACCGCCCATGAACGCGATGGTCTCGTCGATGACGCAGAGTTTCTCGTGCTGCCGCGGGGGTTAGCAGCGGTTCTGCCGTCTCAGAAAGCGGGAAGCGGCGGGTCACTCACGTGGGACCAGTAGAACGTGCCAGTCTGGAAATGCGAGGGAGATCGCTGTACCATGATGTTCGGATGCAAACCCGTGAGCCGCTTCTTGGTATAAAGCGAGTCCACCGGGGTGGTCTTGTCGGACACCTCATTGCTGTGTATCTCGTCAGCCAAAGCTCGACCGTCCTGGTAGACAAGTATGCGACGTACTACACAATGATGAAGATCTGGACGCCCTCTTCGGCCTTGCGCTTGAGCAGGTTGTCCAATCGATACCGCTCGTTCCCCGGTCGGCGGAGGTACAACTCGGGCGAGATCCTGCCGGGTCAACAACTCGTGGTCTTGAGCGTGACCTGTAGACTCGAGCACTCACCACCAGTCGTGGATGTATATCCTCTCCTTGGCCATGTTGATCGCCCTGCTGAGGTTCCAGAAGTAGTCCCTCCCATCCACAAGCCACTGCGCCGCGACATTCACCCGCAAGGGAGCGAATGAGTCGAACCGATTCCTTCCCGTCCAGGGGGACTGCGCCGCGATCCGTTCCATCGAAACCACGAACTGGTGCAGTTGCCTCGCGTTTTTCGCCACGAGCTTCAGCCGCCTCTGCGAGTTGACGATGAAAAAGCTGTGATGCGACGCATCGGCCTCTTCGGGATCGTGGATCCGGTCCGCCGTCTTCCCCTGGCCTTCACCAGCGGCCACCATCATCTCATGCGTGAACGGATTGTCGGTATCGATGTCGTTGTCATTTTCCGCCCGAGTGGCTGGGTCAGCGGAGTGGTGGGGTTTCATCCCGTTTCGACCGGATATCCGGTGGAAGCCAGTCCGGTAGGCTCGCTTGGGTCGTTCAATACTGAAGTCGGCGTCGATCAGGAAGACGTCGTAGAACTCGGTCTGCAAGGTCAGCGCCACGCACCACCACGGCGGTACAACCGAAAGCGTCGTATAGTGATCGTGTGTAGGGGTCATGGAGGCTGAATGGGGGCGAGCCGCACTCACGTCCTCTGGCCCCTCGGTGGCGACAAAGTAGCTATCCCTGACGATGAACCACTTTGGCGTGCGGTTGTGAACCCAGCTGGTAGGGGTCAGGCCAGGCTGGTTGGCCCGTCGACTGGCGTTGCTCCCCGGTATTCTGAGGTATCCGGCCTTGCCCTGGAAACCGCCTCTGGGGGCGAGAGCCAGCGTGAGCGAAGACAGCTCGAGAAACTTGCACAGTCGGTTCGACTCGGGGCGGAAGATCTGTCGAAAAGTCTCAGTCAGGAACACGGAAGCACGCGAATCGGGACACGGGCCACTCACGACGGCGCGGATCAGCTCGACGAGGTACTGCTGCAGAGCATCGCGCGAGGCCTGAGCGTACTCTGCCTTGCCGACGGGCTTCTCCTTGTTCCCCTCCCTCCCCGCGATGCGGTTGAGGTACGGGATACTCATCGCCGGAAAGTTGGGGATGTCGACGCGGCGCGACGTACGAAGGCCGGAGACAGAGGTACCGATGTTGGCGGCCTTGTAGTGTGCGTGCAGAGAGAGGAAGTCTCGCAACTCGCGGTAGATCACCTGGGCGCGGAGTTAGTCTACCATCACACAGACCGGTAGACCCAGGCTATCTGTCTGCTCACCCATTTGACCGCCCCGTCGCCGTACTCGCATTCCAGCTTGAACATCTCCTTGCCAGTCTGCCTTCCCGCCTTGACGCCTACGCTGTCTCCCACCCGGAATCGCAGACTGCCAAGGTGTACTGGGACGGCGCGGTGCCCGTCCTCGTCCCGATCGATCCACGTCTTGAGGATCATGACCGGCAGCTGACCTGCGAGGAGCTCCATCGTTACCGGCACCGAGGCGATCGCAGTGGGCGCCAGCGCCGAGACCTTTCCTGGGCCAGGGGTCGGTACGCTGCCGTTCGCGCTGCGCTGTTTCGAGGGCAACACACGAGACCGCAACATCCCCCAGCGCTTCTGCGCGGCTTCGTGCTCCTCGGACCCCGACTCGTGCTCCTGGGAATGCGACGGCTGCTGCTCTCGATCGTGGTCGGTGGACGAAGCCCTCGAGACGCGGAACGCACTGAACCGGGCGCTCTTGGCTGTTCCAGGGCGCGGTTTGGAATGTTCGTCCAATGCACCCCGCCACTTGCCCTCGTCACGAGTCTCGTCCATGCCCGCTTCGTACCCGTCCTCGTGGCGTTCCGCCCGGACCCGCCGCATCTCGTCAGGCGTGTTGGTGTTGGCTCGCGAGGGGCGGGGGGTCTGGCCCGGAGGAAGCTCCGCCTCGCCGTCGGGCGTGATCTTGAGGATGGGGCCCTTCTCCAGTCCGCGACCGGTGTGCTTCTCAACCTGGTGATACTGCGGTGGGTGAGCGGGGTCTCACGAAACCGATAATCGAAGCACTCCAAACCCCCCCCCCCCCCCCCCCCAAGCATCTTTGTCGCTTTCCTCTCGTCGAGGCAATGCCCATGCCGTGCCCACTTCCCGTACCCTCTGCGCGTGCAGGGGCTTCCCGGACTCACCTGGAGGTAGGATATCCTCGGGTCCAGGACGAGCTCGTTCCTCGGGCCTGGTGGCTCCTCATTCTTGACCCCCGGCACACCGTCAGGCAGCCTTCCCGCCTCGTCGGTGAGTGTCCGACTCCGATCAGTGCGCGTCTTCGACTGATCATGTTTCTTCCTGTCCTTACTCCCGCCCGCATCCGTATCTAGCGGTTCGTCCCCGCGAGTGTCTGCGCCGCCCTTTTTGGGCGCTTCGTTCTCTTGGAATGCCTGCTGGCTTGGGCCTTCCTCCTGGCTCGGAGAGTCCACCATAGGCCCTCCATTCTCTTTGGCAGGAATTTCCGCCTCATGTCCCCCCGGACCCCTGCCCCTCGCTCCTTCCTGGGACGCTTCCCTCTCCTGCTGATTTCGCGGGTCCGTCCCGCTCGCGTTGGATGGGATGGAGCTGGAAGAGGATGCCCTGCCGTTCATTTGCGGTCGGGCCTGAGCGTCACCATTGGCCTCGCCGCCGTGCCCGTTGGGCTCCTTCGTCCCGTTCGCCTCTTCGACATTGCGCTTGAGACCCGTAGCTGGCAAGAGCTTGCTCGGCGGTGAAGGCGCTTCCTCAGGCGAGCCCGAGCCGGGGGAGGCTTTGTGAGGGTGTTTCTGCACAAGATGCGATACGAGGTTGGCGAAACCCCCGTTGGGCTGGTCGCCCGAGCCAGCTGGCCTTGTCATGGCGACAAGGAGAGTTGAGTGAGGAGGTGTACGGGTGTGGGTATGGGTATGGGTATGAGGATGAGAGAGATAGATTGCGATGACGATGGGAAGAGAGGGGGAGGAGGGATCAACGATGTATGGTACTGTCAATACGGGCACAAACTCAGGGTAAAACAGAAAACAGAGACGAGAGTGCGCCATTGCGTCATCACCCCGACCCCGTTGACTAGGCGTATATGGACGAGACAAGGTCAGTCACCACAGTAGCGTACACGCTGCATGGTATCATCCACCCGTACCCCTATCGAGTCCTGTCTCGTAAGCTACGATATTCAAGCTGGGTGCATGCGTCGGATCAACCGATGCACCCACTGTACCATTTTGACAAATACCACCCCAGCAAGCGGTGATACTGACGTGGCATTACACCCTCCCCCCGCCCTTTGTGCGGCGAACCTTATCACCCGTTGCCCCTTCCATGTTCGGCCTTGTTTTTTGATCGAGTTCCTGGGACCTGATCAAAGTTTCAGGGCAGAAACTCCGGAAAGGCCCTCGCCGCGTTGTTTGTTCCGCGGCTCCCACGCCTTGTTTTGTCGACGGAACACCGGAACCGGACCCTGAGCCACGTGTCTTTTGCGGTGTGAGGCGGGTGGCGTGGCGTTCGAACCGACGCGCCTCGTCGCTGTGAGCCGCCGCGCGACGAGACGAGACGAGACGAGACGAGGTTGAAAATCAAAACCGCACTACGCTTTCCGGTTGCGATCAATTCGACAGTAGGCATGATACCCATTCACATCCACACTCGCACTTGCACAGCTTGACTCGATCCGCATCTTCCGCATTTTCCGTCTTTTCTCTCGACTCGCTCAGCGCTCAGTGTACAAGAACAGCTCACAAACCCGCTCCACTCCATCCTCCCAACCTCCCATCCGCCCATTCTCCCATTCACCTGTTCACCCAACCCCAAAGGACCGCAGCCATAACCTCCCCGCCTCCCTTCGTCTCGACCTCCGTGCCAGTCCTCCGTCACAGCCCTCGCCATGGCTCGCGCCCACCGGCTGTCCTCCCCCGTGAGCTTGCCCCGGCGATATCGCGCCTCGCGAATCATCTTCTACCTCGCCTGTCTCATCCTCCTCGCCTCGGCCCTTCTCTTCCTCACCCCGGATGCCGACCCGGCCGAAGACCCGCACGCCTGGTTGGACGAGTACATCTCCCCCCCAGAAGGCGAGATCAGCCCCGGCGTGACCAAGGGGGCCCAGCGGTTCCTCTCCTTCTGGAAGGACGAGGAAGATCCGGACCTCCCCCGCGGCCTGCGATTTGGGGCAGACGGACTGGTGAGGGGATGGGACGGCGTGCATGAAATTATGGAGACGCACAAGTTGGGCAAGAAGGATAAGCGCCGGTTGAAGGAGGTCCGGGATAGGCACCCCATCGAGGAGCTCATTGCGAGAGGTCAGGAGCGGTGGGAGGGCCTACTGGCGAAGTGAGTGGATACAACAGTGCTACGACCGACACTGGCGAGGCTAGCCAAACCACTGCTGACCCCTATTCAGCCAGTCAAAGACCCTGCCCCAGGCAGTGGCAGAGTACACCCGCAGGTACGACCGCGCACCGCCAAAGGGCTTTGAGGAGTGGTGGCAATTCTGCAAGCGCAATCAGGTCAAGATTGTCGACGACGTGAGTGGCTCTGGTGTAATCAGCAAGGCCCACAGCCATGTCTCGTCGGGAAGGGATCCCGTGGCCACCTGGCGATTGTGCTGACTCGCCGCAGTACGACCAGATCAACCGCGACATCGAGCCATTCCTGGCACTCTCCCCCGAACTCTTCCGGAAACGAGCAAAGGACACGGAGGCGACCGCGCACTCATAGTGAGTACATCGCGATCCGCTCTACCTCTTGCACGGTGTGCCATTGATCCGCCGTGTCCCTGACGGATTAGCAAAATCTCCCTCTCCCCATCTGGCGAAGCCACCATCTCTGGCGAGCGAGCCTCATCGTCTCGCGGTCGACACCTTCGCGACCTGCTCGCTCCGCTCGCCGAGCTCCTCCCCACCGAAATCACCATCACTGTGTCCGACCACGACCTCGGGTCGTGGCTTCTTGGCGACGACCAGCGCCAGGCCGCGCTCAAGGCCGCTCGGAAGGGTCGATACCTCAGCGAAGCCTCTCTGAAGGGTTTCGAGCAGCGAAACGGGCGGGTGGCTGCGCCCGGTCTGGTTTCGGCTTGTCCCGAGGGTAGTTCGGCGTGGAACCGATCACTGGGTCTCCAGGACAACATGGCGGATTCAAATGGTACCAAAGGTGAGTCGGCACACCTACTCCACGGCGCTGATCATCATCAGAAACCACGTTCGTGTATGACCCCCGGCCAACATTCGACTTCTGCACGAACCCTTCCCTGTTGCAGCAGCACGGCTCGCTCTCGTTCGATTTCGCCCGCGAAACCATGCTCCGGCCCATCTTCCAGCTGTCCAAGTTCGTCCGGAATCCAGAGTTCCTCACCACCCCACTGGAGGCTTACGAGAACGCGACCTCCAAGTCGGCGATGGAGAAGTACACCCCCTGGGAGGGCAAGACGGAGAACAAGCTCTTCTGGCGAGGGTCCTCGACCGGTGACAGTTATTCCAAGCGCAAGAACTACGATTGGAGGAACAGCCACCGACAACGGCTGCACCTCATGGCGCAGGCGACCGAAGGGGATCAGAAGGTTTGGGTGGAGAGGGGAAAGGACTGGGAGCTCGAGGCGTGGAACCAAGGGAAGCTGAACGAGAAGTATCTGGACGTTGGATTGGCCGGCAAGCCTCATCAGGTGGGTGGAGCGGATCGGGGCGGCTCGATGGACACAGGGCGGCCCGATGGACACGGGGTTCCCTGTTCGGACTTTGGCGGCGCTAACGTCGTCGCAGTGCAAGCAGGAGGACGGGACATGCGACGAAATGGCAAATGAGATCCACTTCAAGGACCGGGTCAGGCCCGAGGACTCGGCAACGTTCAAATGTGAGTGGCGTACGCCGCTTCTATTTCAGCTGCCTGGCCCGCCAGTGTCAATTATGAGCTGCTGGTAGCCGGCAGACAGCAATCACGTGCACGCCGTACTGACCCGATCAGACGTGCTCGACGTCGATGGCAACGGCTGGTCGTCGCGGTATCACCGGCTCATGCTCTCCGGCAGCGCCGTGGTGAAGACCACCATCTACCCGGAATGGCACTCTGACTGGCTCACCCCCTGGGTGCATTACATTGTGGGTGGACTCGACGAGTCATCCGTGGTCTGTCATCACCGCTGACTCCGCCATAGCCGAGCCAGGTAGACTACTCGGATATCTACTCCATTATGTCCTTCTTCATTGGCCCGCCGGACGGGCGTGCGGGAGGACACGAAGACCTCGCGCGCGGGATCGCCGAGGCTGGAAGGCAGTTTGCGCTTGAGCACTGGAGGTGGGAGGACATGCAGGCGTACATGTTCAGGCTGCTCCTGGAGTGAGTGGGCGGGCGTCCGCAGTTACATGGGTTGCCATTCGGGCGAGGCGTGACCAACTGTTCGCCGGGGCTTCCATCACTGGCTCTTTGTTCGCTGTCCCTCCATCGCATCGTCCATTCCCTCCATCACATCGTCCATTCCCTACCTCCATCGCCCTTTCACCCTCCCCTCCCCCCCACGCCTTTGTCTCCCACCCTGTGTCCTCTTTCCCTCTCTATCCCTCTCCGCTCCAACATTTCTCGCTTTCAACCGTTTCTTGTCCGATCCTCGTACCTCCAATCCGCCTTCGACGTCTGTTCATCATTCAACGATGCGCAGCTGTTGTCCCCCACCTACCCAGACGTGTGCTGATCCACACAGGTACTCCCGCCTCATGGCCGACGACCGCAAAGCCGCTAGCTACCAGAAGACGTACGAGACGAAGGCGTGAGGCATGGCGCTTGGGCGGCGGCGCGACGGCGCGACGAGGCGGCGCGACGGTGTCGGACCGATCGAGACGCAAGGAATGGGATTGAACAAGTGCACCACGCCATGCGTGGTTACAGGCTTGAGGCATGGGGAATAGGAGGGCTAGACTGCATACCATTAGAAACCATTGGAGATCATGTTCTGTGCATTATCGGGTTTGGCAAGTATAAGTAGTTGGGACATTCATCACATGCATTGATCGGGATATCACCGTGTCGCCGGGTACCATATTCCACAACAAGATCAGCGGCCCACACCGTCCATTGATGCCCGTTGGTGCACATGCACAAGCATATGAGCGCGTACGTGGAGACTCGGCGAATTGACCACGCGGCGGGTCGGGTGGAGTGTGATCATGTGCTCGTATAGCCGGGTCAAATATCCGCTCGGCGCGACTGGGATGTCATGTCGTCTAACCGGGCCGGCCGACGGTGTGTGGTGTGTGGTGTGGTTCGTCATTGCACGCAGTGGAGGTGGTCCGCCGAGAGTCCGAGAGTCAGGCCGAGGGTGGGGGACGACAACGACATTTCCATCGTGGAAGGATTTTTGAAGAGGTATATCTCAGACTTACTCTGCACCTCGTCACAAAGATATAGCCACAGCGACGAAACGAAGCGATGGCATCGGTACTCGACAAGATCTCGAACGTATTTGGGCCAAGCCATTCGAAGGACGAAATCAATATGGGACAGGCAAAGCTCAGCGCCAACTCCACTGCCAACGCCATCGCCAACGCCAACGGCAATGCCAACGCCAACGGTAACGGCGTGGCGAAAGGGCATGCGCTCGCCAATGGACATGTCGCCAATGGCCAGGGGCATCATCATGGGGAGCAGTGTGCCCGCCCCCACCCCCAGGTCAGCTTTGCTGATACGAGTGAGTACAACTCGCAAAGGCCTCGGAGCGGCCGCCTTGGCTGGTCACCAAAGTCTCCCGTTGCCCTCATTACTGTGGCCCAGTGCTTTCGGCCCCCTCGTCGCTCGTCCTTCGCGCATCCTTCGCTCGTCCGTCGCCCTCATTCCTGACCCAACCACTATTGCTACACCGCTGCACCGTTGATCCTGCCCCACTGCTCGTGCCCGTCTCACGCTTTTCGCGCGAGCTCTTCCTCTTCATCCGTTCCACCCCCCCCCCCCCCCCCCCCCCCGCGCGGTTCCCCGCCCTCTCGCCCTCTCGCCCTCTCGCCCTCTCGCCCTCTCGCCCTCTGGGTCGCCTGTGGTTCGCTCGCTCGCTGCGCTTTCCCCTCGCCGTTCGTTCGCTCGCTCGCTGCGGCGTTTTCCGCTTATTCGCTCGCTCGCTCACTCACTCAGCCATCGACCCCACCTCGTTCATCGGCAAGCTCCGCGCGCTCTACGCCGGCACGGTGCTCAAGACCCAGCTCGAGCAGATGCGCAAGCAGGGGTCGTACGACGCGTTCCGGCTGGGGTGGAATGATAAGTACGATGTGAGGAGGCTCAAGGGGGCGATGACCAGGGTGAGTGGGGGCGCGGCGCGGCACTGCTTCTCGTTTTGAGTCGTTGTGCTTGTGATCCTGGTTCTACTTCTGGTTCTACTTCTGGTTCTACTTCTGGTGCTAGATCTGGTTCTACTTCTGGTTCAGGATCTGGTTCTTGCTCTTCATTGTGCACTGGTCATGCCAGGACTGGTCTGCAGCACGGGGGACGAGCACCCTGTGATCCGTGGCATCCGTGACATCCGTGGCTGGGAACGAGATGCTCGATGGCCGGTGCTCGACAACAAGGGATGGGTCCCGACGTCTCGAGCCGCTCGAGTTGCTCGAGTCGCTCGAGCCGCAAGGGCTCGGATGCTGAGTGATCTTTGGCGTGATCTGTGATATGTGATCTGCGATCGGTGTCTCGGCGCCCCGCTGACACACCTCAGCAAGACGGCATCCCGCCTTCGCTCTTCTGGGAGTCGGACGTGGGCAAGTGGTAAGTGGTGGCTCGAGTCGAGTCCGCTTGGGACCGTTCCGCATCACTCGCCTCGTTCCTCTCCTTCTCTCCCCTAGCGCCCCCCACCGACCCCTCCTCCGCTTCGCTCGCCTCTTGTCGACTCTCGTACACTTCTACCCTCCGCTACATCCCTCACCCTTCTTCCTTCGTCCCCTTTCGCTCCGCCCCATCTCCCTCTTCCCTCCCCTTCCCTTCTTCTCCCCAGCCCGCACAGCGTGTACCCCGTTGCCCCATGTCGCCGCCCGCCCGCCCCGCTCACGGTCACAGGATCGAAGGCGCGTGCTACTTCCTCGCCTCGCCCGACGGCCGTTCCTCCCCACACGCCTCCGAGTTCACCACCTCCATCCAGGAGCTCGTGGACATGATCGAGAAGGCCCAGGGCGAAGACGGGTACCTCAATATCTACTTCACCGTGGTGGACCCCGAGGGGAGGTTCCGGAACTTGCGGGACATGCACGAGATGTGTGAGTGGCTCCGAGCTGACTTCGATCACTCCGGCTCTGTCTGTCTCGGTCTCTTCGGTCTCTGTCCCTTCGTACCCGCTCACCCCGCAGACAACGCGGGCCACCTCGTCGAGGCTGCGCTCGCGCACTACCACCTCACTGGCTCGCGCCAGCTTCTCGACGTGATGATCAAGGTGGGTTCGTGCGGAGCTGCAACGCGGCGATGCCTATGTAGCGAGACCGACTTCACTTTCCTCCCATCGCATCCTCCTCACTACTCGAAGCTCGCTGGTCTGGCTCGCTGCGTTGACCGGACCCCGTTCGTTCACCCCTCGTCCTTGTCCCTCGCCCTCCCGAGTGCTTGTCGGAGAAGGTGCTTACCCACCCGCAGAACGTCGAGTGCTTCGCCCGGACCTTCGGTCCCGGCCCAAACCAGCTACACGGCTACCCCGGCCATCCCGAGCTCGAGCTCGCCGTGCTTCGTCTTCACGGGGTGACAAACGACCCGGCCCACCTCGAGTTTGCGAAATACCTCCTCGAAGCCCGGGGGGTCAAGCGGGAGGATCAGGGCGGGGAGAGTTATTTCGTGCATGAAGCGAAACGCAGGGGGGATGAGGTCACGGCGCAGACGATGGTGAACCTGAAGGACATGACGTGAGTGGGGCGTGATGCGGAACGCGGTTCTTTGCTTGGACGAAAACAATCTGGAGGATATCCCTGGACTACAATCCTACCACGGTTTGCACAAGTCGTGTGTACATTGGAGAAGCAGTCGCTGGAGGGTCAAGTCTGGAGAGTGATGAAGATGTCTCCGACTGGGCCACCCTCTCACGCCGCCATCCGCTTACGCCGCCACCCTCTCAAGCCGCCACGCTCACGACGTACAGGTACAATCAGTCCCACGCACCGCTGCACGAGCAAGACGCCATCCTCGGCCATTCCGTCCGCGCGCTGTACCTCACCACGGCAGCTGCGGACCTGGGCGGCGCGTTCCTCGAGGACGCGAAACGCCTTCTGGGGGACGCGGTTGATCACAAGATGTACGCGACGGGCGGTCTGGGCACAGAGCCGAGGGTGAGTACGACACATGATCCCCCACCACCCAAAACATGCCATCCATTGTATTCCGAGAGTGCGCGTGCGATGCTAAAACCGCTGCCAGACCGAGGGCTTCTCTACCATCCCGTACCACCTCCCCCAATCCACCGGGGAGGGAGGGTGCTACGCCGAGACCTGCGCCTCCATCGCCGCCATGATGACCTCGGAGCGTATCCTCTCGCACGGTCTCGACGGCAAAGTCCGGGACGCGATGGAGCTGTGTCTGCTCAACGCCGTGCTCGGCGGAGGCTCCCTCGATGGCAAGGCGTTTGCGTATGCCAACAAGCATGCGACGTATGGCGATGAGACGGCTATCCGCAAGGAGTGGTTTGAGGGTGAGTCGAATATACCAGGTCTGCACTGCCAAAGGAATGGTTCCCTGTCGAGCGGTCACCTGCTTCCCTTGCGACGATCCGCGACGATGTTCTTCGCTCGACTTGGTAGCGTTGCGCGAAACTTGTCGAGCTGGTGCGACGCGTAATCAACGAACCCCCCGCTGACACCGCGTAGTCTGCTGCTGCCCACCTAACCTCTCCCGCACGCTCGGGATGATCGGCGGCTACACCTGGTCCGCCAAAGTCGACTCCGGTGCTAAGCGCATCAATCTAGACATCTACCTCTTCGTCTCTGCCACGCGCACCATCTCCCTCCCCGGAGGCGCCGAGGCGACCGTCAAGATGGAGACGGAGATGCCGTGGGAGGGGAAGACGAAGTGGTCGTTCACGGCTCCAGCGGGGTGGGAGTGGGCTGTGCGTGTGCCGAAGCCGAACTACGCGCAGGACATCCAGGTGAGTTGTGGCGATGCTGCCGACAAGGGATCCGCACCCTGTTCCGGGCTCAGCAGGGAATCATGACTTCTTCTCCTCGTGACTTCTTTGTCCGTATCCTTGTGGGACCATGCTGACTCCGTTCTCCACCGCAGGTCTCGGTGTCCGCCGACGAGTCCACTCCGGGCTTCTTGTCCTTCCCCGTCAGATCCTCTTCCTCGGTCAGCATGACCTTCTCTCTCCCTGTCCGACTCCTCGCCTCAAACCCCCTCACGGGGCAGGACACCCTGACCGTCACTCGCGGACCCATCACCTACGTCGCAGAGTCGATCGATAACCCCCGTCTGGACAAATCCCACCCCCATTTCCAGGGCATCGGGTTCCCCGAATCCGCCACGTTCTCGGAACGCAAACTCGACATCCTCGGATTCGAGGTCGTCGCGCTCGAGACGGCTCAGGAGGTTTACGCGCTCGACCAGCTATCGGAGCAGTCGGCGCATTTCGCGGTCGGCGCTAAGAAGCCGGCGAGGACATGGAAGAAGACAGGGGAGAAGGTCACGCTGGTGCCCTGGTTCGCGAGGGCCAACAGGGGCGGAGCGGGTAGGGTCAGGGTGTCGATGATGCGCGTGGACAAGGCGTAGGGACAAGGGGTAGACCCGGCGAGGAGACAGGTCCAAAGGAGCGGAGAGGAGTATGCGGATTGATAGTGTAGATGACTTGTAGTGATAGCAGGTTCGGTATAGCGGCCTTTGTGGAATCGCGCTTGCATGCAGAATTGGATCGACGAGATGTGTCGAAAGAGTACATACATGGTGTATAGGAAGTCGTTTGAGTGGGTGACTCTTGTGCGGCGTTGGCAGCCCGCACACCAGTGGCGTCTGCGAAAGACGTACCACAGAACTGTTACGGAGTATCGTACTGTACAAGTACTCGTACTGTATGTTCAGTGTATCGTCGGCGCCATTCAGAGACCGCGGGAAATCGACAGTAATCTTGAAATGCTTGGCATACATCGCCCGGCGACCCGCAACACAGCTACAATACCGCTTGCCGCGGGTTACTCGCCAGATCGTTGTGATGGATTCTACAGCTACAGAAATCCAGAAATATCGCAAGAGCACTATGCAGTAGATGTACTCGTGCTGTACGTACAGTATCGCTACAAGTTCGTCCACTCCCGTACAGCTTCCAGTCTCCAGACCAGCCCATTCAACCTCCTGTTCCCCGAACCACTCCCATTCCCATACCCGTTTCCCCAGCACCCGCTCCATTCCCCCGCCACTCCTCATTCCCCAACAACCTCAACCTCCCCATCGAGCTCGCCACCTCCCCCGCAAGCCTTTCCATCTGCTGGATATTCCGCGCCCTGTGTCCCGATGCGAAGTAGTGCAAGCTCTGGAGGAGGCCGACCCAGTGCGCGAGCTTCTCTGCGGACAGAGGAGGGGTGGGGAGGACGCCGCCGACGTGGCCGCTTTGCCCGCTCGTGGTTTGCGAGGTGAAGGCTGAACGAATCAGGGAGGAGATCATATTGGCGATATCGACGATTTTCTCCACCTGCAGAGGAAGACAGCGTCAGCCCCGACTCGGCTGGGTTCACAACTATATGATACTCCGGCAGGGCCAGAATTTAGAGCCCGAGCGACGATTGTGATGGTTGTATCATGGATCTTTATGAGGTGATCCCTTTCGCGGCTCCGCCGCACTCACGAATCCCGCGCCGTGCGCCTCCATCGCGTCATGCGACAGCCTCCTGCAGATCGCCACCGTCGTGTTCGCCACGTCCACGACGTATTCGGCGGACAACGCCTCGTCTGCGCCTTCCCTAGTCAGACCATGCTGCGCAGCCAACCTCCATATCCTGCTTCGGATCCACTGCCAAGTCACGAGCAAATCTGCCTTTTGACTCTCGCTCAGACCCCGCAGCTCGTTCTCCCCGCCGAACACCTCAGCAGGAGACCCTTTCAGGCGGGACAAGACGTCGACAGCCCGCGCGGAAGTGAGTGTTCGGCAGGTGAGCCGGTCACATCGCCCGTTCCAGCACGCGATGACGTCCTGGTCCACAAAGGAGAAGATGTGGGCGAGGTGGCGGAGGAGTGCGGACGTGGGGTCTTCCTCGGTGGACGAAGTGCTGCCGAGCAGTGTACCGCGGTGGTGTGACGTGTGGATGGAGCCTTCGAACACGACGTGGCCGGAGCGCTGCAGCGCATAGGCACTGAACAGTATCAGCAACAATGGTCGGACTACACGACCAGTCCTTGTATTGTGTCACCCACCGCTCCGTCACCGCGAGGATCCAGTACATCCGCATCCTCCTCCTCGCCTCGTTGCTGTCCAGTCCTGCATACGCCTCTGGATCGTCGAGCCTCATAGCCTCTCCCATCGAGATCGACTCTCTGAGCCTCATCCTCGCGCCAGAAGCGTGGCCCAGCTCGAACAGTGTCCCAAACATGAGATAGCTCGTGAGCACGCTCTCGGTGCTCGCCGCGCACCCGTAGTCCCACCGCGCAGACAGCCTGCACGCCTCGTCCAGCAACATTGTCGCCTGTCTTGCCCGTGTAACGCGCTGGAGCTCCTCGGACGCGTTGAGCGGGTGGACCAGCGAAAGCGCCGTCATGCTCAGGATCATGGCGATGAAGTCGCGGTCGCGCAGCCCCGTCGAATCCAGGCGGAGGAGCACTTCGTCCCGAGCGAAAACGGGGATCATGGGGTATACCCTCTCGAAGAAGACGTTGAGCTGGGGACGGATGAGCGAGTCGAGAGTGAGAGTGAGCAGAGGGCAGATCTCGTCCGGAGGCGCGAACCCTACAGAGGTTGCAGACGGGTGGGGTGGTCGACCCAACCCAGACAGGAAGCTGAAACTGGATGCGCTCGAGAACGTGGAGGGCGGTGGGTTCCCTTGCCACGCTAGGAGGCGAGGGAGAACGTCATTACTCTCCTGAGAAAACGACTCGACTGATAAAGGCGGCCGAGATAGCGTTACGCCGCTCGTTCCGAGAGAAGGAAGGGGTGCGGCCAACAGCGCCGCCGATGACCGAGGGGACTTCTGACCGAGTGTGTCGAGCCAAGACGACGAGGACGACGATGTGGTCTCCCCCCCAGAGTTGCTCAGGCTGGCGGTTTTGCCCGGAATAGGGTCCATTCCCGTGCTCGTGGTCGTCGTTGGCGCCACGGGACCCGTCGCAAGTGTCGAGACATTCCCTCCATCTATCCAGCCCGACGAGCCCGCCTCGTCGCCTCCGCTGCTCTGGTTCTGATCCCATGACGAGACGATGTCCAGCGCCTCGGCCCACTCCTCCGGAGAGATCTGCGACTCTGGTTGAGTCGAGCCTGTGCTGGGCCCGGCGATGGGGTCGAAGTCCCAAGCAAGAAACTCGTCAAGGCTCGACGAGGTTTGGGGAACGTCTAGAGGGAGGGAGGACGGAAGGGTTGTGAATTGTCCTGGCCCGCTTGACAAGACCGATGACGAAGATGGGAGCCCAGTGACCGGAGAAATGTAAGACGAGGTATGGCCAAGGTCGTAGGGTGCAGCGGCCAGCGGAAAGGGCTGAGATGGACCTGCTTCGCTGCTGGGCTCTGCGGCAAGTGACCTCCGTGGTGGTCTGGGCCTGCAATCCCTCATCAGCTTCAATCCGAGTATTGGCGAGCAGCTTGTTCGCCTCACTTCGGCGGCGCGCCTCTCGGCTTGGGGGGGTTGAGATATGTACACAGCACCGAGACCTTTGCGCATCGTCTACACGGTTCATGTCCGTCACACTGCGTTGGGTCAGAGTTCTGACAATGCTCAGGAATGACCACCAGTTGGCATGCCTACTCGCCTTGACTTTGCGCGAATGACATTGATCGCATGCCCGCTTGACAGGCTGCTGCTCGACCTTGGACTCGGCCGCGCGCTTCTCCCCCTTCTCCCCCTTGTCCTCCTTGTCGTAAGGAGCGGCCGATGTTCTGGCTTCGTTCATCCTGGCTTGGCGGATCACACCCACACCACGGGGGAGGGCCGAGGTGGACACCGGAGTGGGGGTGGGGGCGGGATAGGGAGTGGGGGAAGGAACGAGGACGGACATGCCGCCCAATGACTCGCTGGTACCACCACCGTGTGTACTCTCGGCGAATGATTGTTTGCCAGGATGGCGCTTGCTCCTATCAGGCTGTAGCTCGGCGTGCGGCGAATGTGTGAGTGAGTGAGCAACATCCACAAGGACTATCGCAAACCAGAACCGACTGTCCGACGAATGACAAGTCCGACCTCCGGAACCAAAGCCGAGTCGTGTGTGCCGGCAACACTCGGCCCGGGCGGACGTTGTAGCTGTTCCTCTCTCGGCCATTTACGTGATCCCCTTGCGTCCACACGCCGCCGAGAAAAAAGGTCAAAGAGGAAATAAATCGTTGGTTCTCCGCCGGGTACGACCATCTCGGCTCTGCCCCACCCTCGGCCCCATGGAGTACGAGTACGAGCACGAGTACGAGTCGTTGTACACAGAACCGTTCCGTCTCGAATCGCTTCGGTGAAGGTAGACAACGGACAACTTGACAAGTCGCCGCAACACCGTATACCCCTCATCCGGATCCCATACCCCCCTTCAGCCGCTCTGCCTCCTCTTTGTCGCTCCATGGCTCTCCCGCCGTACTCAGCGGGGCCACAGCGACGCAACTCCACATAAACTCGCTCACGAAACCACCGAGCAGCGTCCTGTTCCATGGGCTTATATTAGAGCGCAACTAGCGTCACCTCGATCCCACATCTCCACCTCCCCCACACGTCCCCAGCGACATCTTCATCGCCACTTCCCTTGTGTATCTCGCTACTTGACTCGTCCCGGCACACGGCACATCACATACCCCACGCCCCACGTCCCCGCCTTCACCTTCACCTCTACCTCGACTTAGTTTCGCCATGTCCCAGGCCAAGGTCGTCGCTCACGTGACCGCGGCGGACCTCGATCTCAATGATGTCGAGATCCTCCGTCTGGTACACCAAGCGCAAGAGGCGGACATTGCAGACCACAGCTTGACGATCAAGCAGGCGCTCAAGAAGTACAAGAAGGCAGTGTTCTGGGCCATGTTCCTCTCCACGGCCCTGATCATGGAAGGTGAGTCAACGCTCAAGCGACACTGCACCGCACATGTCACGCGCCTGGAGTCGAGCTGACACAAGCAGGCTACGACTTGGTCATCGTGCGTTGCGCTCTGGGTCGGTATACTGTACAACCAGTCTGACCACCCGCAGATATCATCCTTCTACGGCCAGGGTCAGTTCCAGCGGCGATTCGGGGAGCAGCAGCCAGACGGCACCTATGCCATCCCGGGTGAGCCATGTGTTTCAACACGACCAATGGTCGCAAAGATCTATGTCTCGCTGACTCGATTAGCCTCCTGGCAGTCCGGTCTGTCCAACTCCTCCGTCGTTGGCCAGCTTGTCGGTCTCTTCATCAACGGCTGGACGCAGGACCGATTCGGTTGTCGGCCCACCATGATGTTCTTCCTCGCCTGGATGTGCATCACCATCTTCGGTCCTGTCTTTGCCACCTCCCTCCCGCTCCTCGCGTTTGGTGAAGCCATGTGCGGAGTTTCGTGGGGTGTCTTCCAGGTAAGCTCTACCAAGAACCCCTGGGTCAGACGGCTCTGTGCCTTCGCTGACACCGCCACTCAGACCCTATCCACCGCCTATGCGTCCGAGGTCGTCCCCACCGTCTTGCGCCCGTACGTGACCGCCTACGTGTGCATGTGCTGGGGTGCGGGTATCCTGTTCTCGTCCGGTGTCGCGCGTGCGGTGCTCGTCATTGAAGGCGATTGGGGTGAGTTGAGCGTTGGAAGAGGGTGGCAAGAGTTAAAAACGATCGCATTTCATCGCTGACATTCTTTTTCCAGCCTGGCGCCTGCCATTCTGCCTCCAATGGATCTGGCCCGTGCCCCTCATCATCGGCGTCTACTTCGCCCCCGAGTCCCCCTGGAACTCGGTCCGACGGGGCAAGCTCGAAGAGGCCCGCAACTCGCTCGTCGCCCTCCGGAAGAGGAGCGGCACCAACGACACTGACATTGACGCCACGCTCGCGTATATCCGCCACACCACGGCTCTGGAGAAGGCAGAGACGGCCGGGTCGTCCTTCCTCGAGTGCTTCAGGGGGACCAACCTCCGCAGGACGGAGATCGTGAGTGCGATTGGGGCCACCACGGCAAATCACGGTGTCTAAGCATTTCGGTTCCCAGGCTGACGAGTCACACAGAACATGGTCGTCTGGGCCGCACAGATCCTCTGCGGTAATGCCATTCTCGGCTTCTCAATCGTATTGTCAGTGGACCAAGTCAGCGTGCGGGGCCTTGACTGATCCTGCACCAGCCTTCAGGCCTCCGGCTTCTCCGAGACGCAAAGTTTCAACGTCAACATCTCCCTCTCCGCCTGCTACATTGTCGGCGGCATCATCTGCTGGTTCTGTGAGTGGCCCCCAAGTTTGCCCCGCCTCAAGCATTCCCTTTCGTGCTGACTCCCCAGTGATGGTCCGACTCGGTCGCGCTACGCTGTACATGGGCGGCCTCGCCTTCATGTTCGTCTGCCTGATCGCGATCGGCGGTCTCGGCTTCGCCAAGAGTGACCAAGCCTCCCTCGCCGTCGGTATCCTCCTCGTCATCAGCACCCTCTGCAACATGATCACCGTCGGTCCCGTCTGCTACCCCATTGTCGCCGAGACGCCCTCGGGTCGCCTCAGGTACAAGACCATCGTCATTGGCCGGGTCGTCTACAACCTCACTGGTATTTTCAGCAACTCGGTCACGCCCCGCATGATCTCGGCCACGTCTTGGGGATGGGGTGCGAAGGCCGGTTTCTTCTACGCCGGAACCAACCTCCTCTGCCTAGCGTGGTGCTATTTCCGCTTGCCTGAGACGAAGGACCGCACCTTTGGCGAGATCGACATCTTGTTCGAAAACAAGGTCCCAGCGAGGAAGTTCAAGTACACCAAGGCGGACCGTGAGTGCTGCTTCAGCTCGTCGACACGAACCGCATTTCGTTCGTCACTGATGTTTTCTTCAGAGTTTGTGCAGTCCGACGATCAGCGTCTGGAGGAGTCCAAGGGCGAGAGGAAGACCGAGGTGGACCACTCGGAGTTTGCTTGAGCGACAACGTCGTTTTGGGGTGTAGCGTGCTTGCAGGCAGAGCGAAGCGTCGTGAGGCAGTCGAAAGCTGGATCAATTTCTGTAAACCATGTGTGGGCGTTGTGAGAGCGGGCTAGTGCTAGTTGAGCATGCAGTGAACCTGGCCACCAGGCTTCGGGGTGAGGGCGAGGGCGAGCTGGTTGAGCGTGCATTCAACCTGAAGCACCAGAGATCAGGGTGAAGCATCTGCCAGGTTGCAGTTGAGGCATGTTGGACGTCAATTCATGATCACCCGGTCCTGTCGGTGCCCACTCCACGTCAAGCTTCGAATCTCAAGATGAGTCGGATGGCTCTGTAGAGTTCTGTTCCGCTCTTCCTGTCTCATCTCCTTCATTCACATCCTCGTCGCCGTCGCCGTCCCCATCGTCATCCTCGACATAGCTGGATCATCAGAAACCAAGGTGCATCATCAGTTACTTTGCAGTTTGGAGGTATCCTCTCCGCCAGCCCGACGACCGCCAGATTCTGCAGCATCGCGCGGACTTGTCGCTACCTCGTCGGCGTCTCGCTCTGACTCTGACGATGTGTCGGATGATTCCGTCGAGTCCCCTTCCACACCCCCTCTTCCATCCGCTTCGTGACTCATATCCTCGTCGGCTTCCTCGTCGGCTTCCTCGTCGTAGCTGTCGGTTTCGTCCTCGTCATCCCCGCCATCGTCGCCCTCGCCGTATCCCTCCGGTATATCCTGCACCGGCATCCCCTCTACTCCGCCCGGCGCGTCAAACACCCCCAGCCCTAGATCCTGTCCACGCCATCAGCTCAGCGGCTCAGCGGCTCAGCATCACCGTACTGGCCGGATAAGCTCCCGGGACGAGACCACGCACCATCATGATGACCTTATCCTGTCCCTCTGTGTGCTCTATATCCACGGCGTCCGGGTTCTCCGCTCTGCGCGCCAGGAGCTCGATATTGGACTGTTGCATCAAGGGCAGGAATGCCCGGGCCCTAGCGAGCGCTACAAGACCACTCGGTCAGCGCGGAGGTCGGTGGGAAGGGCTCAGGGACGCAGCGGGCAGGTTGATAGGCATGGAAGTGAGGACTCACCGCTGCTCTCGGCGACGGGGAACGTCTCCAAGACTCCACGAACCCCGGGTGTCGGACCTGAGCCCAATATCACCCCCGGACCGGCGGGACTTGTCGGAGACGATGTGACCACGCCCGACAGGAGGCGGCCTGGCGAGTTTCAGCGGAACCGCACCAGGTATCGAGCCAGTCAAGCGGATGAAGTTCGGGGAAGCTTACCCAGACGGTCCTGCCTGTCCTCGGGCGACTCCACGTCTAGTCGCTCTCGCTGGGGAGTCATGATACGTAGGTCACTTTGTCACGTCAATTTGATGGAGTCCATTCGTACAATGTCAGTGTTGTTGCAGTTGTGGACACATTCACCGCAGAAGTTCAACCGTCACGCGGAGATGGCATCGATGTCCGCGACAAGTGGCGCCATTGCAGCAGAAGACATCCGAGACTCGAAACGTTGGGTTGGTGCGAGTCTGCGTCGCCGACCTTCTCCTAGGGATGCATTGGAGCGTTCCGCAGCGACATGATGGCCGCGGACAGGAACACCGTCTCATTTCTTTCACATCCAAATATTTTGCAGGCGCCTAATCCCCCTTTCGTGATCTGCTTCTCCCCACCCATTCGCCTGGCTCTCGCGTTTTCGCCACCGTAGACGAAAGTCCGCCTTTCGAGCAACTCGCGTGTACTTCGCACTAGTACTTGCGCGCACTGAACTCAATCAGAAGAGCCTCCGAAGCCCCCACTGAAAAAGTCGCGGCGCCGCCCTGGAGATGCACCTCCTCTGTCACCTGCGTCCCGTCGATCGCGCAGGTGGCATTGGCGAACGTCTGACCGGCAAAAGTCGGGTTCTGGCCCTGATCGACTCGGCTGGTCGAGTACGGCGCGGTGAGCCTCTTGACGGTCGCGCTGGAACCGGTCATATCGGTGAGAGTGATGTTGGCGTATGACCTGGTGCCCCCGGTGAAGTAGGCCGAGTTGTAGATGACCACTCGGGAGGGGCTGGTGGTGTCTCCGAAGGCGTAGACCCCGATGGATCCCGTGCCGTCGTCGAGCTGAGAGATCGTGGACATGCCACCCAGCGCCGACGCGGCAAAGTACGCGCCTGTATAACTCAGTACTGCCCCTGCCCTGCTGAAATGCTACTGTATCTGCGGTGAAGGGCTCTTACCATAGTACGGGGCACTGGTGTCGTACTGTCCCCACCAACAGTACTGGCAGTTGCCAATGGTACCTGGCTTATCAGCAACCACTACACTTCTTCATATGCTGAATCACTCACCCTGATGGAAGTACAACCTCTCGTAACCGAGGAGCACCGCCTGCAGGACGTAGTCCACGATCCAAAGAGCCGCTCCAAAGGTTGGGGAAATACCACCGCCGCCGCAGGTCGCCGAGTTTGTCTCGCCGAAGAACAAAGGTTTCCCCGCACTGTTCGCCGCGGTGACCTCGGCAGCGAAACCCTTGGTGTAGCTGACGATCCCCGAGTGGCTCTGTAGCGACTGGAGATTGGTACTAGCCCCACCGCACGCTGATTGGGGGTACGAATGATCGCTGAAGCTCTTGACGTATCCGAGCGAGCCGGAGGAGACTTCGACCGGGCCCAACTCCTGGACCGACCACTTGGGAGGCTGGAGGAAGACACCACCCTGGATGATGGCCGTCTTGTTGAAAGCCTTGGAGACCGAAGCCTGCCAAGATACCTGGGACGCGGCGTCCGCGGACGGGTTCCAAGCTTTACCCCCCGCGATAGGGTCCGACGACGAGTACACTGAACGTGCATGTCAGTATCGAGTCAATCAGAGTAAAAAATAGACACACAGTCGGGCTCGTTGCCGAGCTCAAACGCATAGAGGTTCCCCATGGTGTCCGCGGCCTGCTGCGCCGCGGCGATCGAGTTGGTCAGGTTGTTGAGACGCCGATTGAGACCGATCGTCGTGGGTCCGGACAACTTGCTAGCGAGGTCGAAGAAGCTTGAGTATCGTCAGCGCGTGTCAAAAATCCGCCGACTTACGAAGGACCGTATGTGAGTGTCATCGGTGCAGCGCCTGCCGAAGCAACGGTGTATGAGACGGCCGAGGTCAGAGACGGGTCGTACGTGGCGCGGTCCCTTAGAGCGACGTTAGATGCCAGCGACCAGATTATGCAGCACAAGTACAGTGCGAATACAAGTGCTCTACAGTAAGGGCACGAGTACTCATACAGTACAAGTACTGCGTCTTGTGCAGGACTCACTGAGTGGTACCGCCAATACGGATTCGGGTAGGCGCCCCCGCCGCGTCGTCCAAGTTCTTCACGCACTGGGCAGTGGCACCAACGTCGTTGACGTATCCAGGAAACGCAAAGAACTCGTATCTGCACGACCACCATTACTTCTTAGTCCCATCGCACAGCCCGCCTACTCACGAGATTGCGACTGGCGCAGGGTCCTTGATCGGTACCTGTGTACCGCCGGTGACAGAGTAGGACACGTCTCGTCTCTGTACAGCCGCGCCGAGGGCGGTGGTCGACAGCGCCAGAGTCGCGAGAGTAGCTGCAGCGAGCATCTTTGTCTTTGTCGATGGAGCTCCGTGAGGGGCAAGCGGGGTGAGGTTGGCGCAAATGCAGGCCCGTGGGCATACCTTTTATATCTGCGAGGACGGTACATCGCGATGTTGTCGGCGTATTGTGCTCATGTCGTTACTAGCTTCCCGGCCAGACATTCTCCCGTGAGTGGTTTCATAGTCGATGATCAGATCTGATGAGCTCTCAACAACCACCAACATCCCCCACGAGCCAGCCCGACTTGCCTCTCTCGTGCTAGTTCAAAACCGCAATTGGGAACTAGGAACAACGTAGGAACCGTCACATGACTCCTCCAACGGTGCGCAGAGGGACAGTTCGCCGCGAAGCAGTCGCTACATCCTCAGTCTGTCCGGTTGCTCTGCTCGCGATCATGCTCTCGTGCATGCTCACTCACGAAATGCTTCTCAAACTCTCCTTGTGCCTCGAACAGCATGTTCTCGGATTGGCAAGTCCGGGCGATCGGACCGCCATCCGGACCCAGTGCTCGACGGGATGATGCTGCACCGTGATACATCCAAGATCCAGGTGGAGGAACTGTATGTATCTCCGGAGGACCTACCGAGTGCAAAGGTAGAGTCAGGACAAATGACTGCCGCACACTGTATTGTACGAGTACTCGCGAGACATGGGCACGCGGCATTGCGTTCGGCCACTTCTCTCGGCAGTACGACCTCGGCACGACGTATTGCCGCGTGCCGGCGGCCCGTCCATCATCGTGTGTACCTGTATCGCCGACGCTGGCGGTAGATGAATCCGCCGAGCAGGATACGGGGAGGAGGATGATCGGACTTGGTAATCTGAGTGTTCGTTTCTACCAATACCGGTCCGGCAGTCCGGACTCGACGCAACACAAGGGGGCGACTTTGCGCCGTGCGGACGTGGTCAGATGGCGGCGGCTGCACACAGCCATTTCGACACGATTGAGGCTCCGTGCTGCTCCCAAAAGGAACGGACCAGGACTTGGGCAGGAGTATGGACCGGTTCTCCCTTCTCACACAACACTGGCTGAATCCCCGTCAAATTCGGTGTTGATGCAGCATTGAGCTCCTGCAATCAGATTCTGTGAAATAGCTCCTGCGATCAGATTCTGTGAAATCACAAGACAGTGCATTCGATGCGTCTTCATATGCAGTGTCATTCTACGCTGAGAAGTCCAGCTTTGCAACCACTCCTTTCTCCTGGAGAGCTCCCCCGGGCAGCCGAACCACAACGGCCACCGGTTTCTCCAGCCTGAGCGATACCTGCTTCTTCCCCTTCCCGTCCGTCTTCCAATCCACCGTCGCCACATTGCCACTCCCCAGGGCGACCTTCGCGTGGATCTCGTCCGAAAGCGACAGTCTCGGCGCGAACAGCACCTTGCTCCACCCGGGTTCGAGGGGCTGCAACCCCGCCACCTCGGCGCAGTACTCGTACACCGCCACACCGCCCCAGGCGTGGCAGTCTGACCGTTCCCTCACGTCGTCTTCCTCCCATGTCGAGAGGTTTTTCCGGATCATACCGCGCCACGGCTCCCAAGCGGCTGGGTAGAGCGTGTTGTACGTCTCGTCCCCCGCCTTGGCGAACGCTCGGAAGGCGTAGAACATCATGACGTACGAGCATTTTCCGAAGGTCCGCGTCGAGGAGGGGTCAAAAGCCTCGAGCAGGAGTCGTGACGAGTCGGACGGCTCAGCAGCACCGCACAGAACACCAAAGACTTGGCAGTGCTGAGTGTACGCAGACTCCGTGGCGATGTCCGCTGTCGAGTCGGTGAAGTATCGCCCGTCGTAGCAGTGTTTCCGGATCGCTGTGACCATGCCGTCCGCTCGCGATTCGTATTCCGCAACAAGTCCTGTTCGGCCCACATGCCGCAGCAGCTGAGCCGCTTGTCGGAGTGTATAGGCGTACAGCATGCTGAAGTACGTGTGTCGGTTCGATTTCCGTCCGGATGTAGGGACCCCCTTGTCGGGGTGGTCCTCGGTCGCTTCCCACCCGTTCACCCAGTCGACATATTGCCACACCTCCTTTGGCAGCCCGCTGATCAGACCCAGCTCGTCGACGTGCGCGTTGTAGAACTCGAAGACCCCGTCGATGAGCGATAGTAGCGGTCTCACGAACTTGATGTCCCCAAACCACATCATGTGGTCGCACACCTCAAGCACCCAGAAGAGGGAGAACCCCGCGATCACCTGCGGTACGTGCGACGGGTATCGGGACTGGGTGAGACCGTCGGGCGTGATGGAGGCTGCGAACCCCACGATGGCTTGGCGCATCAACCGGTCGTCGCCCGACAGGTAGTAGTGGAAGAGGCCGACCGATCGGCTGTCTCCGGCGTACCTACAATGGCAAGCGCGTGAGTCAGGATAACAAATACCGTGGATGGTAAGAAGCGGAAGTAGTGGATCGCTCACTGTAGCTGCTCGTAGAAGGGACAGTCCGAGTATCCGTCAAACATACAATTCCGCATCGTGCGGATACACACGTCCCATATCCTCTCGCTGTATTCGTCCCCCGGTTCTTGCCAAGCAGCCTTGACGTCCAGAGGATAGTTCGTCTGCGTCGCTTCGAAGCCCACGAGCTCCACCTCGCTCGGGCCCGTCGACAGCTCGACTCGTAGTAGGCGGAACGTGCGGAACCAGAATGGCTCATAGCTGACCTCGCCGCCTTTAGGGAGGTCCAGCACCACCTCGTCGAATGGACCGAGCAGCTGTCCGTGCACCGCGTCAAGCCGATCCGCCTTGCTCCGCAACCACGGATACAGCCTCGGCGTCAGCTCGTATCCTTCCGAATACGTGAGCTTAAGTCTGATCTGCGTGGCGTCCTTGGCGCGGAATGCCCAGCGGATGAATGCGGTAGAGTGGCATTTCGCTTGTAGGTCGAGCTGGTGCGTCGAGTTTGGAGGGAGAGCGAGGGGTTGCCCCTCCGTCAGGAAGGATTGCCATGCGTCGCGAGGTGTGGTGGCACTGTTGACGGATCGGATGGTGTTGACGTTGACAGGAGTTTGGGCGGGTAGAGGGATGAGCCGGGGTCGCAGACGCCAAGGCGCAAGGTCGCCGTTGACCGTTTTGAAGCCGTAAGGGACCACCTCGGCGGACTGGGCTTGGTCGTGCTTGCGCCCCACCCTCTCGTTGATCTACAAGGGTAATGGTATCAGCTGTGTATCGCAAGCCGCTGGCTTGTCCTTCTCGTCCCACTCACATGCAGGAACACATCGTCAATCAAGCCCATCGGGAACTTCACGTGGCTCTCCACCTTCGCGTCCCAGCCAGTCAATGTACTCAGATCGACGCGCTTGTCCCCGTCCTCCACCGTCCCGACCACCGTGAGACCTGGAAACGCTGTCCTCGCAAATGGGAACGCGGCTCTTGCGGTGAAGAAGTACCGCAGCACCTCGAACCCCACCGTATTCTCCCCAAGCCGGAGGAAAGGCCCAATGCCGATCGTGTCGTAGTACCATATCTCGGTGCTGCTCCTCGTGGGACCGACGTTGACGCGCACACCATTGATCCAGAGCTTGTACCGCGTGTCCGCTGTGCAGTGGATGATCGTCTCCTTCGGCAAGGAGTTGAGCTGGAAGCGACGAGTGAACGTCACGGTTCGACCTGCCGAGCCCGAGTCGCACCGGTCTTGCCAGCCGGATACCCATACCCAGCCCTTCTGTAGCGCATCGACTGTCTGAGCAAGCGTCAGCAACCCTCCATCCAGTCCTGCGCGAGCTCACCATCTCGGTTTCGGAACGTCCCATCATGCAGGAAGCAATGGACGCAAATCAATGACGATTCCGGTCCCGTGTTGAAGATCTCGACGCTACGCGCACACCTGCTTGTTACTGTATGATCCACGACTATAGGTTATGGAACGAAGATGTGCCGGGAATTGCCAACGAGCGGAAACCCGAGTGATTGTCGTCAGGTGGTCCGAATCTAAAGCCGGTTTTCGTGGCCGAAGCACATTCTGCCGAAAGCTGCTCCGTGCTCCCTCACCTGCTCTACTCTTGCGCAGTCTGAGACTTCCCTGCGACGCCTCATCGGCACTCCGGATCATGCTCCGGTGAGTGCGGGCTGGTCGAGATCTGTGCAAAACGTTTGTGTAGCATCATAGCTTCCCGACATGATCCGAGAGTGGTTGTTAGAAGCGCAGCTAGAGGGGCAGCTGAAGGTCATCCCAGCCGGATGCACAAAACAGGACGAAGCGCGATCACAACCATACTGACAGTCTCAAGATCCCCTTTCCCAGACCGACACTCCCAGGTGACGGCTACCTGCCAAAGCCATACGGCGTATCTGTCTGATCTCAAGAGCCCGCCGGCAAGCTTGCGGCGATCACCCAACGCCCACACCCAACGGCATGACGAATGGCCCACCCCTGTCAAAAGTTGGAATCCGACACCGGTCGTCGGACCGGACATGTGATATACCAGCAATATCCGATTGGCTTTCCATGTATACTCTGAGAGAAGTTCGAACTGCCGCGGATGAAGAACAGGCCGGACGGACTGCAAGATGCCGTCGATGTAGAATGATACAGTGCCAGGGGACGCGCTGGATTCTCGGTGGAAATAGCCGAAGGGGCGCTCGGCGCCCGGATACTGTACCAAAACCAAAGCCAAAAACGGTCACTGATGCCCTGATCGACGGGGGGACATTGTACCGCCATTGTTCATGTGATGGGCACTGCGGTGTGGGAGCCCGAGAGGACGCCGTGCAATTTCAAACGGACGGACGGGGAGGCCCCAAGGGGCGTCGGGGCGTCGCAAATGTATGCAACAATCGGCGGGGAGGGTCATTTGTCCAGCGCAGCGGAGAGTTGTTGGTTGCTGAGCTATAAATGGGAAGCAGAGTCAGCTGAGATGGGCAGGCCCTCCCAGACCACCTTTACCGTACCAAACTCGTCGGTCGTCGATAGAACTTGCACCCTTGACTTGGTTCATCACTGTACCAGGCGCGACTCGACTCGACCCAACTCGACTCGACTCGGTACATCGTCAACATGGCCCACCAGGCCCAACCCCAGCCCCAGCAGCAGGAGGACAAGGATGTGATCCACCACGTCGAGGCACACGGTCAGGACATGGTCGAGGAGATCGACCACGCACTCGCCAAGGGCCAGCCGGTCCTCATGAAGTCGAGTCTCGACCGGATGACCGTGTGGCAGGCCGCCGCGGCGTACAAGAAGACCACGCTGCTGTGTATGGCAGCGGCATTCAGCGCTTCCCTGGACGGCTACCGTGCGTGTTTACCTCCAATGATCCCACACACCCTCACGCACTGGCGCACTGGCGCACTGCTGGGGATGCATGAACGGGTGTGTGTCATTGTCGCATTGGCCTGACTGCCTGCTTGCAGAGATCAACCTCAACGGATCCATCGTCGCGAACAAGGGCTTCATCGCCACCATGACCAGCCCCGGGCAGACGGCGATCAACGGCCCCTACGTGAGCGCCTGGGGAGGTATCCAGAGCACTGGGCAGTTCATCGGTCAGATGGTGAGTGGCGCGTCGACGCGTTCTGGAGATTTGGTTGCCGTCTGACACCGTTCGTCAGATCTTCCCCGCATTCACAGACAAGTTCGGCCGCAAGATCGCCCTCTATGCCATCTGGCTGATCTGCGCGCTCGTAAGTGCAGCTGCACCAGCACAAATCCACAAATCCACAAATCCACAAATCCAGAGCCTTCCAACCTGTTTTGGCCGGTGATCGGTGCTCCGGGCTAACCCCTTCCAGTCCGTCGTGATCGAGTCTGTGACGAAGAACTGGTGGACCTGGCTCATCGCCAAGCTGTTCGCTGGTATCGGCGTTGGCAGCTTGCAGGCGACTCTGCCCGTGTACATCTCCGAGCACAGTCCGACCCAGCTCCGCGGTTTCCTCATCAACGCGTACACCTTGTGAGTGAATGAGTATCTGTCCCATCTTCGAGGTGCTTCCCGAATGTGGGCTGACCGGTTGCAGCTGGTTCGTCGTTGGTCAGCTCATGGCTCCCGTTGCTCTCAACGAGCTCAACGCGACTCACCCGTACGACTTCAAGACAGCGATTTACACCCAATGGGCGATGATCGGCATAACCATCATCATCTACGTGCTCCTACCTGAATCTCCATGTGAGCAAACGTGTTTCCCACGAGCATGGATGGATGATCGATGATCCACGCGTGAGCTTACAGGCTTCAGGGTGGCTCGTGTCCAAGAGCAAGCTCGAGCAGGCCGAGAAGGTCCTTGTGAAGTACAATGGCCACGTCGCGGACTACGATGTGCACGAGGAAATTGTGCGTCATCTCCACGCCTTATTCCGTGCATCCCACTGATACTCTCAGGGCATCATGGTGGCCACGATCGAGCAGGAGCAGCGCGTGAGGGAGGCCACTAAGACCAAAGACATCTGGGCAATCTTCCGCGGAACCAACGGCTGGCGACTTCTTATCGCACTCTGGCCCAAGCTCATGCAGCAATTCGTCGGACTGTCCGTGTTCAACAGCTACAGCACGTACTTCGTGAGCACAGCCCATTCGTCTGATTCGTCTGAGATCGACACGCGGCTCATGACACATCCAGTTCCAGCTCGCGGGCAACAAGCAACCCTTCCAGGTCACGGTCATCCTCGCCTGCGTCCAGTTGATCTCGTGTATCATCTTCGCCACATGCACGGATGCCTTCGGGTGAGTAGAGTCGGCGCTGGATCAACAAGACGCGAGGTGCTAGAGCTGGCGTATGAGACTGACCATCTTGCCAGTCGTCGACCGCTCACGATCTACCCGTACTGCATCTGTACCGTGGCGGTTCTCGGTCTCGGCATCGTCGGCTGCTTCGACTACACCTCCTATGCGCTGGGATCCCTCCTCGTGCGTGATGTGTCCCCATTTCCTAGAACTTCCTCCTGTTACCACCCCGGCGTGTTACAACCCTGTCGACATCTTATCGGACGCCTGGCTGACCACTCGCGACGAGCAGATCTTCTTCGCCTGCGTCGCCATCTTCACCTGCACCGGAGGTGAGTGAAGTCACGCCTCTCTGCGAGACATGAGCGCGTTGACCGGACTGTTCAGCTTCGGCCATTGGGTACGCCTACCTCGCCGAGATCCCTCAGCAGCACCTCCGAGCTCGGACTTCTGGCTGGGTAAGTCGCTCCCTGCCAAATGTCATTTGTGGTGTACCGCTGACGTGGTTAGGGTCTCGCCATCACCAACCTCTTCGGCATCATGTGAGTGACCTGCGCCATCCCTCGTCTCACCGGTTTCTGTCTCATCGGTGCCTTCGTGCTGACCCTCCCAGGTTCTCGTTCACCGTCCCCCTCATGCTCAAGGGCGCGGGCAACGGCGGACCGGTCTGGGGCGTCAAGACCGGCTTCTTCTTCGCTGGCACGGGGCTCGTCGTCTGTGTCATCGGGTGGTTCATCATTCCCGAGGTCGCCCAGAGGACCCCGGCTGAGATCAACGAGCTGTGAGTGGGCGTGCGCACTGGCAAATCGGATGACTCGCAAATCGGATAACTCGCCTTTGGCATAATCACACCGATTAAGATCCGGTTCCTTGATCTCGGTGCTGACGACGCGTCAGGTTCGAGAAGAAGGTGTCCCCGAGGAAATTCAAGGGCTACGTGACCGATGTCCAAATGACGCTGGAAGAGAAGGAGCGGGTCCAGGAAGCAGCAATCGCCTGAGTACGGTGTACGGAGCTTCGTAATCGACAGTGAGAAGAGAAGACTTCTGTCAAGGAAGGCCCTCCTAAAAGGACCCCTTGTTCTGGGTGGCCGAACGGAATGGAAAGAGTGCGGTGGTGTTCCAACTGAAATAGTTTTCTATTAGGTAAAGGGAATCTACTGTATGGGATCTGTGCGGTTTGATGGGTTTTACCTCCTCGAAACAATCTTTCTCGTTAATTACAGTCAGATGAATGCAGCAGAGTGTAAATCAATAGGTGCTACGCCCGGCACACTTCACTCCGAGTCGTCCACCGGGCGTTCCGGGCGTCCTGGTTAGAGCAAGACTACCCCGCGACCTGGATCTCTGGATCGAGGATGCAGTCATCGGTTCCTCTGTCGCTTCCACGCTCAGCGTGTCTTGAAGTCACCTTGCCTCCTGTGCGCTGACTGACGGCTTCCGTGACGGATCCTAGGTTAGACACACCCGCGCGGCTTTTGAGGGGGGCAAGCAATGAAGGTAGGTACTGTACGAGCACATGCTGCCTGATATTTCGCCACACCACTGTGGCGGTCTGGGCAGTTCAGCCTGATTACAAATGCCAATCGTATTTGACTTGAAACGCTGAGCGCTGGTGATTAGACCGGAGCATCACCGATTACAAATTATCCTAATACCTGTACTGGTACCCCGCCTCCACCTGGCGGTCAAATCCGGGTGCCGAGCCGTGCCGAGCCTTTTGCCGATCTCATCGGGGCGAGTTTTCCACTCACAACTCGCTCGGGCGAACCAAGCGAGTCGATCGTCTCGTCTCGCCTCGTCTCGTGCTTGCTTTGTCATTCTTGTGCATAGTCGCATAATTCCCCCCGTTCTGTGTAGTACTCGAATAATCCTTCTACCGCCTTGATGTTCCTGTCACAGTAATAATCTCAGCTCCCGTCGTACCGCCGTATCCATCATGAGCGTCAGCACCGAGAAGGCGTCCCTCCCCGACGAGGAGGCCGCGGTGGCTCCTACCCCCGAAGCCCCGGTTGGGGCGGCCGTTGTGGAGGACAAGCGCGACGAGACGGCCACGGATCCGGAGCCGACAGAGCCGGTGAAGGATGTGGTGCCCGATGGAGGGTATGGGTGGGTGATTGTCGGTGCGATCCTGGCGAGCAACGCCGTTACGTGGGGTGAGTGGGTTTCCCTCGTGGTGGCCGAATCGTTGGGTACTTGGCCATGGTAACTGGTCTCTGCGTGGTCCCCAGTCGACCGTGTCTTGATTTTCTCGTTTCGTGTTTGTGTATCCATTTCAGCACGAGTCTGTGCCGCGTCTGCTGAACCCCGCTCACTCCCTCAGGCATCAACACCACCTACGGCGTCTTCTCAGCCTACTATCTCGCCTACAACTACTATCAAGCCACCACGCTAGACTACGCGTGGGTCGGCGGCCTCTCCGTCGCGTGCTCCCTCCTCTGCGCGCCCCTCGCGAACTACCTCACCAGGCGGTTTCACTTCCGCCTCCCAATGTTCATGGGTGAGCCTGAGTGCCATTTTGGGTAGGTGTGGGTGCCGGTGCTGATTGGTGTAGGAGCGGTGTGTGTCTCGGTGGGGCAATGTGCGGCGGGGGTGTGCAAGTCGTTTGGACCGTTCCTTGTTTGTCAGGGTGTCATCTTCGGCATGGGTGAGCATGGCGTTGACCTCCATTACCACTGACTGGAACAGCGCTGACGGACCGCAGGACTCGGCTTGGTGAGCGCACCGCGGCCTTCGACTCGGCTCGATGCCTTGATCCTGTTTGTAACTCGCTGACAACCCGCCCTTGCCAGACCCTCATCCCCGCCCAGCCCCTCCTCGCGCACTGGTTCGACCGCCACCTCTCCCTCGCCCAGGGGATCGCCGCGTGCGGGAGCGGTCTCGGCGGCCTCATCCTCTCCAACACCACGCGCGTCGCGCTCGAGCACCTCGGCGTGAAGTGGGCGCTGATCATCAACGGCCTGATCTCGTGTGTGGTGCTGTTTCCAGCGATTTGCCTCATGCGTGGACGACACAAGGCTGTGGGAGCGAGGAGCGCGCCCTTCCAGCTCAACTTCTTGTGGCATCCGGGATTCGTGTGGGTGCTGCTTTGGTCGGTGTTTACGAGTGAGTGGAGACGTGGTTCCAACCTGGGCCAGAACTGCCGTGATCCTCATTTCCAGCCTCCTCCCTTTCCACCCTGTACTCCTCCGCCTTGTCCACTTCCTCTTCGTCGTCCGCTTCGTCGTCCCCTCTTCCTCGTCCTCTTCCTCGCCCTCGCCTCGTCCTCGGCGTGGTTCTTGTCTTTGTCTTTGCTGATCGCCTAGTGATGGCCTACTTCATCGCCCTGTACTCCATGGCGTCGTTCGCCACGCACGCCCTCAACTTCTCCCAAACCCAGGGCGCCGCTCTCCAGTCCATTCTCGCCGCGGGCCAAATGGTCGGCCGACCAGTATGGGGTCTCGCCCTTGACCGCGGCGGCCGAATCAACATGACCATCCTGTGCTACATCCTCTGCGGCATCTCGACGCTCGCGATCTGGCTCCCCGCCCGATCGTTCGGCGTCCTCGTCTTCTTCGCGGTCGTCCAGGGTCTTACGGGCGGGACGATCTGGTCCGCCGCCACCCCCGTCGTAGCCCGCGTAGTGGGTGTGCAGGACCTTGCGTCCGCGCTGTCGATCTTCTGGCTCGTGTTGGTCATACCCGCTTTGGTGGGGCAGCCAATAGCCATCGCCCTGTTGGACTACAGCACGACTCATCTCGGGAGAACAGGCCCGGAATCGTACTTTATCAGCATAGGGCTGTGTGGGGGGATGGCGCTGTTTGGCTCGGGGCTGCTGTACGGGGCAAAGAGGTATCTACAGCAAGGCTGGACTCTGTTCCGCATAGTGTAGCGCAGTCGACACTTAGTCAGTACAGTACGAGTACATGCATCGGGCGTATCGACAACGGTGCAAAACGTGGGATATATGACGCGAAGCAGGATCACCGCGAACACCGCGAAACCCATAAAGCAACTATCGCTCATTCATGTACGTTGATGTCCGCCAGGTCGCTTTGCATGACGTCCTTGGATTCTGCGGCGCCGCGCACATATCAACAAAAGAACGTCGTGTCCCAGTATAGCGATACCTGCACGAATGGAGCCACGGAGCCACGGAGCCGCGGACCGCGGAACGCCTCCCCGGGTCGTCCAGCTTGGTGAACCGCATGTCGCAGTCCCGGGCCGCCGGGGCGTACAGCTCGTCCCGGCGGTGCGCCCGGCCCGCAGAATCATGCTCCACCATTTTGATGATCCCACCGAGCAATTCCAGGCGCGATGTCTCGACACGACATATAGGGTTCCAGAGTGTGAGAGAGCAACCCAACACACCCACCGGGTACTCGGCGTCTTGCCCTTGCGGGGAGAACGGTCCGGCCACGTGGAATATGGTTGAGCTTGTCTCTTGGCGCGGCATCCATCGCCCTGCTGCTCCGCCAGTTTGCCCGCATCGTCCTTGTCGTTCGCCAAGAGACTAGGGCCGGAACGTCGGGCCATCCACGTGAGGCGCAAAGGGATGAACACCGTTCTGCGGCTTCGTGCTGCCGCTGGATGCGGTGGATGTGCGCCGCGTTCGATCACATCACGCACATCACGCATCACGAGTGACCCCCGGGGGGTCTCCTGGGTTTGTAAAGGGATATAACTCCCCACCCCCCGGGACCCACTGTGCCCCTTTCTTCCCATACCTTCGCCCCTCTTTCGGCGAGAACAAGCACCCCAACCCAGCTTGACCATCCCACCCGAGTCGCTCCATCCGAGTCGACGACCCGACCACGACCCCCACCATGGCCCAGCCCGATGCGATCGAGTTCGTCCCGGCCCCACCACCGGGCCTGACCCACGTCGAAGACCTCGACGTCGAAGCCGCCAAGCCCTCCGCCGAACACCTCGAGAACGCCTCCATCACCGAGAAGAAGGCGGTGGCGGACGTCGAGCGCGAGTATGTCGATGGAGACGATGCGAAGCCCCGGACTGGTCTCCGGAGGCTGTTCCGCTCCAACCCCAGCCTCGAGTTTATGCGGGAGGTGGCGGAGGCGAATACCCAGCCGCTCGACCCGGTCGAGGTGAAGAAGGTGAGCGCGGCGTGCAGTGACATGAGGCGATGTGGGACAGTGTGGGACAATACCCAAGAAATGAAGGCTTCACTTCCAAGCGAAGCCTGGAATCCCCACCGAAACCCTCGACACCAGTCCCAGCAGCTCTATGATCCGGGCCACAGGTGGCCACGCTGCGGCCTAATGCGGCACAGTCGTGTGACCCCCGCTGACCCACCAGGTCGAGAGGAAGCTCTACTGGCTCATCGTCCCCCCGCTCGCCATCGACTACGCGTTCTACTACATCGACAAGACCACCCTGCAATACGCCGCGCTCTTCGGGATCAAGAAAGACCTCGCGCTGTCGGGTACTGATTACTCTAGTGAGCGCTCGCGTTTCAACGCAGAGTATCTATCGCCCGTGGAGGGTTTGGCGCTGACCACACCAGACCTCGGTTCGATCTTCTACATCGGCTGGCTCGTCTGGGCTATCCCCGGTAACCTCCTCCTCGCAAAGTTCCCTCTGTCCAAGTACCTCGCCATCAACGTGGGTCACTGTTTCCACTTGAACCGGTAGCAGATTAAGTCTGCGCTCCAAACTCACCCCTCGCAGATCTTCCTCTGGGGCGTGTTCCTCATGGCCCAAGCCGGCTCGAGGCATTATGGCGATATGATGGCGTTCCGGTTCGTCTCGGGCATGTTCGAGGCGGTAGCGGATCCGTGCTTCGGTGAGTCGAGCAATCCACTTGACCAACCGATCCTTGCCCGGAATAGTCGACTTCGAGTTGTGCCCACATCGAAGGGAGGCTGATTGCTGCAGTGTCTATGACTGCGATGTGGTTCACGCGCAAGCAGCAGCCCACGGTGATTGGTCTATGGTACGCTTTCAACGGCGTGGGCATCGCTCTCGGCGGTCTCATCGGTGAGTTATCGATCTCACCAGGAGCAAATGCTCCAGACCACTGAATATACAACTTGATATACCACTCTTACTCTCGCTGACGAGTTCAGGCTACGGCATCGGCAACATCCCCTCCACCTCGCTCGCCTCGTGGCGGTACGAGTTCCTGATCATCGGCGCCGTCTGCTCCCTCTGGGCCATCGCCATTGGCTTCATCATCCCCGACGCGCCGCACTCGACGAAGCGCCTCACCAGGAGGGAAGCCGTCGTCGTCGTCAGCCGCAAGCGGGACGACTACCACGTCGTCGAGAAACGGCAGCTCAAGTGGGACCAGGTCAAGGAGACGTTCAAGGATGTCAAGACGTACCTCTACTTCCTCCTTGGTTTCTTTGCGAATGTCCCCAACGGGGCGACTTCGAACTGTGAGCGAGACACGAACACGGACACGAACCGTGGTCGGAGCTGCTGGTCTCTGGTCGTACTGACACCGCGCCAGTTGGTACCCTTGTTGTCCAGGGCTTCGGATTCAACACGTTCAACGTCACCCTCCTCCAGATTCCCTACGGCACTTTCATCGCGCTGATGATGTGAGTGACGCGGCTGCACATGACGAATGGCGACAAATGGTGACCCCGCTGACATGTCAGCTTCGCGGCGATCTACGTCAACCACCTCACCAACCACCTCAACATCCGGACGTACCTCATGGCCGGGATCACCTGCCTGTGAGCGCTCTCGAGCTGCCACATTTGCGGATGAACTCGTCCGGCTGACCCACTCGCAGTACTGTGCTCGGTTTCGCCCTCATGGCGTTCACCAAGGGCACCGCGCCACGTCTCATCGGCTACTGTGAGTGACGTCTACATAGGCATCAGTCTTGGCCGAAGTGGAATTCCGCGCCCCCGCTGACGCCCCGCCCCACGCAGACCTCACCGGCTCATCCAACGCCGTCTTCGTCCTCGGCCTGTCGCTCATCACCGGCAACGTCGGCGGATCGACCAAGAAGGTCCTCGCGTCCGCCGCGATCTTCCTCGGCGTCGCAGTGGGCAACATCGTCGGCCCCTACAGCTTCCTGGCTTCTGAGGCCCCGACGTACCGAACGGGGATCATCGTCTGCATGTGCTCCCGCGCGGCGGAGATTGTTGTCATCCTCGCGCTCCGCATGTGTTTCGTCATTCCTAACAGGAATCGGGACAAGAAGTTCTCCGAAGGCGATGAGCGGTACGACCCCATGGGCGTGGCTTGGGGAGATATCACCGACAAGCAGAACCTGCACTTCCGATATGTCTGTGAGTGTCGCGTCTTGATCAGCACAATGAGCGCTGACGAGTACCTTCAGCGTAAGGTTTTCGGATATCATTGCGCAACAGTCTGCGGTATCGACAATTGGAACAGCCAAAAGACAAAAAGGCATCACGACGGCTGGATTGGGCGCAGCGCGGCGCGGCATACTGTATATATTCGAGGCTTTGTTGAGGAGCAGTCGCTGTTGCGTCGAATTGTGCTGGATGGGTGTATAGGTAAAGAATATGCAGTGCGCTACGTCTGCTGCGTCGGTTACATTCGTTCGTCCATCTTAAATCTATTGCCCGCACAGAGCACAAATCATCCATCTCCATGATCCAGGTTGTGCATCCCTCGCAGCACATACGGAATGGCATGCGGAGTCTGTCATGCGTGCCACATGTTCCACCGGGAAGACGGACGGGATCAAATACACCGCCACATTCGAGCCCTCATCGGCAATATCGCCCAAACCAAACTCCGACCCACCCCTCCACCACCACCACACCACCACCCCTGCCCATCCTCGAAATTCAACTCAACTCCATCCTCCTACTCTACATCACCCAAAAACATCGCACCGTTTTGCAGAACTCCTCCCAAAGGAAAACTGTAGACAACATGGTGCGTCGGCGGCGACGCCTAGTCTCTCCTCTTTATCATGTAATCCTGCGGTGTGACTTGGATAATTGTGCTGACGATTGGTTTCTGCTTCTCGTGCTTGTCGTGCTTCTCGTGCTCGTCTGACTGACCTCTCGTCCTCGCTGTTGCTGGTCACCAATCTCGGATACCTCGGATACGCCCTGCCCTGCCTCCCTCGCTATTCGTCTGTTGTCGGCGCCCATTCGTCTTGTTTGCTGTGCCGTCACTACGCGATCTCCACCTGTTGTCCACTCGCCTCGTCCATGTCTCGTTTGACCCACCGCCGTGCTTCTGTCCTTCCCCTTTTTTCAAAACCCGACACCACCACGCTTCTCCGCCCCTCACCTCATTCATCCCCTTCTCCCCGCGTCTCTTCGCTGTCTGTCTTCGCCCCTCCCCGCCGCTCGCTGCGCTGGCGACGCTCGGCCCGCAGCCCAAAGCCGCTCCCTCCAAGGCCGTCGCCGGCAAGCCCCTCCACAAGTTCTACGTCGACTACTCGGTCCCCGCTGCCGACAACGTCTTCGACCCCGCCGCGTTCGAGAAGTTCCTGCACGACCGCATCAAGGTTGACGGGAAGCCCGGTCAGCTCGGCGAGGTGATTGCGATTGGCAAGGAGGGTGAGTGGGGCGTTCTTTTCGAGGTGTGAGGATTGCCGGGGCGCAGGCTTGGGCGAAGATGTCGTTTGGTCAAACCGACGGGTTATCATCTATGACTCTACCCCAGGCTTGCTACCCCGCTTGCGTCACCTCGTGAACTGCCAAGTCCACTCGCGAGCCACCGCTGACCCACCCAGGCAACAAGCTCGTCCTCACCTCGCAGATCCCCTTCTCCAAGCGATACCTCAAGGTGAGCCCGGGTCCGAGCGGCGGTCAAAGCGGCGCAGGCACTTCCTCCTGCGATCCCTTGTCCCGGGCGCACAGCGCTGACGCCCTCGCAGTACCTCACCAAGAAGCACCTCAAGAAGAACAACTTCGAGAACTTCCTCCGGTGAGCGGGCGGTTCTTTGCTATGTCTCCCCCATCCCATCCACCGGCGACGACCGTGCGGCAGCGACTCCTCTACGGTCTCGCTGTCTTGTTAGTAGCGGTGCCAGTGCATGGGCATGCTCTCACGTATTTGACAATCCGCTGACTCCCCCCGCAGCGTCGTCGCCACCGCCAAGGACACCTACTCGCTCCGCTACTTCAAGGTCGACCAGGACGAGGCCGAGGACGAGGAGTAAGCGGGTCCGGCTGCAACATCGTTCTGCGGGACGTGGAGGCGTGGGCTCAGGGATGGAGCATGCCGGTGTAGTGCTGGGTGGGGAGTATTGGGCTGTTTTGGGTGCGATGCATCGCTTAGAGCCTACACCGCTGCGCGTCGTTCTTGCAATTCCTCCGCGTTGCACATAACTCTGCGATGTTGCTACTCGTCGACTCGCGTCGGTGGTCCTGTGTCTCATGTCCTGCAACGGCGCATCATACGAACTGCTAGATGGCAGAAGCGGAGACGAAAGCGGAGCTCGAGAACGGATTCATGATACTGAGGCTGGTAAATCTACAATCTGACGCGAACTGGGTATTTCTCCGGCATGTACAAGCACTCCTCGCAAGTCGTCGGTGACCGCTTCCTCTACGCACGACTCTGGCTCTACTTATTGACAGTGCTGCTGTCTACCCTTGATCTCTCATGGCTCCTCGCTTGCCGCGAGCCATGTAAGCGACCCATCCGCCAGACGTACGCCGCACTCCGACCCCTGTCGGCGCCGCAACGACCCGAGTCGCGCTCACCCCACTGCCTGCATCCCCTCCATCTCGCCAAACATCCCTCCAAAGTCCCATGCTCCGCCGGGAACCAGCTTATCCGCATAATTCTCCCACTCGGCAGTTCCGCAATCGAACGCCAGCACGCCAGAGATCCACTTGTCTTCGTCCGAAACCGGCAGGGCGGTGGTGTCGGACCTGGGAGTGACGTATGGAGAGGACGGAGTGGCGGACGCGGTGTATGCGAGTGGGGTAGCACATGACGGAGAGGGAGATGGAGCGAGAGAGGTGTTCAATGATGAGGTGGAGGAAGGCTCGGATGGCGGGTGGATGAGCGATAGCGTGGCGCAGAGGAAAGGTTGCGGAGGGTCGGTTTGCAGGGCGTTAAGCAGCTGCTCGGCGGGGTTGGCGGCTCCAACGGCTCCAACGGACTGGATGACCGGCTGYAAGGTGTTATGTTCTTCGTCGTGGAGATTGAGTGAGGTGGAAGACGCAGAGTGGATCGAGGATGCTGGATCCGCGTCGACTGGATTGGCACCCGGCGAAGACAGAGGGATGAGGGATGAGTCGCTCGATACGTCGGTGAGGTCGGACAGGAACTCGAAGGTCTTGTCGGTTTGCTTCGCGTTGTTGTCGGCCTCGGGAGGCTGCTGATTGACAGGAGTGACTGAATCCAGAGGCGCAGCAATCGCCGAGATGTCGCTTCCCGGCGAGTTCGCCACGCTCTCAGCGATAAGACTCTCCAGCGCTGCCAGCGGGTCCTCGCTCAGTCCAAGACTCCCAAGAATCGAGCTCCAGTCCATGTCCATTCCCGAGCCCTTTTGCGCTTCGAGGTTACCGCCACCGACGTCTTCCGGAGTGGTGAGGCCGACAGTCGAGGTACCAGCGGAGTAGCCCGACACCTTGTCCTCTCCCGGAGAAGAAGACACCGTCCATTGAGGACTACCTGCGAGGGTGGTGTTCCCGCTGAGGCTGAATCCGGAGGTCAGGATCGATGCGAGGTCGCCCTCGAGGTTCCCGAAGGGGTCGAAGGACCAGTCCTCCCCGCTCTGGCTGAATGCAGTGGCGAGCGAGGGGTCGAGGGATGACTGAGGAACCGTGGAAGGAGCCATAGTCGCCAGGTTGGCAAAGAAATCCTCGTGGGTCATGTCGACTGGGCTGTCAGTCCACCCGGAACCGGTAAAAGTGGAGTTGACAGGCGTAGGAGGGATGAAGTTGAAGTCCATTCCACTCCCCGTCATGAGCGAAAGTACACCGGTGGAGGTGGATTGCCAGGGCACCGAGATGGTCGTGGTCCCAGCAGTAGGAGCTTGGAGGGGGGAGGTGAAGCCGCCGCTGTGAGGGATCGAGTCGAGCGACGAGGCCGAGGCGAAGGATGCCTCGGAGGAGCCGGAGAGGGAAAGTATAGGTGCCGGAGAGGGGATGCTGGTCCCAGTCGGAGTGAGGTGGGCCGCCGAGTCCAGAGCCGGGGAGTCCGTGGTGGTCGACGCGTGAGCAGGAGGTGCAGGAGCGGAAGTCACTTGACCTCGTTTGGGGAGAGACCTGATCTTCCTTCCCCCAGCCGGAGCTGGAGCATCCAGGTGGACCGGAGCTGGAGCCACATCCACCACCTCAACCTTCGCCTTTCCCTTCGCTCGATTCGGCAAAGAAGCGACGCGGCGTCCATCAATCACAGGCGGAGTAACCCTCGTTTGGAGCTCCGAATGCGAAGCCACCCGTCCAGCGGGCTTGAGCGGCTTGGTCTCGGAAAGGGCTTTGGGTTTCGGATTCGGGGTGAGGTGTTTGGTCCGATTCCGCTTGTTCTGGAACTGGGAGGTGTCAGCGGGTACTCACCGCACCGCTGTGACGATGAATCAGGACAGTAAGCAGGACGAGGAGAAGGACAATAAGCAGGACGATGAGAAGGACAATAGGAAGGACGATGAGACGATGAGAAGCATTGATGAAATCGAGGGGAAGGGAGGGGGACAAAAGTGCCACATTGAACCACATTGAACAATGGGTGAAACGGCCAGGAGAGCCGGGGGAGAGAACAATAAGGAATTGGTGGGCGATGGAGCGATCGGTGCGCGTTTCAGATTGATGCCGCGCCAGAACGCTCGGGTCACCGGTCATCAGACGACAGATGGGGTGGAGCGGTGCGCAGTAGATGGTGTCGAAAGAGGTGTAGGTGACAGCGGATGTGAGAAGGAATGGTCTGGAGGAAACAGCGTTGAGGGCAAGGACGTACCCATGTGCGGACCTATTGCATGTCAGACACACTCGGAACGCAAGGCTTGGTGGGATGGTGAGCAGGGTGCTGGACGAGATCCACGTACTTGCTCATACGAAATCCCCGCTGCTTGAGCTACGAGATCGCACTCGGCTGGAGTCAGGACATCACAATGACTGAAGGCGGTCTCCAAGATTGCCAGAACAGCCTACATTGTGAGTTAGCAATACTGCGTTTGATATGGGAAGGCTTACCGGTCTGAACCCATGGCATCCGCGGGGTGCAGCTGCGCCGATAATGCAGCGCTCGACAAATTGGACCACGGTAGCTTTGATCATGTCAAGCTGTGCGTTGTAAACACGCTCGTACATCCGACACAGCCTTTCCTCATGGATTTGATCGCTGAAGCTGACTGATTGCAGAGACCAAGTTCTAGATGCAGCGTCGCGATAGACTGCGAGTACCTTTTGGCGGAGGGTGTCGGCAGCGACCTCAACATGGCGCATGATCTGCTCTTGTATATCTTTGGACAATCCCGTGAGGTGATGGAGCAGCCAGTCCTTGGTCGCCGGTGAGAGTCTTGGAAGAGTGCCGGTAGTTTTGCAAGCTGTCTTCTGCTCAAGAGCACCGCTGCGCCGGCATATCTGCTCGAGTCTTGCTGCTTGGCTGAGCAGTTGACGGAGTTCGCTTGAGTCCAACATTGATGAAGGCTGATTGAATGGGTTTAAGACGTTCGAAGAAGTAAGGAAAGAAAACATGTGGAAGGATGCGCCGTATAAGGTCTCACAAACTCGTTGGAGGGTGTTTCAGTCGCCGCGGACCGGTATTGTTCTCATCAATTACTCTCCAGCTTGAGTTCGGTCTGGATCTATATCACATTCATTCCACTTCTCGGTTTTAGTACTCTCTTTACTGCACACTCAGCATCACTAGACATGTCTGCTCTATCGGGCTCGCTGCTGGAAATACATGCGCATTTCTTCGAGGCACTGAGGGACGGGCATTCGCTTGATCGCGTGGCAGCCGACTTCGCGGATGTGCGAGAGAGATTCGAGGCCTGTCGGTGGGAAGGCAGTCTCAATCATGATGTTCTGGCTCAAGCCTGGGCAGTAGCATCGAACATCGCTAGGATCGGTGCGGCTGTACAAGACCTCTCGCAGAGATCGGACCAATCTTTGGAGGACATGGTGCGGCAGATAGGCCACCTCACGGTAGAGTCAACACGTGGGTCGCTTCCAAAGACGAAGGCTGATTGACATCCAGGTGTTCGATGTAGATCTGACACAGACGGACCATCGTCCAAACGACCCCGACTGAAACATGGCGACTCGCAGCCCAGTATTCAGCAAAATGCTACCATGCAGTCCGGCGCGGATGCGATCCGCCTCTGGTTCCTGCACCATCTCGCTGACCCCTACCCGACCCCCCTCCAAAAACGCAACCTCTCCACCTCCACCAACATCCCCGTCCCCCGGCTCGAAGCCCACCTGACGAACTGGCGTCGCCGCGCCGGGTGGTCCGCGATCCTGCACAAGCGCTGCGAGGGGAAGAAAGATCTCATGGCGGTGCTCGTGACGCGGGTGTTATCTGGAGAGGAGAAGGATCCGGGGATCATCAAGGAGGTGGAGGGGGTTCAGAAGTATTTGCGAAAGGAGGAGGAAGGGAGGGTGGGCGAGTGGGTCTATCAGGTGAGTACGCGGATCTCCTCGTATCTGTCGTGCTCGTCGTCGTCGTCGTCGTCGACGTCGCTGGTGCTGGTGGCGAGGCCGTCAGTGATTGGGCTGTGAAGGGTGGAGCAGCGGTGGTGGTCTGAGCGGGGTCCGAGCGGGGGAGGGGGGTGGTCAGGGAACAATAAGCTCCGACTGACTTCGTGGCGTTTGACAAGTGGCGAATGGCTCACTAATCTCTCTCAGCTCGCCGAACTTGCGAAGAAGGCCCAAGCACCCACCGACACCACCGACACCGCCGACGACGAACAGGACGCCGGCGATGCATCGCCGCCGCTCCCCGCCTCGTCGGATGCATCGCCCTCCTCCACCTCCACGTCCGACCGCTCGGACCTTCTGCTCCGGACCCCCCGTTCGTCCGACTCGTCCTCCCCCTCTTCATCGTTGGACTCGTCATCCCCTCCGGTGCCCGCTCGCCAGATCATCCACCCCCCGCCCGGTGACACTGCATACAGCCACCGCACCCTCTCCACCGCGTCATCCTTCTCCTCCCTCTCCGCCTCGTCGGCTATTGTCCGCGCCACTCCTCGCTCGACCTCGACCAACTCCAACGCCTCATCCACGTCCGCGACTTCCGGCATCTCCTCGGTCTCAGCAGCGTCCGTCGCTCTCGGCTCCAACATCGATGCCGTACCCATCGGTGCAAACCTCAGGAGACGCACCTCGTCTGTCCGTTCCACCGCAGAGGAAGCGGTCGAGTACCTCGCCGAAGCCCCGACCGACGGCAACTTCTCGTTCACCCCGTTCTCGTTCTTCCCTTCACCCACGAGCACAACCTCTACCGCCCACGCATACCCCATGGCCAACGAGTACGCCGCCATGCAGGGTTATCAACCCGTGTACTATGTCCCCGCCATCCCCGCGCATGCCGATCCCAATGTCCAGCTCCACCCCGGCATCAAGCGTCCCGCCGATGCAGAGACTCCAGCCGCCGGGTCTAGGTCCAAGGACGCCAAGTACCACCAGCACACACCCAGCGGCGACGAATACGCCCCGTGGACCTTCAACCACCCCCTCGGCCCGCCGACGGGATTCTCACTCGGAACATACTCCCCCAGCTCCTCGACGCCATCGAAACGCTCCGCTGGGCAAGTCTCACAACCTGTCGACTACCCCGCGCCGGATGTAGCTTCCACCTTCGCCATCCAGGAATATCCCGTCGCATACTCCACAGCCATGTGGAGTACCACCGCCGACCTGCCCATGCTGCCTCACATGGTGTCCATGGGTCCCGTGGCCGGAACGGTCGTCGACGGGGCGGAAGGAGGGAGGGCAAGCAAGGCATGGGCTCTGCCCCACGAGCATAACTTCGAACTGAGCTTCCCCGACTGGGCGTGAGGGAAAGATGTCGAGGCGAAAATTGTGAGAAGAGCGTCCGCCATCGACCAAAATCGCTTGGCAGTCCGGAGGGGAAGATATCAGTAGAAGCGTTTAGAGCTTGTGAGGACGGGTGTACGATGGACAGAAGAGACGAGAGACTAGAGGAGAAAGACAAGAAGTTGAGGAGGGATTGAAGGCGAAGGTGTGTGAGTAAGGACCGCAGGGAGGGAGGATCAGCGCAGGCGCATGCTTCTCGAAACTTGTATACACGACTCAAGAACCCATCTCACAATCCACATCCACCGTCGATCTATCCCCTCACAAGTCAAGGGATACGCTCCGACCCATACCCATTCTACACCATGTTCATATCTCCCACACATGTCCATTATGACTCGTACCTCGTGCCGCTGACCGTCGCACTGTGCCATACCTTGTTGCCATACCTTCTCTGCGAATGAATATCGTCTCCCGAACTGTCGAGGCCTCCAATGACCAGCCACATGGCCGCGCCGACCGGCCCGCTGGAGACAGATCTCGAGTGTCGGGCACATGCGAAGAGCAGTCGCGAGATCCAAAATTGGACACTGAGAGTGAGATGTGGAGAAGCTGAGCAAGTATGGCACGCTTGCCAGCGTCGTTGCCAGGTAGTCGTTCAGTACTATATCCTCATTTTGTGTTATACCAGCCCAGCCCATCTTGCGTCTCTGGACCTCGCCATGCATCTTATAGTCGCCAGCGAACTCTGCATGCATAGCATAGCCCTTGTCGCCTTTCCATACTTCGACCCACCTCCCCCTCGGAGGTTCGGCGCCGAGCCCGTCGTTGTTCCCGGCCCAAAGCTTTCCCGGACCGGCGAAACATCTCCGGCCCGACGCGGACCGGGAATGCGAGTGGAGGTTGTCCCAGAGTCCACGTCCTGTTGCTTCAGTCTTGTTCTCGTGCAACATCCGCTTCTCATTTCTATTTCTAACTTCTACGTGTCATCAGTAGGAAGAGCACTCCAAGAACTGACTGTGACCTCATATCTTTATTGTAGTTAGTCGTCATGTCCCAGTCCAACGGCCAGGCCAAGCTCGGTGGACGAGTCGGTATCGTCGGTACCGGCCACCGCGCAAGGGTGAGTGAAACGGGCCCTCTCGAGCTGTAACATAGCTTCCCGACGCGGCTGCTTGCTCCTCACCGCTTCCACACCCCTCTGAATATCTGTTGCTGTGCTCTTGGCAGTCGCGAGCCTCCCTGGGAGCTCGGATGACTTGGATTCCCCGCAGCCCGCTCCAGCGCTGACCTCCTCAGCTCTACACCAATGCCATTGCCGCCCGCCCTTCTTCCCAGCTCGTGGCGCTCTGCGACCTCAACGAGGAGCGTATGAAGTACCACAACGAGCTGCTCAAGAAGCTCGGTCAGCCCGAGGCGAAGATGTACCCCGCCGTGAGTGCTTCTTCTCCCACAACTGAGCGTCTCCTCAGGAGCCTGTGGACCGAGCTGTCATTGCTCGAAGAGACAGGCCCAGGGAGACGAGCAGTATGACACGACAATGAGCACGCGTTGATCCCGTGCAGGCCGACTTCGAGAAGATGCTCAAGGACGAGAAACTCGACGTCCTCGTCGTGACCACCGTCGACGCCACGCACGACCAGTACATCGTCCCGGCGCTGTACGCGGGTATCCGGGTCCTCACCGAGAAGCCCATGACTACGTGCGTGCAGCTTCGCACTCCAGGTCTTCTGCCTTTGAAAGAAGATCGGAAGACGCTCGGACCGTCAGCTGACGCTTCTTAGCGACGTTGAGAAGTGCAAGCGCATCCTCAAGGCCGTTGACGAGACCAAAGGTTCCGTTCAGGGTGGGTCCGAGCTCGACGTTCCAGGTAGTCGACCGCTGCTGCTTCTTCGCACGGGCACCAGCGGAACACGGCCTCTCAGAGCTGACCCCCCATAGTCCTGTTCAACTACCGATACAACCCCGCCCACTGGAAGGTTGAGGAGCTCGTCGCGGCGGGCAAGATCGGGAACGTCAAGTCGGTGCACTTCGAGTGGCTCCTGGTGGGTACCTGTTCGGAATGGGGCCCGGCTCGAGGCTTGAGCGGAGGTCCCGCTCCGAGACCACCTACGCTGTGGCTGACGCATTATAGGACACCGTCCACGGCGCCGACTACTTCCGCCGATGGCACAGGTACAAGGACCGTTCGGGCGGTCTCATGGTCCACAAGTCGTCGCACCACGTGAGTGGCGCGTTCTGTTCTTGACTCGAGCTCGGCGGTGGAGGACGCCACCCGCACCCGCCACCACGGGTGCCAGGCAGGTCATCTTCGCCCGGCCGTGTAGTCACGCTCTAAGTTCTCCATTGAGGCTCGCTGACGCCCGCGCCAGTTCGACCTCGTCAACTTCTGGATCAACGCCAAGCCCAAGGAAGTCTTCGGCATGGGCTCCCTCGCGTTCTACGGTGCCGAGAACGGCAAGAAGTCGGGCTGGGCAAAGGACTACTACCGCGCCCGAGACTCGAAGGAGGCGGAGACGGACCCGTTCGCGATTCATCTCGGGGACCAGCCGGACCTCAAGGCGCTGTACCACGATGCGGAGCACGTCGGTGAGTTGCGGTGTCCTTTTCCGCTTCCTGGGTTGCGGAGTAATCGGTGCTCCGCAGACCCAGGAGGATTTGCAACCGCAATGCTGACTCCGCAGACAACTACCACCGTGACATGAACGTGTTCGCCGACGACATCACCATCGAGGATGACATGTCGGTGCTGGTCAAGTACAGCAACGGCGCGACGATGACGTACCACCTGACCGCGTACTCGGTGAGTCGGAACGGGTTGTGGACGACGACGCAGCTGACAAAGCTTCCTCTTCGTTTCGATCGTTCTGCTACTCTCACTTCCACCTGCCGCCACTCCTTGCTCCCACTCTTACACTGCGTTTCCCCCCCGCTCCCGCAGCCATGGGAAGGCTACAGGGTCATGATCAACGGCGACAAGGGCCGTCTCGAGCTCGAGGTCGTCGAGTCCGCGTTCCGTCTGCCGAAGAACAAGGGTGGTTCGGCCGACGGTGCCGTGCACGGCGAGAAGGCATTGCCGAACGAGGGACACCAGAAGATCATCCTGCACCCGTTGTGGGAGACCCCGCAGGAGGTGCCTTATGAGATCGGCAAGGGCGGGCACGGTGAGTCCGGAGTCGAGAGTCGAGAGTCGAGATCCGTCGAGTCGTCGAGTAGTGTCGTCGAGTCGTATCCTCGCGTGTCTACTGCATCTGCCAAGAATCGAGTCCATGCTGCACTTTCTTGAACGCGGTGGACTCGAGCGACGGCGACCGTAGACATAGCACGATTTGACTCGGACCCAGTGGACTCAACCAGCGCTGACACGCGTACAGGTGGCGGCGACGACCGCATGCTCGACCAGATCTTCGGCCCCCGCCCAGGGATGGTCGAGAAGGACTCGGCCGTAGCCCGTCTCGGCGCGAACCAGGTCGACGGAGCGCTCGCCATGGCCGTCGGTCTGGCCGCCAACGAGAGCTTCAAGACGGGAAAACTGGTCAAGATTGATGAGCTCCTCGGTGTGGTTCTGTAGTGTGCTAGTACGCCATGGGGGCGTTAAGGTTGGACGGCTTGTACGGTAGTTGTGGAATGCATCTGTTCATACGGGTTTAGCTGCGACAATCTTGACGAACGCAAAAGACGAGGCAGCCTCAAGGCGGGCTCCAGCGAGCTTTCCTACCCAGCAGCCCTACAGATATCCCGCCTGCCCTTGCGGAATGGTAGCCCCCAGATTTCGCGCAGTCTGTTCGGCTCGCCCGCCATGACACACCACATGCATCACCGCCGTCGTGACACCACCGCCATGACACCATCGAGCTCTCGGCATCTTCCAATTCCGTGCGCCTCGATCAGACCTCACAAGGCCGGCCCGTCTGTTCAGCCATAATCACATGCATCCAACTTCGTCTCGTTTCGATCCGATCCGATCCGGTTCGATTCGATTCAACTCCTGCACATCGTCGTGGCTTGCTTCTACTACAGGATCCTGGCACCCCTCACATTCCTTCGGCAGCTTTCATCGCCTCTTCCGCCAACATCTTCGCCTCCTCATCCAGGCCCATCTCCGGTACATCCACATGCGCCCCCTTTGGCGCCTGCTCCGTCGTCACCTTCTCCTCATCCCTGGCATTCCCAGCCTCCGCATCGCCGTGCCATCCACCTTCATCCTCCGCTTTGTCCGTCACCTGCGGAGCGCCCGCGTCGAGACCCACGGGCGCCCGAGTATCCTCGGGTTTCGGCGCCTCCACCTCGGATTCGCGCGGGATGATGTCGGTCGATTCGAGCATGGGGACTTCGTTCTGAGGTCCCACCGGCGCAATGGTCTTTTCCTCGGGAATGGCTTCGGGGTTGTCAAATACGTTGCGAATAGGTTCGGGGGCTTCCTCCTGTAGTGACACGAATCAGCCAGAGCCCTCGCAAAAACGTTCCCCACTGTCCAATTGTCTCAAAACACCAGGGCCATCTTTGGCTCTTCTGCAGAACCAGAAACAGAGCCCTGTGATTTCTCGACTCTGAGACAGAGCCCTGCGAATGGTTGAGGTTTCGAGTCCGCGCCACACTCACCACCATCGTCGTCGTCACCGCCGAGTCGTCCATCGCCGGCGGCATCGTCAGCTCGATCCGCGAGCTCGCCACGGGCTGGCCCTTATACTGCGCGAGGTTCTCGTGGAAGTCGCCGCTGCGGGGTGAGCGACGCACGGGCACGGGCGGGCATAGAACGAGAAGACGAGAGGGAGCGCAATCTCCTTCATCCACCTCTCTCGCGTGTTCAGGAGTCCGGCTCCGATTCCAAGTCCGATTCCGATCCCGGCTCCTGCTCCGGCTCTTCCGCAACCCTCTCTCTCGGATGTAGACACATCCGTCGAGCGACATCTCGACCAGATATGGATCGACGACAAAGCATTCCCTAGGCTTCGTGCGCACTCACCAAGAGAAATCCCACGTCTTGAGCCACTTGGCCCTCTCGCACTTCCCCTTCGTCCACGGCTCGGCATAGCTCAACGGGCTGAAATAGCTCCAGCTCCACATCGCGAGTATCACAATCACCGCGCCAATCTGCACCCGCGTCCGCGGTCGGAGCGAGGACGTGACGTAGTCGAACGCGGCGCAGAAGCAGAGGACGGCAAAATACAGCGCGGGGAGGTAGTGATGCAAGAACAGCTGGCGGGCCATGAGGTAGAATGGGAGGTAGTGCAGTGCCCAGCCAATGACGAGAAAACCGCACACTTCGTCGTAGAATGCGACCTTGGCTGCCAGGCGTTAGCGGGGCACAAGACCGGCATTGATCACTGCAGCAAGCGGAGGTGGACACGAGCGCGATCAAGCGTTGCGACGTGCGGGGATGGACACGAGGGAAGGCAATCGCACAAGGAATGGCAAGGGCTGGTGAGTGAGAGCAAATGGGTGCGACGCGTCTCGGCGAAAGCGTCCTTTGACAAGGCGAAGTGTGACCGCAATAATACAAGTCCCGCCGCGCCGCACTCACGCGAATACAGATCCCTGAACCCCCTCTTGTCGCGAATGACAAACAGCGCTCTAACAGCGAGGTACGCCACGACCGCCGCGGTGCTGCTCCACCACACCACGGGGTTACCGACGAGGTACACCTGTCTGTGGTTCTGCACCCAGAAGTTCTGCGGGGCGTCAGCACGGCGGCGCGACGAGGACGACGAGGACGGGGACGAGGACGACGAGGACGGGGACGAGGACGACGACGAGGGGGACGAGGACGGGGACGAGGACGACGACGAGGGGGACGAGGACGGGGACGAGGACGACGACGAGGGGGACGAGGACGGGGACGACGACGACGACGAGGGGGACGAGGACGGGGACGACGACGACGACGAGGACGACGACGAGGACGACGACGAGGACGACGACGGGGACAATAAATGGCGCTTACGATTCCGCGCCGGAGCCAGGGCCAGTGCTGCGGTCTCGAGTCGTACGCGTGTCGGTCGGTCAACCCGGCGTTGGTCGTCCACATGACAGCCTGGAGCTCGAAGAACTTTTCAAAGAAGCTCGGGCGGGCGTAGTTGACCTTCTCGGCGTCGAAGGGGACTGGCGAAAGTCAGCGTCGACTAGTGTCTAGTAATCCAGCGTGTACCTCGACTCGGGGAAGGCTCGGCGACGACTCGCAGGTACGCAGGTATCGAGAGGAGGAAGAGACTGTCGACGTACGCTGCGCATGGGTGTTCGTCTCGATGTACCACAACGAGTTCTCCCACGTCGGGTTCTTGTTACAAGTGACCTGGGCCAATCAGCTGGGATCGGTCCGGCTCGGCTGGGCTGCTGAGTCAAGACCGCAGCGATGCGAGAGACGAGACGAGACGAGACGTCTCGTCTCGTCATGTCCGTCATGTCGACATCCCAAGGTCTCGCTGTATCGACGTGGCACTGCAGATGCAGAAGCCCGAAACCCCACCCACCTCTTGCTGCTCAAACCCCCACTCGGGGAGCTTAACCTTGTGCGAAAACAGATAACAACCCGAGAGGACGTGTCGGAGCCTGAACTCGCTCCGGAGGGTCCTGAGCCGGTGACGCGCCGCACGGTCGTACTTCTTGGACATGGTCTTGTGGGCTAGCTCGACGACGAAGTCGTCGTTCGCGTCGCCGGAGAAGCTGGGCGCGGGGTCAGCGGCGGGTCGAGTTTTTCACGGATACGGGGGGTTGCGGATGAGCTTGTGCTGGAGCTGGAGCTTGTTCTGGAACATGTGTTTCCGCAGCACAAGCAGCCGGGTTGGTGACAGATGGGGACAGATGGGAACAGATGGGGTTTTCGGTAATCATGGGGATTCCGACAAGGAGCAGAGAAAGTCATAAAGCGAGAGCAGAGCGGAGCGGGAGTAAGAGCGAGTGAAACAGCGAGAGTGATAGCTCGAGAGAGAGATCGCGAGAGACAACTCATTGCGCCAAGCTTCGGATCCGCGCCGCGCCCACTCACCCCGGGAACCCATACCCCGACACCTCATTCTGGAACTCCACATCGCTCACGGGCGGCCTGACATCATGCGAATGCAGCCGTTTGTCCGTCGAGACGTGCTGCAGCCGGATCTTGGAGCCGGCGATGATGTGCTCAAACGGCAGTTCGTCCCAGGGATACGAGGGGGGTGCGTCGGGGGCGGAACCGTTGGTGATTCGCCAGAGGTTGTTGTCGTCGCGGTGTGGGTAGAGGGTGATTTGTTGTTCTGGGGGGGGAAGCTAGCAGGGGGAAGAGGGGACGGGGAAAGGGGAAAGGCAAACGGTGAGGGACGCTTGGACAGGGTGAAGGTGAAGGGGGCTTGGAGAGGAGAAAAGTGAAGGGCCTTTGTACAGGGAGGTGCAGGTGGCAGAGGGAATCGCGGAGTGCGGCGAGCAGGTGCCCGGCACAGGGGTGGGCGAACGGACAGATCAACGAGAGGAGGTAGGGGTGAACATGGAGAAGAGAGGACGACACCGGAGGAGCAGAAACCGAGCGGAGCGATGTGCGATGTGCGATGTGCGATGCGCGATGTGCGGTGTGCAATCTGCGATCTGCGAATGCCGTGCCGTACTCACGCTGTGATCCCGCGGGGTATGCGTGCGGGTGCGAGTGGAGGTATCCCCCCTGGGTGTTGACGTGTCGGATACTGACGATGGATCCGAACCCGACGTCTGGGAGCGGAGCGTCAGCGGGAGCTCGTGAGTAGTGATGAGTAGCCATCCTCCGTTGCTGGCTTCTCTATCCAGCACGTTTCTCGGTTTCCCCGTCTCTCCGTTCCCCGCATCCACGCTTCTCCGTCACTCCACCTCTGCGCCTCTCCAATTCTCCGCCTCTCCGTCTCGCAGCTTGTCCGCCACTTCGCCGATCCACATGTACGCATTACGCGCCGCTACGCTTGCCTCACTCACCCGCGTACGTATCATCCATGCCGTGCCCCTGCAGCGTATGCTGGAACTCCGAGCTCATGAACCCATCGCCATCTCCGCTCATGTCGAGCACCCAGAAATGGATGTAGAACATGGCCATGTAGAACCCGATCGGCACGACGATAAGTCCTAGCGCTCGCGCCATGAAATGTCTAGCCCACATCCTGGGCGTCACCCGGAGGTTTCCCAGGAGTAACCACAACTGCCTGAGCGTGCCCAGGCCGACGGTGGCGATCGTGAACAGCCCGACCCACTTGCACGACAGAGTCGCGCCGAGTCCCAAGCCCGTGAGGATCAGGTTGCGCCACCATCCCGTCGTAAACGCCCTCCCGTCAGAGTCGAGGGACGAGAACCGGACCCAGAACAACACGGTCAACGCCGTGAAGAAGACGAGGTACGAGTCGAGCAGGATCAGTCGGGATTGGGTGATCAGCGCGTTGTCGAACGTGATGAGCAGAGCACCCAGCACGGCGGTGGGCAGAGACAGGCGCAGAGAGAGGAGCGTGAGGTAGGTGATGGGCACGAGGGCGAGGCCGAGGAGCGCAGGGAAGAGACGCATGATGATGTACGGGACGCCGGGTTCGAGGTAGTCCCTGTCACGTCAGCGGGTGATGGGCGATGACGACGGATCGGCAACGGCTCCGGCAAACGCCGGCAAGCTCGATCGGACAGCGCTTAGCAGCCTGCTCAGCCTGCTCTGCTTGGTGCAGCTGGTGCAGCTGGTGCAATATCGCCGCTGAAGCAGATAGGGGAGCAGCATGCTCGTGAGGAAGTCGCGCCGTAGCTGGCGTCGAGCCGAATCGTAAATAGGGGCTTCTCAACCAACGGGTCCGAGTCGTCCCAGGAGCAGCTGCCAGCTGGCGTCGCGCCACGGCGCAAGAGCCCATCGTCACTCCCACATCTCTCAAATCCCAGCGCATCTAGCCGGAACCACTGAACCCATCCCCATCTCAACCGACACCACCTCTCCAACCCACGCCAGAACCAGAGCCTGAGCCAGAACCCGAACCCAGCCGAACCCAACCCGACCCAACCCAACCCAGCCCGACCCCCCGCTTCACTCACTTGCCAATATCCTTGAAATCAAACTCCCCGTCAAACCCGCCAAGCCACGCCGACAGCGTGATCAGCAATTTTGCCAGCGGGGGGTGCACGTCCATGAAGAATTTCCGGCGGATGTACTTTGCTGCGAAGCCGCCGAAGTGGACTTCGTCGAACCTGCGCGAGAGCCGAGCGTTAGCGAGGCGAGGCGAGCCTGGGGCGGGGGGTGGAGGTGGGGGGGGGGGGGGGGGGGGGGTGGAGACAGGAAGAAGACAGGAGGGAGATGGGAGGGAGACGGGAGGGAGACGGGATGGAGATGGGAGGGAGATGGGAGGGAGGCGGCGGGGAGGGCGTGGCGTGGTACCTCGCCCCACCGAGACTGGGATTGAGACTGGGAAGGGGTACGGGGAGCATAGGACATGGCGGATGGGACGGTCCGATGGACGTGTCGGAAGACGGAGGGGGGAGGAGGTGCGAGAGCAAGTGGGGAAACTCCAGCATGGCGAACTTGCTCCGACTCGAGGTGCAAGCGGCGGCACGGGTTCGTGCGAGACTGGATTCAGGACCGTGACGAGCTTCGATGTAGCGGCGTAGCGATGCAGTGATGTGATGATGGAGATGATGTCCACACCGCCCCGGAGCCACTCACACAACACTGGTCGGCTGCCAGAGCCTCCAAAGCCTCACTCCCGCCGCAACGACCATCACCCCACCCAAGATCAACCACTCCCTCCTCCGGAGCTTGCCTTCCCCGCGCATACTCCCCCTCCTCGGCCCGCCGAACGCCGGTCCGGACGTGGACTTGATGGGCCCATGATCCCGCTCGTGCAGCCGCGTGTCCGCGAGACTTTCTTTGCCCCGCGGTTTTTCGTCTCGATTGGGGACGTAGGAGGCTGTAAACGTCGATGCCTGCGGGGCGGACAGGGAGGGGTTGGAGAGCTTATGAGTTGGTCCGCGACGGGTGGTGCCTCCCGGAGGAGGGGAGATGGAGGGCATGCCAAGGATCGCGAGGTCGCGAAGGTCGCGAAGGATGCGAAGGTCGGGAAGGATGAGAAGGATTCGCAGGGTCGATGCTGGAGTAGCTGCTACAGGTGTTCACAAATGGTGTGTCGGGGAATGATGAACCGCTCGAGGCGACGCGACGGACAGCTCGAGAAGTCCAATTCTAGCGGACGAGGTGAGGTTACTCGGGCTCAGCCAGACTGCACCTTGTCACCAGCAGCGCGTCTGGGTCGTGATGGTTAGCAGTCGACGATCGGATGACGCTGCGAGTGCGACTGTTTTGTTTGAACAAAGAAAAGACGGCTGAGGCCAATCTATAATGACGGTTGCAAGCTTCAGGCCTAACCGTCTGCGGACGAGGCGAGCAACAGAAACAGACGCGGCGCGGCGCAGCGCAGCGGTGACACGTGGCGGGGCACAATGTGGTGGGAACACACAAAGCAAAGCGAGAGTGCTCCCAAGTGGACCCTCGCCGTCGCAGACAACCGTATGCATGTCTCGCATGTCTTGCTCGTATCACGCCGCGCCCACGCCCACGCTCCCGCCCACTCCCACAAATCAACTCTCTTCTCTCGGTATATCCCCCACATTGTCCGTTGTATAACATCACGTACAGTTGTCGATGAGCGAGTTCTTCTGCGGTGGAGTCAGCGGGGTTCACAGTGGTTTGGAGGGCGTGGCGCCGCGTGGTGGTCCCCCCCTTCTGAAGAGCGTGGACATCGACCCCCAACGGCGACGTCTGGGCGTTATGCCTGCGTCGCTGCTGTTGTCTCATGCACGGGGCTCTTCTCAGCGAGACTTCGGCCAATCTTCGCCCTCCGTCGTCTCTCCAGAGTCGACCAGTCGACCAGTCGACCAGTCGCCCGGTCGCCCCCCTACCCGTTGCCGATACCCGCTGAAACACGAAATGACTGCTCGCCACCTCCCCTCTGCTTCCCTTCCATCCTCCCTCCTCCGCGTCCCGCGGCCCTCTCATCCCCCTCCTCCATCCTCGGCCAGCCCCCAGCTCGCCATCGCCACATACACTCACCGGCATGGTATACCCCGCCCCCTCCCAGGTCGTGAAGTTCGGGTTATTATACGCATTCGCGTGGTTCGCAATGTAATTCGCCGTAGGCCTGTCCGAGGGGTCGCATCCCATCTTACCGTCCGAGCGCTGGTAGACGCGCACGTAATCCACCAGCATCTGGGCGGGCCACTGGAGCTTGTCAAAGTTGACGGTCTGGAAGTTGTTGGACATGCCAAAGTTGATGATCTGTGGGCCAGAAAGCGCGGAGCGAAGCGAGGTGCGTCGGTGTTACAGTGAGAAGGAGCAAGTTGGCAGGCAAGAGAGGCGAGGCGAGGCGAGATGAGGTGGCAGGGACGGAGCGCAGATGACATGCGCGATCCGGGACAAGTCATAAGTGCGGTTGCGATGGAATAGCAAAACAAGACAGCAGCAAACCATGGTCAGCTCCCGGTTGCCACGAACGTCCCGCCTTCAGCACGCACCATCGCCATAGGCTCCTCCGAGATCAGACGCTGAGACACCTGACTGTCCGCGTTGGGCCCCACGGCGGCTGGGTACATGGTCCAGCTCTTGACCCCGTCGGCAACCCAGGTGATGTGTCCGGATGTCCGGGCGCTGGGGTTGGTGTAGTACTCAAAGCCTGAGGGGTCAGCGGGTGCGCGGAATCGAGCCGTGACGAATCGTAAACGAAACCGAAGCCCAAACCCCGATGCCGGTGAAGACATCCTTGCCCGACTCGACTCTATGACAGGTGCAATGACGCCCACTCACCGTGCACGCCAAACGATCCCGAGGTGAGCTGGTAGTCGTTCGTGGAGATATACGTCAGACTTGACACGGCCTCCTGGTACTGCCCTCCCTTGTAGCTGTTCCATTTGGTCTTTGTCGTGTCGTACTGGATCGCGCCAGTCGAGGTGTTGACGTAGTTGTAGTTGGCGTCGAAGGGGGCGACCTGGCACGACTGCGAGACCTGGCCCTGAGGGATGGAGAGGTCGGTCTGCGCTTCGAGGACGTCGATCTCGGGAACGCCGCGGCCGTAGTTGACCGCGGGACCGGCGTGGTCCTCGCCCTTGCACGTGCATGCGGACATGCGCTGGCCCGGGAGGCTGAGAAAGTCAGCGCGCTGACACGGCGGAGCGGCACACGGCGCACGGCAACGGATGGGCTTGAAGGGCAGGAAGAAGGGAAAGGACATCGGAGTGGGCGCGAGTACTCACTAGGACAGCGCCGTGCCGTCGGGGTTGACGATCGCCGCGGGACCCGTGCCAGCTGCGTTACTCTGGTTCTTCAACGTCCCCAGATCACACGAGTCGTAAGTGTAGGGCCACGTCCCGTCGGTGGTCGCGCCGTAACCCGGTCGTCCGAGGTTCCCCATCATCCAGACACCTGGCCAGAACCCTCCGACCGCGGGCGTGCCGGGGAGCGACACCCGGACCTCGAGGTAGACCGAGTACTGGAAGCACAGCTGGTTCCAAGACTGCAGCATGCCCGACTTGAAGTTGAGGTCGTGGATGGATTCCTGGGTCATGGTGATGACGAGATTGCCGCCCGAGGTTGTGATGGCAGAAGGGTCGTACCACTCGAAATCGCCCGTTGGCCAGTAGTGCAGATCGACACCGGTCCAGTACGGGTCGTCGCCAGGGTAGAAAGTTCTGAGGCGGTGCATTAACACCAACACATCCCAGTTTCATTTGCCGAAGAGTGGCGCCGCGCCAGACTCACCGCCCGTCCTTGTTGAACTCGTCCGAGAACACGAGGGTGTATTGCTCCCCGTCAAAGCCCGTCCGGGTGTACGCCGAGCTAGGCGTGTCCGGGTCTACGACCGACGGGAAGTTTGAGATCTGCGGGACTTGTCCTGTCGAGTTGATGCCTCCGAGGTTGTACGCGCCATTCGTCGAGAGCGTGACGGAGGTGTAGTGCGAGATGATGGGGTAGCCGGCAAACAGCGTGATGAGGCAGATGAGGAGGATGAAGAGGCATCCGACGTTGTAGAACCCTCGGAGGGTGAAGATGGATCCGCCTCGGTCGTTCTGGCCGTGTCAGCGGGACGCCAATTGGGAGCATCAGGTGAGAGAGTGATGTGTCAGGACACTTGGACCCACCTTGCGGTCCCGTTTGGGATCGGGGTTGTGCAGGTAATCGTCCGCCTCGGGGTTGGCGTCCAACCCTCCGCCCCATCCGTTCGCCGAGGGGTCCTGCGCAAACGTCTGCTTGTCGCTCTGTGTGGGGCTTCCCAGGAGCGCCGCATTGGGTCCTACGGGGGCGGACGACGCGGTGGGGCCGTATCTTCGTGCGTTTGATGCGGGCGACTGCGGCGATCAGCACGGTCCCAGCATGTCGACACGGCACCAAGGGGTCGGGTGAGAGCGGGAAGAGGCGCGGAGAGATGCGTGGAGAGGCTTGGATGTACAGAGTATCGCGTCGTATCAACTGGCCGAGATCGAGGAGCGGGCGGGAGGGGTTTAGACGACGTGGATGGATTCGACGAGAGTGAAGCCCCCGGATCCCGCAGCGGGATGGGGGTGTAGGACATGGGTGTAGGGTCGCGCTCGATCCGCAGTTACTACGGATCGATCGGGGGGTGCGCGCTGGAAATCTCGATGCTGCACGAGTATCCCGAGGCCGGACGAATGAATGCACAGGACAAATAGAGGAAGGGAGAATGGGACATGGAAGATGGGAAGAGAAGATGGCAAGGCGGTGCTTGATGCAGCGATGTAAACACAAAGGGGTTGTAACGGGCCAATGCCAATCGACAACGCCGAAACCCTGTCTGTGATGGTGATGGCGATGGCGATGGCGAACCATCTGCCAAGCAATTCAGGCCCCCATCGCACTTCCATTCCTGTCGCTTGGCAACAACCCAACTAGCACCGTCATAGAACACGCCGAGACATCGATAAGGACCGAAGAGACACTCGAGAAGTATCATCGCTCACCTGCCTGTTGTCCAGGAGCGCCGCCTGACTGTCCCCCCTCGCTGGCATCCCGCCCTGACGGGGCGCGTAACTTCTCGTTGGAGCCGGCATGTCGTTTCCGTTTGATCTCGCGCCGCTGCTTGGGCTCTGGTTGTTTCCGTGTCCGGAAAGAAGCGCGCTGGACGCGTTGGGTCCCGATGGACTGGGGGTTCGAGGTGGGTAGAAACCGGGGGATTCGGGACGCGACGAGGAAGCAGGGTCCGAGAAAGGGTTGTTGTAACGTGTCGAAGTGGGTTGGGAGCGGTTTACAGGAGTGGATGCTCCTTGTCTCTGTCCTTGGCCCCGGTTCTGGGTCTGCGGTTGGGATTGGGATTGGGATTGGGCGGATGGAGTCGGGAGAGGCTGATAAAACGTTTCCAACTCCCGCTGCCTCGCGCCGGACGAGGACGAGTGGGCGGTGTTAGGCTGGGAAAAGGCGTAGGCGGGGGCGGGGGCGGGATTGTTTTGTGTGGACTTTGTGTTGCTCTTGTTGCTCTTGAACATGGGTGGCGAGAGGCGGGGAGGGGATTGGGCTAGGCGATCATGGAAGATGGCATTGGCATTGGGGATGGAAGGAGGAGAATGAGCGTGATGTAGCGAGTGGAGTGTATGGTATGGGCTGGGGCAGGAAGGGAGGGAGGGGAGGATGAAAGGTGGCCGGGGAGAGAGGTTGGATGGCGCCACTGTGAATGACAATAGAGTATCGGCCAGGCGCGGGAGCAGAGGGGATTAGGATTACATCGCATTATCCCATTATCCCATTGTCATTATCCCACGCGCGCTGCACAGCCGTCACGAGTAATCTCCGCGGGGTTACACCGACACCACCAGCGAGGCGCGTCGATACGTACGAGTTATGTGTGCAATGTACCAAATCGCATACACTGTCCCAGCGACGATGGCCTGTCCTCGCCATGACTAACCACCACTCTGCCCCGTGTAAGAGGAACAGCAGGAACACGGAACACGGAACGCTCAACGCGGCGCTCAACGGCCCCGCATCGCCCAGACAAATACTCCTCGGAGCCAAGACAAACGAGACGACCAACACCAACCGCAGCACCACCCAACCCCAACCCCCGCGTGACGAAAAATCCCCGTCATTCCGTCCCTCGCCCAGCGCAGTGGTTTCAGGGGTGCAGCGATCGATGCGTCATGCACAGGAATTTGCCTCCTATCGCTCGTTTACAAGTCCGCGGTGCGCAGCGACGACGAGATGCAGAGTACGAGTACGAGTACCTCGTTGGTTCCAGTGATACATAAGCGTGCATGCGGATCCTGGCTCCTTGTCGGGCAATGGCAACAGGGCGTGTCGATCAAGTGGCTTCAAACGGGTTGAGCGGGATGTTTCCTCGCATCTGAACGAAGAAGAGGTGGTCTATGGAAGCGTACGGGGGTGGTGGTTTTTCGATAGTGGAGAGAGGTCAACGAAGAAGAAGTGGTCTATGTAAGCGTACAGAGAATGGTGGTGTGAGAGGGAAAAGAGGTCAACGACGAAGACGTGGTCTGTGGAAGCGTGCAGAAGACGGTGGTGTGAAAGGGCAGGGAGGTCAACGACGAAGAGGTGGTCTACGGAAGCGTACGGGGGATCGTGGTGTGAGAGGGTAGAGAGGTCAATCACACCACATCAATCACGCCTCCATGACCTCTCCTCCACGCACTGCCCGATATCCCTCCCTGCGCCTGCCCGCTTCACGCCCATCCCAGCGCATCACGCACCAACCCCACCGCATCCTCGGCGGTACCCCAGCAGCTCTGCCATCCCGCCCCGCCATGCCCATAATTATGTACCAGCACCACCGCTGCGGCCTCACTTCCCCTCCCCATGCAGCTTGGCGGGGTTTGCAGCGGGAGGTCGAGGTCCTCCCGCTCGAGACGGATCCCGCGGGTTCGTTGTGGCCTGAATCCGACCACTTGGTCCACTACGAGTTTCTCCAGCGCATGTACCGACGTAGCCGACGCCGCCCTGGGTATGGTGATGTCCACTTCCCCAGTGTCCTTTGCAGTTGGGTCTTCACGAGTGGAGTCCTGAGAACCCGCTTGAGGAGCCTGTACGAGCCCCGGACAGATCTCCAGCGCTCTCTGTAGTATATCCCTCGTCGTCTCCTCCCGGACCTCCCCATTCGAATCCCCCACCTCCCTCGTTCCGCCGAGGATCACATCCCCATTAACTCTCGGGATGACATACGTCCTCTCCCCTCCTTCCCCTCCCCCCAGGCTGCCTATCTGCCGCGTGACCCCCTCGGGGACCCATGGCGCATGCACACGCACCACCTGTCCTCGAACGGGGTGGACCGACTCGTCCTCCACTCCGCCAAGATCCCGCGCGCCAAGCCCAGTACAGTTTACGACGGCGATGGGGACGCCGATCTGCTCCACCACACCCGAGCCGGAGAGATCGGACAGGGAGGTGAGGTGGAGCCGGTGCATCCCCGCGAGCCCGAGGTGGTCGAGACGGAGCAGGAGCGAGGCGAGGTACACCCCGGGTGTCATCGTTAGTGACGTGAAGGACACGCCGTGGTTCGCCCAGCCGGGGAGTACCGAGCGCTCGAGCACGCGAAACTGTATGGACAACCAAGATCAGCCCTCGGTTCATCTGTCTTTCCGAGAGTTTTGCCCATGAGCGCTGCGCCCCTCGGAGCACCACTCACGTCCGGGTGCTCCTCGTAGATACCGAGGTGCGTCTCCTCCGTCATGTACTCCGTCTGGCGGATGCGCATCAACCCTCTCCGTGGACCGTCTCGCTGCCACTCATCATACATCACTTCAAAAGCTACAGTACTGTCAGTACCAAACCATTCCCACGGGCCCAAGACCCGATGACCGACACCGACACAAACACACACGGCGGCGCAAGCCAGCGCAGCCAGCACAGCCAGCGGGAACCGGCCGAGTCAGCGGGTGAAGCTTCACTCACTCCTCCTATCCCACCTCCTCTGACGCGAATCATCGTCCGCCGCAAAGCTGAGATGATGAGCCCCCGCCGCCGTACTCGCGTATCGCGGGTCGAGTGGATCCGAGGGGAGATGGTCGGCCAGGATGTGGACGGGATGGTCAGGCAGCGACTCGAGAAGGCGGATGGCGGTGGTGAGCCCGACGATACCCGCTCCGAGGACGATGATGGGGCGGAGATGGGCATGGGGTTGGGGTTGGGGATGGGGTTGGGGATGGGACATGATCCAGGGTCTCAGTGGTGAAAGTCAGTGAGGAGCGTTGGAGTGAGCGTAGGCGGGAGGTCAGGGGGAGGTCAGTAGGTGCGGCTTTATACGTCTTCGCGGCGAGCCCATTTTCAACTCCATTGCACGGAATGGGCTGCATCGCCGATATCGACGGCGCATCGGCGATGAAGATGACGCGTACGATGCAGAAACGGCGATAGTATGAGCAGAAACGGCGAGACGATGGACGCAGCGGCGAAACGATCCACGCAACGGTTGGCGAAGGATACCGCCGGTTGGCGAAACGGCCAGGCGTGATTTCGAATTGTGGCGTCGAGAATCGCCGATGTCACTGCACGAGTGCAACATGTCAGACAGCATCGCCGCTGCCGCCTTGTCGTATGCGACTGGATCACGCGCGGGACTCGTGGATGTGCCTGCCTGACAGACGGGGCGTACATGGGAAGCCTCCGCCTCCCTGGTCGCTTCAAAGTATGATTTATCGAGTCAACGCCAATGGACCGCCTCTCCACGGTCCTGGAATGGTGCGTGATTGGCGTGACTTCTTCTGCTCATCTGAAAGCCTGAATACCCAGCGACCGCGGTATCTACCCAGTCGGAGCCGCCACGGAACACAAGGTTTAGTCGATGGTGGCATATCATGATGCATAGGCAATCCCATCCGACTAAAAAGACACACTCTCCACAGTCTCCCTCCTCAACACCTCAGCGTCGCAGGGCAGCAGAAATCCTGCCGTGACTTGTCTCAGCACCGCCTCCCCAGCGAGACGCCTGTATTCTGCAACGCTGCCGTACACCTGTCGTAATTTCTCGGCTGTGAAGAACCACTCGGAGCCTGAATGATCATCAGCGTCTGACGCGGACTCCGACTCCGACACCGACACCGACTCCGGCACTCTTGTCGATGACGTTGGCCTGGACCCGTCGCTGTGTTGACTCACCGCGATACCACGACGGCCGACCCATTGGCGTGGCCGCAACGACCCTTGAGATTGGTACGTCGAGGTGGAGACTCCTCACTCCGCCCACGGCATTCCCGTGCTCATCGCGGCGTATCTCGTCGGTGTCGCCCAAGGTCGACAAGAATGTGCTTGGGGGTGGCGCCACTGCCTCGAATCCGGGATTGGTCCAGCGGACCATCATCTCGAAGACCGCAGCGTAGATGAACGAGTTGGGGAACGTGCTCCACTGCGCACCTGCCAGGTCGCATACCGAGAACCGCTTTGTATCAATCTCGGAGGAATATCTCGACTCGCGATGCGCCATACCCGCAACTTCGTAGAGCCTGAAGGAGTCGCTATCCCCTCGACGATGCGACAGGCCACGAGCTTGACCGGACACACCGCATGCCCATCGGACGGACTGGAATTCGGCTTCCCCCAGCAGCTCGATGATTTTGACCCCACCCCCGAGGTCGGGAAGCGCAGCGCCACCAGAAGCGCAGGGTATGTAACCCTCGAACGGCACCGATCCATCGGGAAGCCGCAGATGCGATGAATGGGTGATGAACCGACGAGTGACCCCTCCGGTCTGAGATAACCCGCTGAGGAATACCCGAGTGGCGGACAATCCCAGCTGACCCGACCGCAGCGCGTGTGATGTGGCCGCGAGGATCTCGGGGGACTGCGGCGTGGCAGCCCACCAACGCTGCATGAAGGCACTGTACTCGTCCTCGAGCTTCTGACGGGTCGGGTCGGGCGTGAACGGTATGGTCTCCTGGAAGTCTCGCGCCACGGGACCTGGGGGGAAGGTCATTGCTGCGTACCGAATCGGGTCGGATTCCTTGACGATTCCAGCGGCGACAGGAGCTTGGGAGTCTACCTCGATCCACGCGTGGCCTAGAACCCCGCTCAGCGCCACGAATCAAGTGCGCTTACCATTTCTCATCAACCACCGATTCGTAGCTCGCCAGATACTAGTCCCTGACCAAATATGCGCTGGCTCCTCAACTACCACCCCGGAGAACCGACTGGTCTCTGCGGGACATCGCAGCAAGAGCCGAGTGCAGTAAGGGCTTCCCGCTGCGATCCCGGAGATGAGGTATTCCCTAGTCACGTAATTGTAGGACGGAAGGAGGTCGACATGGTACGGCTCAAGAATGACTGGTTGGGAAGTAGACGTGATGGGTAGCTCGGTGATTGACGGGCTGTGGACCCGGAGCAAATGGGGGGTCGTCTGGATGGCCATGGTGTGTGAGCAAGCGGATCGAGAGCGCGGATGTGAGAACGCGAGAACGCGTAGGAGAGAAATCGTCTCCCGGAGAGTGGGCGGTATTGACTAGCTCTCAGAACCCTCAGACCTCAGACTGGCATTTTATCCCTCGCATCCAGGACGGCCATGTCTGCATCAACTCGTACAGCATAAGCTACCCGACAATGTCGACTCGTCTCGGCCCGACGGGGGGGGCGTCGTCGCCTCGTTGCCTCGTCGCCACATTGACGATTACCGCTTCGGGCAAGCCGACTATCTCGGCGTGCCAAGCTTGTCGCGGACGGTGTATCGTCGAGCTTGTCGGCGCCGACAGCGTTGTCTCAACGCATTCATATATCCCTCCCCAGGCGGGGTGGCCTGACATGTAGTCGGCCCCAGCAACCTTCTGAGGACTCGGAACTCGGTTGGATCCACGCAACCGCAATCGCAGCGACACGGATATGTCTCCTCCCAACGCCAGCGAAGAGCTCCCCCACTCCGACCCCGGAGAGAAGGACGTGGCAGAAATGGCCATGACCGATGTGGATGTCAAGCCCGCTCAAGCACGGGACGACGTGTATGACCACACGGAACGTATCGCGTATACCCCCAAAGAGGGCGCACAGGTGTTACGCAAGATCGACCTGATTCTACTGCCGCTGCTCTGCGGGTGTTACATCTTCTCGGTAGGTCACCCCGCGAATTTACCTGGACGAAGAATCCGAGTATGAGTAGTACAAAGTCTTCGATCTGCTGCTCCTCCCCCCGTGTGAGAGTGGAGTGGGAAATGGGCTGGTGTTCAATCTCCCCGGGAATCATGACCGTCACTTACTCCTCAACCGCGCAGTTTCTCGACAAAACCCTGCTCAACTACAGCTCGATCTTCGGCCTCCAAACCGCCCTCCACCTCACAGGCTCCATGTACAGCTGGACCGGGAGGTGAGCGATGGTTCCCGACCGAAGGGAGCATAGATGAAAGTCCACACTGATCTGGTCTCCCCGTGCTCAGTATTTTTTACTTCGGATACATGCTCGGATCTATCATGTGGTCGAAGCTCGTTCAGCGGTTCCCCCGACATGTCGGAAAGCTAATTTCTGGAGCCATGGTCGTGTGGTCGGCGATCATCCTGCTTACGCGTGAGTGAACCGCCTTCGAGCGAGCGAGTCTTGTGACCCTACAAATGCACCTGCAAAAGCAATTGCAATTGAAATCACCATCAGTTCTCGATCGGTGCTATTTGTACACCCGCACCACATCCTGCCGTTGTATGTAAGATGTTAATGCGAACTCACCCCCTCAGCCCTTGTCACCAACTTTGCCGGGCTCATGGTCAACCGCTTCTTCCTCGGCATCATGGAGAGCATCACCGGACCGATCTTCGTTGTAGTCACTAGCAATTGGTGGACGCTGAACGAGCAGTCCTTCCGCACGGCCTTTTGGCTGGGAGGCACTCCTGTGGGCCGATTCCTGATTTCGACATTGCGGAACGAAAGCCGTCGCTGACAGCACCCACCGTAGATTGGTAATTTTATCGGGGGATGTCTATCATACGCCCTTGGCTCGAGTAAGTCCTCTCACCTCCTCCCTCATCCTGCATGCCCTCATGTACCCTACTGTATCCGATGTCATCCGACCGCCGGGCCGACCAGACCTCTCCCTGGTGAACGGTGACGTGACCACGCTTGATCTCGTGCTCGTGCCCGTCTCCGTGCTCACGCCTCAGTCCACACCTCTTTCCCCACATGGAAGCTCTTCTACGTCTTCTTTGGCTCCTTCTCCTTCGCCTTCGCCCTCCTCCTCACGTTCCTCATGCCGGACCACCAAGGTAATGCCCGCTGGCTCACACCCCGCGAGCGCAAGATCGCGGTGGAGCGGGTCCGGGAGAACCAGACAGTCAGCGGGGACCATCACTGGAAGTGGAACCAGTTCTGGGAGGCTCTCAGGGATCCCCAGACGACCATGTTCTTCATCACGGCGATGTGAGCGGGGCGATTCCCGTTCTTCGTCCAACTTTGTATTCAGCAGAACCGAATGACATTGACTAATGTGTTCAGCGGAAATACCATGCCATCGACATTTGCTTCCCAGGTAAGCCAGCGTACCCTCGGGCGGCGTGCCTCGCCCGCAGTCGCAATTTGCACTGTGCAAAGTCTTGTATTATGTGCAGTCTTGCAAGCACATTGCACCCTGACCGTCTCGACTGACATGTTTTTGCTCCACGCAGTTCTCCAGCCAGATCGTCAAAGGCTTCGGTTTCTCCGCCGTGCAAACCACAATCATCTCCACCTGCCCCGCGGCGACCATCCAGCTCTCCACGTTCCTCATCTTCTCGTACCTCGCCTCGCGGATGCGCAACACCAGGCTCTGGTGGTCCCTCGTCTGCTCGGTCCCGCCCCTGATTGGCGCGTCGTTGCTGCATGCCCTGCCGACTAGTAATACAGCGGGAAGACTCGCGGGGTATTATCTCACCTATACGTGAGTGACAGAGCTTCGTACTCCAACAGACAATATCCGGTCGGAGGTCCCACCCGGCCCATACGGGTGCAGTACATACGGTCGGCCTGGTGCTCAGTCACCGCATTCGTACTGAATGATACGAGTACTGTACTCGTACAGGTCGTGTTCCTGAAACACTCGAGATGACACTGACCCACGTCCCCGCAGCCACACCATGTCCTTCACTTTCTCGACCAGTCTCATGGCCTCCAACTACGCCGGCCACACAAAGAAGACCACCGCCTCGGGGATCATCTTCGTCGGCTGGGCGGCGGGGCTGGTCGCCGGTCCGCGTGAGTCGGGTCGAGCAGCACGCATACAGGCTCTTTCGCTGTGCTTCCCTCTAACTATCTTTCTCTTTCTCTCTCATCGCCTCACGCACCTACCGACGCACAGGATGCGAGGGAAGGTCCGCTGATTCCGTTGTTAGAATTCTTCCTCGCCGACCAAGCTCCCAACTATCAGATGGCGTTCGAGATGCTCAGTACGTGTTGTGTCTCTCCCCGCACTCGAGCCGACCCCAACCCAACCCGATCGAACGGCATCGTCATCTCTACATCATCATTCTTACTTACTCATCATCACGAAGCCCGTCCCCCCCGTCCGGCCGTGCCGCACCGTGCTGACCTCGCCGTTCGCCGTAGTGGTGTGCTACGCGCTCATGATCGTCCTACCCCTCCTCCAGATCTGGTGGTACACATACGAAAATGGCAGACGGGACAGACTCGCTCAGACCCATGGCGACGGCGATGCCATCGACGGCTCCGAGCTCGAGTTCACGGACAAATCGGACTTTGGGAGGTGGAGGACGTTCCGGTACACCATGTGACGGGCGGGGCGCAGGAGGAGCGCATCACAGGACAAGAGACGAGTCCCTCGTAAAGCCATTCGAGAACTCTTGTGAGAGAGCAAGTACTCGAGCAAGTACTCGAGTACAGTATTCAAGGCTTTCGTGGCAGGACGAAACACGGTACGAGTAGATCAGGAATCGTTGTCTTACATCCAGAATAAGGCTGGGTCAGGGGCATGAAGTGTTGGAATCCCGTGCCATGCCCGTCTCGTACAGTATTAGATGCAACATCGTTGTCGGACTAGATCGACCGCGTTGTCGCATCCATCTGGCACCGAATGTCACAAGAATTACAAGTACAGTATACTGTAGCCCGCGTGATCAGAGCAAGAAACTCCCCGTCGTCTCCCGCATCACATCGCCGATATCCACGAAACCCCCTCCCCTTCCCCCTCGCCGGATGCCCCTCTGCCGCCGAATCACCTCCTCTAATAACTCCTTGCATTTCACGATATTCGCGCCCCACCGCTCCGACCGCCGGAAATGCCCGAGGATCCAGTCGCGGTGGATCACGTCGGACGTGCTCACCCCCGCAAGAAGGAGGGAAGAGGGCCAGATCGATGACGGGGTGGAGGAGCGTGAGGGGTCGCGGGAGGAGATGAGCTGGAGGGACAGGATGCGGGTGATGGATGGTAGGGGATCCCATCGAGGCGTGGGCTGAGGTGATTAGCTCGACGTGAGCTTGTACAGTATCTGTCACCCGTTGCGATCCGAACGTCAGAGCACGCTGGGGAGTGTACCAAAGACTAAGAGGTAACAAGGACCATCGGAGACTGCGATTGCGTGGTGACGAACGTCTACTGTATGCACTCCACCACGGCACGACCCACTCACCACGAGCCGGTGCAAGTAGAGCAAAGCCGAGTGAAGTGCCGCAGCGATGATATACCGATTATACGTCGTTGTGTCGAGCATCGTCCCCGCCTCGCACAGCTCGTCCTCTTCTTCCGGCTCATACGTTCTCAGTTCCCGCTCGATGTCCCCCCGAAGCTCTGCGACTTGGCCGAAAGTCATTGTCGTCCCGGTCGTCCCAATGGGGATACCTGCGCTCGCACTATTACCAATAACCTCTTCCGACTGGCGTTGTAGGTGCAAGACCCGGTCGACATCGGCCACTCTCAGTCGCAAGAGATTCGCGCGGAGGAGTCCCAAACCCCCGTTCCCCGCCTCGCCCTCAAAGATGTCCGATAAACAAGCGATCTCGCGTAACCTCGCGACGAACCTCCCTCCGCCCAGACGGAATAGCGATACCCGACAGTCCATGAATGCCAAGCGGAGAACGACCCTACGCGCAAACCCCCGGCTGTCCGATAACGCCCGCTCAGCTCGGGGTGTCGAGATCACCCGCGTCGCCAGGTCCAGTAAGTCCACGATGGCCTCCACGGCACTCGCGAGCATGTGTTCTCGCTTCATGAGCACGAACGTGGCCAGCAACAGCGCCTCGGAATCACAGCCGGACTCGATGCCCGAGTCAGAGTCAGCGGCAGACGCAGAGGGATGGTACCCATGTTGGCGTTGGTGTGGATGTTGGTCCACCCGAGACACCTCTTGACGCAGCGCATCTTTCGCGAGTCCCGCATAACCGTTTGCCTGGACGAGGAAGGACGGATCGCTCAGCGACAGGTGCGAAGCCGAGTACGCCAGAATAGCGTTCCACAGCGGAGGCACGTCCAGCGCGCGAGTAAAAGCTGTGATGTACAGGTTGTTGAAGTCGCGGTCCCGGTCCGCGACTTTGGCGTAACCCTTCATCACCTGTTCCAAGGTCAGTGGATTGCGTGTACAGTACGTGGCGCCCGCATCTCGTCTCTCGTGGCCGCTGTTGATCTGTAGACCGGTAGAAATGAGATGTGTGGGAGGTGCAGGCAGACATACCTCGAGATAGTGCTGAATGAGACGATGATTACCCGCGTCGAGCGGGGCCGAAGACATGGGTAATGAATCGGACGATCCCGTCGCCCTCGCTCCAAGCGGTTCCAGTCCTTCGGCCATGATCGTGTGCGTCTCTCTCGGCAGGTCCGGCAGTACCCACGCCTCCGTCATCGAGTCAAACACCCGCGGGTCAACCGCCCCCGTCCCGCCTTCCAGTCCCGGTAGATCCTGTCCCTGTCCCTGTCCCAGTCCAAGACCAAGACCAAGACCAAGCCCTAGCCCTGGACCTTCCGGCTCATAGTTCCCAGGAGGCATAAAGAGGTCCCAAGCGACCTGCCAGTCCATCACGGGCGAGGAACCCGCGCCCATGAGAGTAGGCGCAGAGCCTGGTAGCGCAGCGAAGAACTCGTCCAGGTTCGAATCGACGTCCGTCGGCAGGTCCGCGGCGGAAGTGGACGCTGGTGCCAGATCAGGAGCAGGTGCGGGCTCGAGAGAATCGAGTCGAGTATTGTGGTCGGCACTGAGGTGCGCTGACCCCCCTTGCCCCGCCCTGGTCCTTGTCATCGATGTTTGCGTTTCTGCCCCCGCGTTTTCGCCATCCGACACGCCGCTGCGTTCCTCCGTAGAGGTCCTCGTCCCTCGGACCCTCGTTCTCCTATTCGCCGCATCGACACCTTCGCCACCATCGACACTATCGACACCATCGACACCATCGACACCTATCCCAGAGCCAGAGCCAGAGCCAGGAACACGACGTCGACGTTGACGATCGACAAGTCCCGTCGTCCTTCGTCTTTTTGGCGGCGGTGTGAACGTCTCACCCGGCTTAGGAACGGACCATCGACACTCGAAGCCCAGTCTGGCGCAATTGGAGCATTCGGCGCGAGATCGACTGCCAGGGGAAGAGATGGCCCGATCTTCGCATCGCACCTGTCAGAGTTAGAGTAGATCAGGAGGAGAATGAGAATGGTCGACGGAAATAGGGACCAAAACAGCGCTGGCAGAATAGGAAGCGCGCAGTTGCATGGCAAGTGCACTATGCCGATGTTCATCCTGCGCACCTTACGGATCCGGCATGTGTAGCATCCTACATTCATCAGCTCTCTTCCGAGCTGTGTCCCGAAGGTGGCCTACCTGATCTGGAGCGCAATGGTCGCTCGAAAGGGTACGAGCCATCACTCATTTCACAAAGACGAGATAAAGCAGCAAGTAAAATGGCGAGATAGACCAGATAAACCGGTCCGGATATCACCGGCTGCGCTGGCGAAACCAACAGATCGCCGGCCGGATCTTTTCGTTCAGATGCCAGTCCTGCAAACATCTCTCGCGCGTGCGTCTGCTCGTGCGACATGTGCATCATGGCCATGCTCAATACAATATGTGTGAATGCTAAAATATGCTCGAACGGGCCCAGGCCTTTACTTCATCGGAATAGGAACAGAAACGGTATCATCGCTTCGCCGCGCACCGCGCGCCCGTCAGCGGTATCTCCTCGGCTCCTCATATCGGCAGACCATCGGGCCCCAACGCAATCTTGACCTTCTTCTTCTTTGCCGGCGGTTTCTTCTCCCCCTCCTCCCCGCCCTCACCTGGCGGAGCCTTCCTCTTACTCCCTCCGCTCTTCTTCTTCTTCGCTCCACCGTTGCCTCCTTCTCCACCCGCACCCGTGGCTACCGCTTTCGACCTCGCTTCGTCCCCGAAATCCTCATCCTCATTATTCGCCGGCTTCTTCGCCAGACTGAAGAAATCGTCCTCATCGTCGTCGCCCCCGCCGAGACCATCGCCAAAGGCGCTCCGGGGCCGGACGGCGTTGATCGACGGAGCGACGTACCCGTGCGCCTCGGCCTGTTTCCGCTTGGCAACAGACTCGGCGAGCTCCTCGTCGTCCATGAACAGAGACACGATTTCGGAGGGCTTGGCAACGTCCGTGAGGGATTTGGTGCCGACGACGATGTCCTGGACCTGCAAGAGGCGTCAGCGACTGCCTCTCCACCGGCGAAGACGGCCCCCGCCACTCCACTCACATCCTTCTTGGCCCGAGCGAGCGTGACGATGCGTTCCTCGATGGTCCCGCGGCTGATCGAGGTCAGGCAGAGCTCTCGACTGATCTCACGGCAGAGCGACGAAGTCGTCACTTGTCACTCACGCAATAAGCCGGTACACCGTGACCTGCTTTGTCTGGCCCACACGATGCGCTCGATCCATCGCCTGCGCGTCGTTGCTCGGGTTCCAATCGTGGTCGTCTGCGCGGGTCCATCAGCGCGCGTCCTAGACCTCACACTATGAAGCCTGCCCGAGCATTTAAACTCACAGAAAATGACGGTGTCCGCGGCTGTGAGGTTGATACCGAGACCACCGGCTCTGGTAGACAGACAAAACACAAAGATATCTGGGCTGCACAACGGTGTCAGTTGGGATCAGTCACAAGTCACAAGTCAAGTCAGGCGAGACCTTCTCGTCGTCGCACTCACTTTGTCTGCCAGCTGGTCACCATATCTCTCCTATCCCCGATGGCCGAAGACCCATCGAGCCGTAGATACTTGTATTGCCGATAGATCAAGTACTCCTCGACCAGATCCATCATTTTCGTCATCTGGAAGTAGAGCAGCACTCTGTGTCCCCCATCCTTGAGCTCGCGGAGGAGCTCGTCGAGTCGAGCCAGTTTCGCCGAATCGACAATCAACCGCTTGATAGGCGGGACACGGAGGCTTGGGATGGGCGACTCGGATTTCGGCCCGGCGGCAAGAAGCCCGATCGGGGGTACACCGGGAGCCATCTCGGAGAGCAATGACACGGCGGAAGGGTCGTCTCGCTCAGAAGGTGTGACGCCGTATATCGCCTTGCGGACTAGCGGGTCGTCGGATAGGCGGGTCTGGGTGTTGACGTACGAGCGCGCAGAGACAGCCGGTCGGATGAACGGGGCGACAGCATGCTCGACCGCGAAGCGAGCGTCGGTCCGCGACAGGTACGAGTTGTTCCACGCCGATAGGGTGATGTCGCGCAGAGGCGTCTCGGTAGGTGTGCGCGCACTCGGTACACGCGGGGCAAGGGGAGTGAACTTGTGCGACGTGGAGGCGGTGAACGACTCGTCGCTGGAACAAAAAAGAAAACTCGTCAGCCCCTGCTTCTTCCACCTCAAGAATCCTCGTCGATTCAGCCGGGGTCATCTCGCTCACCTCTCGAACGGCCCGTTCTCGATCTCGTTGTTTGCTGCCTCCGAGTCCCGCAGGAGCTTGACCAGAGGGTGCCCTTTCGCCTCCTTGACGGCCTGCCCCGGCGTCTTGTCCATGATCCTCAAGAACCCCCACCTGCTTTCCTCCTCTTTGATGCTCTCATTTATCCAGTCCGTGCTCCAGATACTCATCAGGTTCTTGAGCACATGGCCCTGATCTCCCGCCCGGTTCTCCTCTGCGGGCCGATCGAGCTTATCCTCCCATACCAACCTCGGGATGTCCACCTCGATGGCGTTCCTAGCCGAGTCCGGGAGGTAGAGCAGATCCCCCTGCCTCGCGAGATTGCCGGATTGAGCAAACGAGCCAAACATGAAGGGCGAGACGACGTCGGCGCGCTCGAACAGGTCCGGGTGATTGCAGACTTTGCGGAACTGCATCACGAGGTTCATGAGGTTCTTTGCTCCCGCGCTGTCGGCGAGGTTGTTGGCTTGCGCGATCAGGTCCGAGACCGAGACCCGTTGTCGTAATGCTTTGTAGATCGCACGCTGGCGCTGGGACAAGTCGACCAGGACATCGATCTCGATCTAGACGGACAATGCTCAGTAGTGACCCACAATCGTCGCGAACGATGACCCACCTTATCGCCCAGCTCCTTCTGCACGTGCTTCTTCACACGGCGAAGCATGAATGGCTTGAGGATCATGTGCAGTCGTCTCAGTTGCTCCGGCTTGAGCTGACCACCACCTCCGCCAGCAGCATTTTCGATGTCCTTGGAGAACCATTCGGAGAACTCCTCGTGCGAGTCGAACAGCGAAGGCATGATGAAATGGAGCAGCGCCCAGAGTTCTGCGGCGTGTCAGCGACAGCGACTGGGTGGCGACGTCGACTGTATTGTGCACTCACCGTGCATCGAATTCTGGATCGGAGTACCGGTGAGAAGTAGTCGGTTCCGGCATTTCAGCGAGAGAAGACTCTTCCACCGAGCCGACGAGGACGACTTGATCGCCTGCGCCTCGTCGAGGACCATGTACTGCCAAGTCACAGCGTTGAGGTACTTCTCATCTTGCACGGCCTAAGCGATCCGTCAGCTTTGGCCCCGATTTGTGAGGAGACAACTGAAAGAGACCAGATCCGACGCACCAGCTGATAACTCGTCACGAGGATGTGGAACGGGCTCTGCTCATTGAACGTCATGTTCTTGCGACACCAGATCCTCCTCAGCGTCTCCCTATCCTTCGGAGAACCCCAGTACGGCAGTGCCTTGAGACGGGGCACGAAACGCGCGAGCTCTTGCTGCCAGTTGTGCAACGTCGAGGACGGGGCGATGACCAGGAATGGACCCCAGAGATTGTGGTGTTCCGCGAGGAAGGCGAGGAGCGAGATGGACTGGATAGTCTGTGCGTCCGTCAGCACTTGTGACGTGATCGTACCATCTTTACTACGGGTTGCCTGGGTTCAATGAGCACCGAAACCACGACTGACCTTTCCGAGACCCATCTCGTCCGCGAGGATACCGTTGATACCCTGCTCATAGAGGTTACCGAGCCAAGTAAGACCCTTGAGCTGGTACTCCTTGAGCTGCGCCATGAGCATCTTCGGCTGGGTGATGGTGAGTGCATCCTCGCCGAGCGACGGATTCTGGAAGTTGAGTTCGTCGCCGTCGACTGAGGTGTATCAGCTCCACTGCACTACTCTCGCGGCAAGTGTGTCCACTCACGGTCGATCGGCTCGTCGGCCTGGGCGGCGGGCGCGGGCGCCCGAGCGGCATCGAAAGCCTTTGCCTTGTCTCGAGCAGCGTTGATCGCCGCCTGGGCACCCCGAGCAGCGTGCTTCCGGAGGTTCTCTTCGTCGTCTGAGCAACTTCAGCACCCCTCCCATGCCGTAAAATCTCGTATGCGCCTCACCATCGTCATAGTCAATATCCGGCAGGGGTTCTCCCTCATCGTCCAGCCCCAACTCCTCATTCGCATGCTCGGCGCCTCGCGGCGGTGGCGCCTCAACTGCCGTGTCCGCATCCCCTCGCTCCGCCTCGGCGGTCTTGATCTTTTTGCCGATGAAGTGCGAGTACAGCTCCGTCTGCGTGAGCAAGAAGTTGAGCTTCCTCGATTGTCGCTTGGCCTCTCGGGCTTCTTCCTCGGCTTTCGCCTTGTCGAGAGCTTCCTTCTCGGCCTTCTTCCGCGCGGCCAGCTCGTCTTTCTCGTTCTTCCGCCAATACAGGAGCATCTGGCCAAGTCAGCCGGTCCAACATCCGAGCCGTATTGCAATCAAACCCTGGAAGCTGAAACCGCGCTCACCTCCTTGATGACCTTGCGAGCTTTGGTACCAGCGTCCTTGTTGATCCTGGCGGTTGACCGGAACGTCGGCTTCATCGATCTCTGGGAGAACGCGTTTCGGACGGCAGCTTGCGCCTTGCGCAGGCTATCCTGCTTGACCACCGAGTCGTATGCCTGGTAAACCCGGTACATCTGCGAATTGGTCATTAGCGACCTTGCACGGGACGCCTTGCAGGAGGACCTTTGAGGCGAAACGGAATGCCTGACGGCTCGATCCGACGTACCCTTGGGATATCCCGGACGATCGACTGCCAAGCTTGACGCTGCAGGTCCTCCACCAAACCCAGCCGGACCCGCGCTTCCGCCTCGCTCACACCTCTGGGATCCTCGGTGTTCGGTGCCGGACCCTGGGACACCAACTCCGCCGCCGCCTCTTGCCCACCCGCTGCTGCCGCCCCTGTGGCTGCGGCCGCTGCCGACGCGTCCACTTCTTCGGGGGTGCCTGCCGTCGTATCCGCCGCTGACTGCATGACATTCTGCACCGCCAGCGCCTCGGCCTTCTTGAGCATGTCCTTCTCGGGCTTGGTCGGTCTCGTCCACTTGCCCTTGCCCACTCCCGGCTCTCTGGCCTTGGACTTGAGCTTCTTCCCGCCCGTGCCCGTACCCGTCTCCAGCCCGTCAACGACGGATGACCGGCGCTCATCATCCTCGTCATCCAAGCCCATACGGCTGTCATTCTCCGAAGCGTAACGGGTGACCTCGTCGCCTTCCTCAAGTTTTCGTCGTTTCGCTTTCGCCTTGCCCCCTCGCTTTGTCGACGACGAGGTCGTGGTTCGTTCCGGACCCGCATCGCCTCCCAACAGCGCCTCGATGTCCGCGTCCGCCTCCCCATTGGCAGTTTCGCCAGCGTGCGACATGGACTCGCCATCACTATCTTCCCCTCTCGCACTTCCCACTTCCATCCCCAGATCCCTCCTCATCTTCTTCCACCCCTTTGCCGGTCCGGGCTTCTTCCGGATGGTTCCATCCTTGCGGATCATACCTCCCTTGAGCGCATCGGGATCGAATTGCCGAATCCACATCTCGTCCTGCACGGCCTTGACGTCCGTCTCTGTCAACCCGCGCAAGTCGTTCTTCTCCACTCTGCGGATGACCTCGGCGCGAGTCAATCCGCATGGGTAGACGATCGAGTCCGGTCCGACAGGTTCCTCGGGCGCGACATCTTCCTTTTCGCCCTTGACGGACTGCGCGTCCTCGTCCGCCTCGATGCCCTCGGAAGGAGGCGCGGGACTGCTGCGGCCCTCATCGCCTTCGGCCAGGCCGAGGAGTTCGTCCTCGATCGTAGCGATCTTTGGTTTGCGCTTGTACTTCCTCTTAGGCACCTCCATCCCCGCGGCGAGCATCGCTTCCTTTGCTTCGCGCTGGGCGATCCGGGTCGGGTGGTCTGACGGCCAGCCCTTGCGCTTGGAAGGCTTGGTGTCTTCAGTCATCGCCGAGTCGGCCTGGGATTGACCGTCGACTTCGACAGTTGCAGCGGCAGACTTGCGCGGTCGAGGTTTCTTACCACCTGCGGGGGCCTTTGCGTCGTCAGTGAGGAGAATTGCGACAGAGTGATTTGTCTGAGATGTGGGCAAAACACTTGGCACTCACAGTCGCTGGATCCCAAGCTTCAATCTCCGCAGCTTCTTTCTCCCGTTTCAACTGATACCGCTTGAGGGGTTCCTCCCAAACATCCTCCGAACCCGTCAGGTTATCGCTAAACCTCATCGCGCGAGGTGTTGGATCCGCCTTTTCCTCCTGTGGCGTAGCCTCCTCCACGGCTTCATCGTGACCATTGCCATTGCCGTTGCCGTTCACCCAATAGGTACCTGAACGCGCGACCGCCGAGGCCGACTCTGCCGCCGATGTTGCCGCCGCCTTCTTCTCCGGAGACCGCGGAAGGTCGGAACGAGACATCGAGGCGGACGCGGCGGGGAAGGACCGATCGTCGACATCATGTCCGCGCGAATGAAGGCGATCCCTCTCGCGGGATTCGTAATCGTCATAATCCTGAGCGGACTCGTACGATCTGTTGGAGTACGAGCGTTCCATCACGTCCCGCGAGCCCGGTTGGGATAGGTACGATCGCCCCACATCTGGCGGCACGGCCGCGTGCCGGGGGTAGCTCGATGTCCGGGCATCGGATGCCCAGCTGGGCTGGAGCGGTCCTCGAGGCTCGATGCCGTGATGACCATAGGAGTAGGCGGGGCGGGACGAACCATAGATGACAGAGGGAGGGGAAGGCGATCGGTGGATAGGGAGCTCACGCCGCGGAGGGGAGACGGGGATCTCGCGGTGGAGAGAACGGACGGGGGAGTGGGGAGGCGAGTTGACCAGCGCCGAGAGGGACATGCGGGAGGAAGAGATGGCGCGGGGCGGAGGCGAGGCCTGTGGGAGGCAATGGGAATCGTTGTCAACGCGAGGGCCGGGTCGGACGGGGTGGTGCCGGGACAAAGTGTATCGCGAGAGTGGTGAGGCATTGGAGAGCACGAGTAGGTGATGGATGGAGATGCAGGTGAGGAGCGAGGTGAGGGAGAAGACTTCGTCAGCTTGGTTCGGCGTGGGCCAATGGACAGCAAGGACGCAGACAAGACGGCAGGATGATCAAGACACAGCGAAGAACAGGAAGCTGCACGATTAAGACACAGAGAGGACAGGAAGCGGCAAGAGTATACAGAATGGAGTGGGAGACGACGAAGACGACAAAGGGTCCAGTGTTTGCGACACAAGAGGTCAAGTGTGCTGGCGCTCCACAAGTGTGGTGCATGGGGGGACCACGCATGGGGGGACCAGCGCGACCCGCGCTCGTCGCTCAACTCACCTGCTCTCGTCGTCCAAGCGCATGATCATACCCCATCGATCCTGATCCTCCTGATCCTCCTAGGCCTCCACCGCTGACGGATCTTGACCCCATCGACGTGCCCATTACGTCGTGCCGGTCGCCGCCACTGGAGTGGATCGAGACCGACCGGGCGGGCACGGTGGGCGAGAGGCTGGTAGACGGCCTACGGGTGTAGTGTGTGTGCGAGCGGTGGTCCGCCATGGTTCTCTCCTTACTGCGACTGTCGTGCCTCGGTAATGTCGCGGTTCAAGTGGTCGGGGATGTTGGCTCGACGAGTCGACGAGGCTCGAGATACTGCGCTCAAGCGGGGAGCAGGACTCGGTCGATGCACAGCGGGGTACGCGTGCTAGACCCAGAAAGAGGGCCGGGACGGGGCGGTTGGTTCGGTCGTAGGTCAGAGAGCAAATATGCGCGTTGGCATTGGTGCAGGGTTGGACGATAGTCACAACTAGAAGGAGATGCTGGGTCAGCGAGACGGCCCCTACATGCATGGAAGTCTGGTCTCGCTGAGCGCAGACGCGGCGGGAGGGCTGACCAGTGATTTGGGTGCAGGAAACACAGGCTGCTATGCGTCCCTTGCTTGAACTGTGTTACCACGGGACGATCACGTCGATGCGCCGGGGTGCTCGCTGGGCGGGGTGGAACAATGGCGATGATGTATGTACAGAAGGATGGATGGGTGGGTGAGAAGACGGCTGGGTGGATAATGGCTTAGTTGCAGCCGTCTCACCTTCCCCGCCGGTGCGTTGGCTGGCCGGCCAAGTGAGAGTGAGAGTGAGGGTGAGGGCGTGGGCTGGTGCCGTGGATGGTGGTGGGGATGCTACGGTGGATGTGGGTGAGTGAGTGTGAGTGATCTGATGATGTGCGAGTGGATGCGGGACAAAAGGATGTGGGATGCATGCTGGCGTGGGTGGATGCTTGCTTTCATAACGCCGCGGGGAAACGCCGGCCGCTGGACGACCCCTGCTCCGACCCGACCCTCCCCCCCACAATGAATTGAATCCCGTCGAGGCGAGGTGGATCCTCTTTTGGTCACTCGGGGGGAACAGCGAGCGAGGCGGTCCCAGTCAGTCAGGTTTGGCTGGTGAAACGCGTCGCCTCATCATTGGTAATGACGTGGCATTCTCACAGCAACCGACCTCACTCCACTGACCCCATGCCGTTATCAGCCATTGGCACCAGACACAGGCTGGGAGGGTACAAGGTGTGAACCAAAGACATATCCAACGTGATACTACGAGTACCACAACTGCAACCCGCCTCTCACAGTCTAGATCCGAGATCGCAATCTCGTGCAAGATCGTCATCGTCATTGTCATCGTCGTCGTCACGGTCGCTCTCACTGGCCCCGCCCCCGCCGGCCCACTCCTACTCCTTTGCCTTCTCGCTCTTGTCCTCCTCGACCTGCGCGACGCTCTTGGTGCTCAGCCCCCGCTGAGGCGCAGCTGGCGCGGCGGTCACTGTTGACGCAGCGGTCGACCCGCCGGCGCCACCACCCTGCGAGGCAGCCGGGACGGGGAGCGCCGACGGGACAGAACCTGTGGAAGGTGCTGCGCCTGGGGAAGTGGAGGGTGGAGCAGGCGAGGAGGAGGCGATCCGAGCGTCGAGTGCCTTGAGCGCGAGAGCTCTGAACGCGAACAAGGACGTCAGTGACATGCGCTTCAGGTGGAGAAAGCGGCCGCCCACCTCCGTCGCTCGGCTTCGGCGCGGGCACCGCCGGGACCAGGCAGCATCTGATACGAGCCCGACACGGGCTCGTCCCACGGCTGAACGAGCTTCGTCCTCACAGCGAGTTTGAACACGTGGTTGCCCGCAGCGGCGATGTACGGTCTGCCGTTCCGTGAGCTGGCGCTCTCCACGTGCCGTGACGCGACGGCTTGGAGTGGCTGATAGGCAAACATCCCGACCTACCTGACAGGAGGAGGGAACCAGTACTGGAAGGCAAAGGTCTCTGAACGATCTCCTCGGATCTCGCCGTTCTCGCTAAGCTTGAAGAACCGGAGGTACACCCATGCGACGAAGAATCCGAACTGGATGAGAATGTATGGCGACGGGCCAAAGACAATGACGAGGACGTTGGAGATTAGGAGGTAGATCCCCGGGAGTGTCTGTTCGGTTTCAGCGCCGCCCAGGCGATCGATCATTCCGTAGCGCAAAGACATAGGAATCACCTTTACTCGGACCTTGATGGCGCCAAGGAGCTGCAGTTGATGCTCCGGGATGAGCTGCGTGAACGCGACCAGAAACCCGACTTGTAATCCCGAGAGACCATGGTATGGCAGGCCGAACCTTCAACGGAGTCAGCGAGGCCACATCACGATTCCCAAGGGGGTGGACTGCGCAATGAGCAGACCCGACTCACAGAGCCTCCTCGGAGCTCGTGACCATCCAAACAAGCCAGCTGAAACCAAACGCGATGACGTTGGAGCCGACAATGACGATAGAGCAGAATCGCAGGAGCTCGTAGAAACCCCACACGCGCTCGAGGTAACGACATGCGAGCGGGAGGGTGATTGCCGAGAACACGAGCTGGTGCGGGCATCAGTCAAGTCTCCAACACAGGCCACATGGTGATACGTGACGGGTCAAGACGGGACGCTGACCCACCTCGAACAAGCTAAGCTCGACCCAACCAGCGGTGAACAGCGTCCAAGGATACATCCAGCTCTTGCCCGGCACGAGCACCAACCAAGGCATGTCGATGCCTGTGAAGCCCGGCTCGGATCGGTTTTGCTGAGCCAGAGACGCAAGGAAGAGGCCCGCAAGGGTGGAGAGGACGAGGGTGAGGGTCACGAGACGCGTGCCGATCGGCACGGTCTGGAGGAAGGGCAGGAAGGATATGGCGGGCATGACGCGCGAGAAGGGCTGAGCCGGCGTCGAGCGACCGGCGAGTCTAGTGGTGAAATCGAGCGCGTGTGAGGCCTACGTCGAGATGGATCGGACAGACGAGAGGGATAAGAGCTGAGAATAGAGCGCGCCGGATCACGTCCTCTCTGAGAACTCGATTCAAGAGGACAGCAGTGGATGAGACAGGTACGGTGCGAACCGAAAGACAAGCTGCGATGTGATGTGACTGACCGTCGAGGCGGAGGCGCGTGGGTGGACGGGTGGGCGGGATCAAATCGACCTGGTTCCCATAAATGAGCCGGAGTTATTACGGAAATAGTAATTTGTGGCGGTGAATTGGGCGTGTGCCACCCAAAGGACCCCCCTCCCAACACTACTACTCTCATCACCCACCCACCACCACCTTGTTGACTTTGTCCAAAGTCCTTTCTCCCTTCCTTCCTCCTCAATCCATCTTCCATCCGACTCACCACCTTTCTTGAATCCTTCTCAACCTCATAGGCGACATCTCCCAGGACCCTCTCAGGCAGGAATCAGCTCCCAGAGTCGACCCTTCATATTCGAAACCTCACACCGATCCACCACCTCCCAACACTTCCCGGTACTTCTTATCGCCCCGTACTCTCCTTTTCACCGCACCGCTCAAGCACGGGCAAACGCACATGTTACCCCCACAACCGCCCAAACCCAGTGGGCGGGACTTCGATCCGGCCGCGGCGATGGATGGCGATGCGGATGTCGACATGGACGACGAGGAGCTCGCGGCCAAGGTCGAGTTGAGCAGCGTGGAGATCAATATCCTCATTTACTTGGTGAGTGGGACGGGACCGTGATCGCTGGTAATGGCATTCTGCATCCGTGGACAAGGGGTGGATGGCCCTGATACACGCTTCATGTGCATCGTCATTGCAATGTAGTGACGCGACGCGCTCTTGCTGTGTTCGTGCCGGTCAGCGGGGGAATCGATGAGTGGCTTCTTGCCGCGTCAAGAAGACAGGGGTTATAAGGCTTTGCTTGTATACTTCTTGGTATTCCAACGAGATATCCTCGCATCTACGTTGAGAGGCACCCATCCTCTACGCGCGCGAGGGGCGGATCCGATTGAGCCTGTGTTGCGCCACCCATCCCATTCTCTTTGCTACTCTCCCCCCCTCCGCTTACTCCTTATCCTGCTCGCGAATCGTCATCTCTTTTGACCCGCCTCGCTGACATCCCTAGTATCTCCTCGAATCCAACTTCACCCACACCGCCTTCGCCCTCCTCTCCGAGTCGTCCCTGCCATCCACCACCCTTTTCCAGCACTTCAACCCCTCCTATCCCACATCCGGCAAGCCCCCCTCCGGCCGTGCCAACGGCACTGCCACGCCTGGCCTCACTCCAGGTGCGAGATCGTCCGGGTCCCGACCGAGCTTCGGCCGTTCAGAGGGCAAGATTGAGCGTGGCGAGCTCATCCGGAAACTGTGGAAGGCATTACGATGGGAAGAGATCGAGCGGCACGTCTCTCCCAACGGAGAACCATTTCGCCAATCATGTCCGAACCCTTTTCATCTCCTCATCCCGCACGTCTGCCCCCCAGGACTTCCTTCCTCTTCGTCCAACCCCGCCGGGCCGGTTCCTCCAACGTTAAGAACATCGCCACCCCCTCGCCGGCCAGAGGCTTTCCCGCCCCCGCCACCCGAATTTGCTGCGGCCGGTCCGTCTCGATCCACTCGATCAGAAGCGGCTCAGACTCCCGCAGCCACCGAATCGACCAAATCGGCGATCTCCCAAATTCAGATCCAGACCCCCGGAACCGGAGCCGGAATCGGAGCGGACGGTAACGGCAACGGCGCGAAGGGCAGGCGTTCCATACGCATACAGTCTGAGGAGTCCGACTCCCGTGCCCCCTCTCCTGAGCGATCCGCGTCCCCGATATTGAAGACCAAACGCAAGGACCGGGGAGAAAAGGACAAGAAGCGGGCCCGGCTGAGCGAAGGCGATGCGACGAGCACTCCCGGATCGTCGAGCAGGATGGACATTGACGAAGAGCCGAAGAGGCTCAAAGTGAGGAACGGCGCGAGGACCGACAGGATCAGTCAGAGTCGGGAGGATTCTCCGGCCGTGTCGACCGTCTCGACGGACAGCAAGCGGCGACGACGCGATCGGGATCGGGACGGCGATCGGGATCGCGAAGAAGAAACCGCCCCTCCAGTCGCAGAAACGCCCCCAGCCAAACCCGCAGTCAAGGGCAAGGGCAAAGAACTCGCAGTGGACCGGGCACCGAACCCGAAATCGATCGATAACCCCGCTTGGATCGCCCCGGAGGATATCGTCGTCTGGAGGGAACATCGGGATGCCGTGACGTGCCTGGCGTGGAACCCCAAGAACCGTGATGTCCTCGCCACAGGCAGTTCGGACGGCACAGCGAGGCTGTGGGACTTTATCGTCGGTGCCGCAGGCAGGGCGCTCGAGACAGATAGGAAGCCTATCGTGATCAAACACACTAGTATCGAGAGCTCCAAGAAGAACGTCGCGGCTCTGAGCTGGCATCCGGACGGCACTGTTCTGGCGACGGGTGAGTGCGCGGGCCAAGCTGTCGAAATCCCTACCGTGCTGTTTATGCGATAATCATGTACAATTGGGGTACGTGAAGCTGACGCTCGTTCGCAGCATGCGCCGACGGCGTCGGTAGACTGTTCACTCCCTCGGGACAGCTGCAGGGTATCATGTCCTTTGGCCGTGGTGGGCTGAACGCACTCAAGTTCAGCCCTTCGGGATCGACCATCCTCACCGCCAAGGACGACTTTACGGTTTGTCTCTGGGGAGTCGGCAAGGATTACAACCAGATCATGACGTTGTGTTTCGATGCGCACTCGAGTGAGTGGGCGTGGGCGTGGGCGTGGGCGCCGGGACATGGACTGCTCAAGGCACCGTGCTGATGCATCGCAGAGGAGGTGAACGACGTTGACTGGCTGGACGACGATGTCTTCGCGTCGGGCGGCAACGACCATACCATCCACGTCTTCCGCACATCGGACAAGCATCCTCAGTTCACCTTCAAAGGTCACACCGACGACGTGACCCGTGTGTTGTGGTCCCCCGCACCGGCCTCCACCGCAGCCTCCTCGGCGCAAGACCGGCTCCTCGCCAGCGCATCCGACGACGGGTACATCATGGTCTGGAAGATGCCTCACTACCCTGCCGAGTCGGACTCTGATCGTCGGAACCGCCCCGGATCGCGTTCCCTCAGTCCGTCAAAGCAGGCCCGGGATGCGGAAGACGACTATTTCGCCAACGGCCTGTCGGGAGCAGGAGGCGAGAACTGCGTGAGAAAGTTCCAGGTTGTCGACGCGGAGAACAGGAGGATGAACGTGTTGGAGTGGAGCCCGGCTTGTGCCGAAGGACGCATGATCCTCGCTGCGTGAGTGACCGAGTCAAGGCGGAGCGAGCCGCGTCGAGGTGGGGCGCCTGGTTCAGGCACGGCCCACACATCGCGCTCGCGCTCGCGCTCACTCCAGTCTACACCCATCCGACTTGAGCTCACGCTGATACCGTATTTAGAGGCGGACAAGACTCCACGGTCAAGGTCTTTGACGCCGTGTCGGGGGAGTGCCTCCACACCCTCAAGGGCCTTGAGAGCGGTACCGCGTCTATCGCATTTTCGCCGCTGGGTCTGGGCAAGGGCAAACTCGGCTGTATTGCCGCGGGCGGATGGTCGGGCCAGCTCATCATCTGGGATGTCGAGGTGGGTTGAGAAGATTTTTCGCCTGATCACGATCACTCCTGCAACACTACACCGCTCCACCGGTCCCACCGTGACCCGTTGAATGCGTCCCATTACTTCTCACTCCCTCTGCCCCATCGCTTCTGCCTTGTGCCAGTCCTCGTGTTCCCTCCTCGATCCGATCCCACGTTGTGTCTTCGGCAGATCAAATCCCACGCGCCTTCATCCTACCTGCCCTGTGTCGTTGGCAGACCCTTCGCTGACATCTCGCAGACCGGAGAGAAGCTCAAGGAATACGAGCTCGAGGACGACCGACCCAACGCGCGGGGTGGCGGCCCCCAGCTGTGCGCGATGGCGTGGAGAGAAGACGGCGCGCAGCTCGCGGTGGGCACGCTCAACAAGGTGGTCATGACGGTGCATCTGGGGGATTTGATCCAGCCGCAGAAGGAAGAGGAGTGAGGGGCGCGAGTCCCGCCTGATCGCGGATGGGTGGCGTAGCTTGGACTGACTAGGCGGGGATGAGCGTACGGTGTAGCGTAGCGTGATGCAGCAGAAACCGAGCAGTGGTATGTTCCAAAGTGGACCGTTGCACACGTTGCACATTAGCATTAGGTTGAGCAGACACCGCGCACATCGTGCGTTGCGCCGACGCCGAAGTCCCTGGTGTGGGATCGACTTTGCATCTGAATCGTCCATTGGCTCCCTCCAGCTTCCGTCAGAACGACCCGACGCGCTACGGGCTTATCGTCTGTCGCGACCTCGCCTGTATGAAGATGACCTGACAGAGCGCATCGGGATGGATTCATCCTCAGCCCGCGCCTCTATAGGACGACTTCGTCCTGCCATGAGGTGGTGTTGGCCATGAGATGGGGTTGGCGTGTGCATTGTCATTGTCATCGGCAACGGCGTCAGGTCGGCATTGGTTATTGGTATTGACACTGGTGTATGGCAGTGGAATTCGTATCGGCATTGCATGGGCAGCTCATGCTGGCTGGGTACGGTACCAACAACCGCGCTGGCGGACACGAGGACCCGGGGGTGCGTGGTGCCCGTCGTATCGCATCGCATCGCATCGTATCGCATCGTATCGCATCGTATCGCATCGTATCGCATCGTATCGCATCGTATCGCATCGTATCGCATCGTGTCGTATCCTGTCGTATCCTGTCATATCCATCGTCACGCTTCGTAGCTCTCGTTCCGCACGTTTCGTTCATTGCCGCAGAAACGGAACTCAGATGCCAACCGACGTCCAAGTCGCTAACGAGGGCGCTGCGATCTCGGGGGTGTGCGGCGCTCGTGAAGAGACCGCGCTGGTGGTATGGATCGTTACGCCGTGCTGGGGGATACGAAGTAATCCGAGCGTCGGGGTAGAGACATGATGTACCCCCTGACAGGCGAGGTCGGGCTGTATGACCGAGACAACCCTCGCGGCGCGAGGCGTCGATAGCTCCGAGAGTGGTGTCGTGTCGTGCTTCAGAGGGCGATTGCTATTGGTGCGTGTCGACCCCTTGTCAGATCCCTTCCGGCACTGTTCACCTCGTACGATCACGGTCCTCCCTGTTCCCTCCGTGTTCGTTCTCAGCCCACGTCCTCGGCCGCTCCCTCGACTGCTACCCCAGGCTCCCCACCCACACCCACACCCGCACCCACACCCACACCTCCACCCGCACCCCCGCCCCAACCCCCGCCGAGCCGCTCGAGGACGTACACCCAAGCCCCCGTCTTCGGGCCGAATACCACCCTCTCCCCGTCCCCATCGGCCACCACCCTCCTTCCGGGCTGCGCGTCGTCGAGCTGGATTCGGTGTAGGAGCTTCCATCCCGTCCCGATCGACTCGTCCTCGTCCTCGCGCTCGTCCTCGTCCTTGCCTTCACCCCCGCCCTCGTTGTTCCCCCTGCGACTCGTAGGTGTCGGCGGTCGCTCGCTCGTCGGAACTGACGATAGCGGCACTCGCTGCCTTGCCTCGAGATGGGCGAAACGCCGTTCGGAGTAACTGATACACACCCATCTCCCTCCTGGACGGGTCACCGCCCCGAGTCTCTCACACAGCGCCACGATGGGCTCGACAGTGTTTCTCCGTTTCTGCGTCTGCATCGTCGTCCCGTCCGCCCCGTCTGCCTGTTTTGTTTCAGGCTCACCGACGCCCGTCCCACTGGCCGCTGGACTCGTATCCCCATGTCCACCGCGCTCCCCAGGTCCACGCTCGTCCCCGAGTAACCCTTCACTCCCGGACTCGTCGCCGGCAGAGAGCTTCGGCCCCAGATCCACGTCCGGCCCACAGGATATCGCGTCCGCCGTGGACTTATCAACGAGCAGATCCCACCCTCCCTCTGGCGCTTTCTCCGCCATCTGAGCCGCATCCAGCACGTTCAGCGAGATCAGCGGGATGGGTCGGGGCGGATCGGCACGACCACGCTCAACACCTCCGGCCTGTCCGATGGCGGCGTCGGCGTCCCCTCCGGCGGAGGTGTGCACTTCTTGAGGTCCGGGGCTGGGGGTGGAGATGGAGCCGGGGATAGGACCGGAGATGGGACCGGGGATGGGACCGGGAATGGCACTGGGGATGGCACTGGGGATGGCACTCGGAACGACACTGGGGATGGCACTGGGGATGGCAGTCTGAATGTCCGCCGCGACGTAGTCCGCATCTATCACCTCTGCGGTGATCCTGGGCTGCTCCGCCTCCAGCGCTCTTGCCAGGTTGATACCGAGGGACGAGGTGCCGCATCCGAAATGCAGGATGTGCAGGGGTTCTTCCGACGGTCCCCACACCTCTGGGTGGGATGATTCTCCGGGTCCCTGCTCCTCCGACGAATCATGCCTCCGTGGTTCAGACTCAGACCATGCGTCTTCTTCCCGCTGTGAAATCCGCCCCGAGGAGCTTCTTCGCGAAGCAACGATTTGCCGCGCGATGTCCAGTAGCAGAGGGAGTAGCGCCTCCGAGGGCGATAACCACTCGAATGACCTCTCGGACGAGAACCGGGCGGACCAGTATGCCGCGGAGGAGAAGTCGGTGGACGGGAGTCGGCCCATGGTGGAGTGGAGGGATGGCACAGTCGGCGCTCGTCACTGCTTTCGAGAGAGGTTGATGTTTGGTCAGTCGGGGTTGTCGGAGATGTCGACGGTGGATGACGGTGGGGCTCAGGCGCTAGGCCGCTGCGGCATTACGAGTGGGCGAGGAGCTTCGGAAATGAGAACCGAAACCTGACCCGAGAACTGCGGCGAGGAGGAGTAGAGCTTACGCGGCGAGAGGCGAGGGCGAAGGCGAGGGCGAGCCAGGACTGCGGAGCATGGAACAACCGAACAGCAACAGAATCGTTTCCGTCGAGCCGTACTTTCATCGCTCCGAGACGATGCGGATACAAGCACTTACGAGCGTACCCAGTCCTTCCGAAAATCTTAGGTACGGGGACCCAACAATGTTACTCGGCGTTCCGTTGCGTTATCTGATAAACCAAACACACCCAAACCAGCCAAACTGCTGCGACCGACACACACGGCCGAAAACCCGACGGCTAAGCCAAGGGCAGAGGGCCAACGTGGAGGGTGGGTGGGGTATACAACAAGGGCGCACGTAGAGCGCCCACGTCTCCATCTCGCTCCGCATTGTATATATGTTCGGTGGGTGGTGGATCCGTGCACTGATTCGACAACTCACTCCTCGTTCCTCTGCTCGCCTCTCGCTCGCCCTCATTCCAAGTTCATTCCACGTTCCTATTAGAGCATCTCCTTCCCTATCCCCTCAGGACCCTCTCTTTCCTTCGTGTAGCCATAGCTCCTCTATCCAGTTCAGAGTCCCGTTCCAGGGCTGGATAGAGGATCCCCCCCCCCCCCCCCTAGCTCCTCTCACTATCACCGTCCCGTCACCGTCCCAACCATGGGCCCAGGTAACGACGCCCAACTCCCCCTCTCCCTCTCCCTCCTCGACCTCTTCCTCCCCCCTCCACCGGGCAACGACACCCACCCGCCCCAAAACCGTACGAGGGGACACAACCGAAACCGCCCTCATCCACCGAGCTGGGTTGCGTCCCGCTTCTCGTGGGGGTTTGTGGGTGTGGTGATCCTCCTCGCGGCGATCGCCCATGGGGTCCGGTCGTATCGTGCTCGCAGGATACGGATTGGAGCGCTTCGGAGTCAGGCGATGCGGGGGAGCGAGATGTCCCTTCCGGATGTGGATGGGGCAGGGCAGGTCGCATCCCCGCCGGGGGCCACTCGGGCTGGTTCATCGGGGAAGAAGGCGGGAGCAGCAGTATCAGCTGGAGAAGGAGGAAGAGGAGGAGAAGGAGAAGGTGCAGGAGGAGGAGGAGTAGGAGGTAGACACCGCGCCATCAGCATCGCATGGAGGAACTGGGCATACCTCCAAAGCTTCCCGTCGTGGCTGTACGGCCCCGAGAACCACGCCGACGTCATCTGCACCGGCCTCTACATCGTCGTGATGATCGGCTGCTCATTTTATCGTATCGATTGTGAGTCGCTCGCACCGAAGTCGAGGGATTGGCCGAGCGAGCTGATCGGGGTGTAGTGCTCGCGGAGAACGCGTATCTCCGGTTTGCGAATCAGGTTGGGATCATGGTGAGTATACCGTACCCTCGGCCCATCTTCAGGAGACCCCCTCTTCCTCCGCCTTGCACTGCCATGCGACGCCCGCCTCGGTGCGAGATCCCCAGCTATCTGGACCAGTCACCATCAACCTGGTTGCCTAGCAGACCTTCGGGCAGGACTTGCGGGTGTCTCCTCGCCACCTCTCATCGCCTCTCCTCACTATGCCACCAGATCCTCCTGCTTCACTCTTGCCCGGCTGACGTCCCCAGGCATTTGCCCAAACCCCACTCGTCTTCCTCCTCGCCTCCAAATCCAACCCCATCTCCAGCCTCACCGGCATCACCTACCAAAAGCTCAACTACCTCCACCGCGCTTCTGGCCGGGCCTGCATATTCGCGAGCTGGATACATGCCCTGCTCTGGACTCCGGAGGTGTGGTGGGCGGGGCATTTCAAGCGGTGGTATATCATCTGGGTGAGTGCGGTCGTATCACTCGTTGTGTACGCTGGTCAGTACAACGTGTAATTGCAGGTGCTGGCACTGCGAAACCTGCCATGTGCTGACACGACGTGTGATTATCGGGGCTGACTTGGATCGTGTCCAGGGCCTCGTAGCTATCTTCGGGTTCACAGGGCTCTGGGCGACTAGCTTCCGGTGGATTCGAAGAGCCGCATTCGAGTTCTTCCTCGTAGCGCATATCGTACTCTCGGTGTATGTCCCGCGGCTACCTATCGCTTCGCACGCATCCCGCTGATTTGACGCATCAGCGCGTTTCTGATTGGGGCTTTGCTACATTGGCAGCGCATGGCGTATTGGATCTGGGTATGTTCCTCCTCGTATGGTGCGCGAGGTAGTTCATTATGCTGACTGAGCTGTCCAGCCAGCAGTGGCTATCTGGTCTTTCGACCGCCTGCTTCGCGGTATCAAGACACTACGTATCAACTTCCCCTGGCGCCGTGCCGATGGGAGATGTACCCTCGAGTTGGTCGGATCCGACGTGATTCGACTCACAGCCAGGCGAAGGGGTCTAAAGTGGTCTGCAGGCCAACACTTGTGCGTGGACCTGGGATCAATACATCCGGAACCGGTCTCACGCAACGCAACTGACAAAGCCCAGTTTCCTCGCCGCCCCGGCTGTGGCCACGTCGAAGCATGAAACTCACCCTTTCTCCGTCGCAAGCATCCCTGTCGGCGATGGCGATGGCGAGGCCGAAGCTGTGTTCCTCATCCGCACTCATCGGGGTGGGTTGCGCATCCCATCAGAATGAGTGGTGTGGTTTTGCTGAGGTAACGCAGGTTTCACCCAGAGACTGAGGGATGCAATGACCTCAGACGTTGATACGTCCATCCCCGTATTCCTGGAGGGGCCGTACGGGACCGCACATTCCCTGGAACATTTCTCCACAGTGCTGCTCGTAGCAGGTGCGTCACGCGGGTCCTGGCTATATGACAGTTGAAGTCCGAGCTGATGACGAGTCAGGTGGAACCGGAGTCACCTTTGTTCTGTCCCACTTCCTCGCTCTGCTTCAATCGGCCCATTCGGGACGCTCCCCGATACGCCTTCTTCACCTTGTCTGGCACGTCCGCCACGGCTCTGACGTGCTTTGGATCGCCCCGCTGTTGAATCAAGCGGCCAAGGAGCTCCCGGAAATAGACGTCCGAGTCGAGGTGTTCGTGACGAGGACGAAGGTTGCGGATGAGCCTTGGCCCGGCGAGATCCGAACTCCGGGAGTAGAGACTCCTCGGACCATCACATCGGAAGGGGAGCATCCCAGTGGAAGATCCAGTCAGAGCACTCTCGTGGATCCCGCGGAATCCCGGCCGCTTCTCGAGACGATATCGACACCCTCCACCGGGCTCTCAAGGTACGCACAGGCGATTGTGTCCTTCAAAGCGGGTCGAGCGGACCTCTGTACCATACTACGCTGTGACGTGGAGCAGTCTGAGGGGCCAGTGAACGTCACAGTCTGTGGGCCAGAGGCGCTGATGTCCTCTGCGCGTATTGCGGTGAGGGAGGTGAACACCCCAGAAGCGGCGAGGAGGGGTCAGGTCGAAGTGGAGTTTTTCGAGGAGACGGTGGGGTCGTGAATCAGTAGAGCCACGGTGAGAGGCTAGCATCGCGCGTGATCTGCTGGTAGTTATCATGTACGCGTACTGTATCGGCTATCAGACCTATGTACTCTATGCGTCCTCGTACTTGGGTCCGCCACGAGACGGGTGCCACGAGTTTGAGCCGTTGAAACTGTGCCTGGCGATCAATGATCATCCAGGGGATGTCGAGCCGAGAGAGCAAGAGCAAACAGTCGTGGCAAATGGTCGAGGACTGTCTTCCGTCTCGGACACAAGGCGCATCTCGTTGAGCATCTCGCGGCCACCTGTACCGTAGACGCGATGATCTGCCATCGGGTCTGACGGTGAGGAGCGTCTCCCCAACGAGTTTATAGCTCGCAGTCCAAGAGGGAACCCCGTTTCTTACCAAAGTTGTGATGGTGACCGCACTGACCCCCTCCCGCCGCGTCGCCATCAGAGAGAGACACAGACACACAGACAGTATTCCCTTTTGCTCCGTTTCAGGTGGATGCAAACATTCCAATTTCCACAGCAACAGGCAGGGACGCATCATCGTCCAAACCCTCTCCTTCACTCTCATTCTCTTCTCTACACTTCTCTTCCATCGACTCGGTTCGGGAGACCAGACCAGACTCCGACTGACACTTTTGCCGCACCGACTTGAGCGAGACTGCTCTCCCCACCTCTGCATCGAGAACACGTCGGTCTCGCTCGCAGTCTCCACCCTCGGCGACTCGCTCCCCTCCTCACCATGTCCTCCCTGCATCATCACCCGTACGACCTCCCCGAGCAGAGCTACTACCCGCCCGCGTCTCAATACCTGTATTACCAGCCCCTGCCTCCCAGGACCGACGCCCCGCCTTCACGATACGTCCACATGCAGCCCGATATGGTTGAGCAGACATACCTCCACCAAACTCAGACTCGCGAACCCACCGCGCCCCTTACGGTCTTTCAGGATGATCCTCACGACCACGACCCCGACGACCACGACCGCGACCCGGTCGCGCCGAACGAGTCGGATCCGGAGTACACCCCGAGGAAACCTAGGGGGGCGAGCAAGAAGAAGGGCTCCAAGGGTGCCAAGGGAGGTGCGGCGAAGTCCAAAGCCAAACCCAAGGGAAAGGGGAAAAGCAAGGCCAAGCCGCGATCCAAGGCGACGGGGAAGGCTGCTGCTCTGGCTTCATCACAATCAGCAGCTTCAGCTCCAATCTACATCCACCCACTGGCGCCTCTCCCTCCCAATCTCCACAATTCGCTCAAGAACCGACCCATGCCGCCCTCGGACCCCTCGATCGAACCCTACCTGCAGCACCTCGATCCGAACGGTCTCCTCCCAGCCCCATCCGGCTCACGACTCGACGTCAACGAGCTCCTCATCGTGCACCCCGCCGTGCCTAATCCGGAACAGCACCATACCCTCCCCGGAGGACTCCTCCCCTCGCGCTTCGAGCAGTACACGTGTCGCATGTGTCGCAAGACGTACGAGGGACGCAATGCGAGGAGCGTGGCTAGGAGGCACTTGCAGGATAAACATGATGTCCCGCTCGCGTCGCAGCCCAGGAGAAGCCGATGGGATTTCAGTGAGTAACGGAGTCTACTCACTCAGACTGATCAGACTCTGTGTAAAATGAATCAACAGCTAACGTGTTAGATGCCGATCGACCAAGTGGACCCGAAGAGGCTAGAGAGAGGTCACTCAAGTGCAAGCGCGATTGGGCTCTCCGACACCGGTTAGTCGGTCCCGTCCAATACCTCCCTGCCGTTTCCTACGCATCTTGTTCCACGTGCTGATCATACTGTACAGCCAAGAGCAGCAGAAAGAGCGCGAGCGTGAACTGGCCCTCACTGCGAAGGGTGCGAGTGCCAAGAAGAAGTCTTCCTCTCGGCGCAAAGTGCACCCGCCGCCTAACAAGTCGAAGCCCGCCACCCCTGCCCGCCACAATCGTCAACGCGCAAGCGCAAGCAGCCGCACCGAGACGCCGCTGTCTCACGAGCGAGACAACCAATCGGATGATGACGACGAGCGCGAGGACTATCCGCACGAGGATGAACTGATGAACGAGGTCTCTCAGCAGGAGCAGATGGCTCTGCGAGGACAGCTGTATATGGACCAATCGGCTCTGGCGGCGTATCAAGCCATGCTCAGTGCTCAACACTCTGCGTGGTATGCGTATCAACACGGCCAAGGGTCCAGCGCCACCGAGGCCACCGAGGGGGCCTACGACACGGCGCACGAGATGGAAAGCTCCGAGGTCGACGCGGTCGACGCGGAACCGGGACAGGACCAGGACGCCGAGGGGGAGAGCGAGATCGATCCCTACGAATACGATGCGGCCTGGAGTGGCGGCGATCAGTGGGCTCAACCGCCTGTTCCGGGAGCGGGTTGGACGCAGCACGCGTCACCTTGGGCAAACGACGCGGCGTGGATCGAGGGGGCCATGCAGCATGGTACGGCTCATACCGGTATCGGTAATCCACAGCACAACCAATCGTTCGCTCCGATGCCTCAGTCCCAACCTACTTTCCATGTTTGGCCTGGGGTAGGGAATTTCGTCTATCAGCCGTTCGACCCCCATGCCGCCCAAAATGGATCGACGGTGCCACACCAGTTCGAATTCAACGTCGCCCACGATCCGCAAAGCATTCATGAGACCCGTGGCTCTGGCTCCGGAGCAGACGAGTTCGCCGAGCCGACAGAGACCACCACGGAAGGTATGGATGATCCTCTCGAGCTCGCCGCCGAGTCACTCCTTGACCTGCACTCAACCCCGCTCGCGCCATCGCCCACCAAATCATCACGCACGCCCCTTGAGCCTCTATCCCGAAAGGAGCACCAAGGTCTCTTGGCCCTCTCCCAGCCCGACGGGTCGCCGGAGCTCCTCCAGCCCCAGTCCCAGCTTCCGCTGCATTCGACGACTCCCGCCACTCGCGAGCATGTGCCGGCGCCGGCGCCAGCCTGGCCGCTCCTCGAGGCGCCGGAAATCGGAATCGGAACTGGAACCGGATCTGGATCTGGATCTCGGCCTCGGCCGCAAAGAGCGAGGTCACTGCTCCAGCCTTTCCCGCCGAGTCGCACCGGGCTGGGTGCTCGTAGTCTGTCGTTTTCGGGTCTGGACGATCCCTTCGCCTTCCCCTCGGTGGACCCCACCCTCAACAAGGGTACTCTTGAGAAGGTGACTGAGGGCCATGCGGACCCGACCTCATCCGACAAGGACCTGACCGACTCGAGGAACGAGCGGACCACGACCTCCTCACCCATTCTCGAGCCTCAAGGTTCAGTTCGCAAGCCCCTCGTCGGCCTCAAGCCAAACCTCGACTTTGCCGTCACCCCGTTCAAGCTTGGTGCATTTACCATGGCCAGCGGGGTGTCCCAACCCACTCCATTCCATTCTGCGATCACTCCAGCCTTCTCCACTGGCCAATTCACCTCCACTCCGCTGCATCACGACCTGCCCTCCTCCGGTATCCTTGCTACCCCGCTGTCACGCCGCCCGTTCAATCACTCGACGGGAACAGGGACCGGTACAGGAAACGGTACCGGCGCTGGGGCAGCTGGCAGGGGCTGGCTCCTCTCCTCGCCAGCCAATGCCGAGGCTGCCGCTGCACTGGGTCTACAGGCACATGCGTGGTACCCCGAGACACCGGGCTTTGTGGGCGTCGTAATGGCCGAGACGCCGGTTCGGAGCTTGAAGCGGTCAAAAAGCAAGGCGGTGGCTCTGGTTCGGGAGGACGGAGACGAGTGAGGGCGAGCTGAGCGAAAAGATAAAATATCTGCGGAGCAGCGGTGATCGGAGTGAGGAGAAGCTCAAGGCCGTGCGAAGTATGAGATACCGTGGCATCCTCCATCATCGTACATTCAATTCATCCAGCCACCCCCACCATAAAGAGTGGCCATGATCTCTTCCGGGTTCATAAAGCGGTGCAGTTGTGTCCTTATATAGTCCCCGTGACTGGCCTCGGGCCGCTCGAAGATGGAACTGCTGAGTCCTGACATACATTAGAAGTACATTACTTGCACGCGTACTTGTACTTTGCGAGATCAGAATGAGCTCCGTTCCGCCATCAGGACCCAGAGCGGAGAGTGGCACCTCACGTGGAGGCAGTGGCTCCTGTCAACCTCTACTCCTTTGGTCTGGCACCGGCAGGAAGGCGAGTTGGCTACATACACGATATGATTGCCAATTGAAGAAGCGGGCGAATAAGCGAGGGAGCGAAGTAGTGGAGTAGTGACGGAGTGACGGAGTGACGGAGAGGCGGAGCGCGGAGAGACGGAGTGACCGATTGACCGATTGACGGAGAGACGGTGGAACGGTGAGACGGAGTGATTCGAGTCAGCTGCGGATGTGGGTTCTCTCAGCGTGAAGCCCGCTCCTGTACAGTATGCATAGTATGAGGCACAAAGGGTGTCCCTCACATCTCCGACTGTCAAGGCACACGTACTGCGGGAGACTAGTCCCGTGGAGTACAAAGGCCAGACACTGTTGTCGATCAGAAGCCCACTCGGACTTTGTGCTGACTCCACCTTATCCTGTCCACTTCCTGCTGGTTATAAAAGCACAGTTTGGTGCCCACCCCTCTATCAGCGAAGACGTACTATACCCGTACAACCACAAGTAATCCCCATAGTTCTCTGGCAATGTCTGAAAGACCTCGTCAAACCGAAGTCACGCGGACCCGGCGACCACGGTCGACCGGCGCTCAACAAGACGCTCCCGACAGGATCACCTATGTAGGTCTGTCCCACCTAAGATCATCCATCTCTTTGACTCTCCGTCCTCATCCTTCCCAATAACCCCTCACCTCGCTGACTGCCACTCTCCCACAGATCGTCACCGAAGCCAACACGTATGAGAAGTCACAGGCCGAATACGACGATGACCTCGAGCTCATCGGCAGAGCTTTCCGCAACACTGACATCCCGTTCGATCCCTCGGTCGAGTTCGAATTTGAGATTGATAATGCCAACAGGACTATCACATACGTTTCCCGCGATTCCACGCTCATCATGGGCTGGGAAGATCCATCAGAGACGAGGCGCGTGATCGTCTCGCCCCCCGTATCACCCACTGATACAAGCCAGGCGAAGGAGCGGGATTGACCAAGCCCTCGCGGCTGCGACCGCATCGAGGCGATATCAGCTAGGACGGTCGAACACTGATCCAGGCTTCCTCGACCGGGAGAGCCTCCTGGATATTGCACTGGAGGAGATCCGGTCGGAAAGGATGACGGAAAGCGCGAGTTTGAGAGTACAGAGTGGCAGGGGTTTTCTGGAGTACGATCTTGCGCAGGACACTGGGAAGATCGGCGTGGAAAGCCGTCTTGGCGTGACCAACTACGACATGAAGCGATCCGAGGTGGCCGCTATCAGGGAGGCCATGCGCGACGCCGGATGGGGCATCCCGTAGCTCAGACATCAGACATCGGAACTCTACAGCACCAGAAGTTAGGAAGCGGCTTTAGCAGAATCGCAGTTTGAAGTGCTCCAGCCACCTCTGCTTGTGAGATATGCAGTGCCGGTCGCACAGTAAGGATGAGAGCATGAGCACTGCCACCATTTGGCCACACTTCAATTGTAGTCGCGCCGCCCCCTACTCCTCTCCAGCGCCGCTTCGGGGTCCGTGCTAGGAGCGAACCAATGTCATCGCCACCCGGGGTTGCTCTTGTATGCAAATGTTCTTATTGCAGAAAGGAGGCTACGAAGCGGACAATCTAGAGCTCCGACCTACAGCGTTGAGACGGGTTTCGTGCAAACTCCGACTTGATCTGACCTGAAAGGACCTGGAACCGCGCCTAGGTCCCCTCATTGAGAATCCTCCGGGTATCTGTGTCCTTTTGGGAAGCTCTGTGAGCTCATTCTCGCCCTTAGCAACGATCATCAGCACGTTGAAGAAGACCCACGACCGACAATGTCAGGCAGTGGATACCAACTCAACATTCACAGCGCGCAAAATATCATGGATGCCCAAGAGCTCCTGCAGCGAGCGAGTGAGAATGTGTGTATAGCCTGAGTTTTGCACCCGCACAGTAGATCTTTCTCCGTGGCCGCACACACTCTCACCATCCTCGCTGGCTGACAGGTCATTCTATTCGCAGACCGAACACCTGCCCAAGGATCAGCTCGTCGGCGTCCTCAGCATGATCAAGCGCGACTACGTGCCCTCAGACTCGGGCAGTGTCCAGATCACTGCCCCTGCCGCTACCCTCTTCATCTACGCCGATACGACCAATCTGACCGACGAGGAACTCGCCCGAGTCAAGACGCTTTCCTCTGCAGCTCAAGGGGACTTGAAGATGTCCCAAAACTTTCAAGACCTATTAACGGAAGTCCGGTCGTCCAGAGCGACTCTGTTGGCTTTTGCTGGGGAACAATATGTCCGGTCGATTCAAGATAATGGACTTCCAGGAGTCAAACACACGTTCAACCTCCACATACAGGAAGGAAGCGAGACAGTTGACAAGGTGACGTTCGAGTTCGATCTGTCCAGAAGATCTGGGGACGAGCCTGGCCAAGGGCCGACGGCATCAAGCTCTTTGATCGCCACTTCGGGCAAACGCAGCTTTGGTACGATCCTGCTCCACACTCGGATCGGTCAGATCTGCACTACTCTCACAGAGGCTGAGATCCGCCAGCTCCAGTCCGAGCTCTCGATAGGTACAATGCTTGAGTATCGGGCCAATGACAAGGCAGAGACGAGCATTGTCAGGAGTCGCGGTGATCTGACCGAGTGGAAGTCGTCAATGATGCAGGGCGAAGGCAACTGATATACAGTACATGATGACCATGCACTTCGTTGATCTGCGGCCACCCTTCTACGAGGGATCGATGCATCGACCGATCCTTACCACTCATGTGCGTGCATGCAATGTGGGCCGATGCTCTCACCCCAAATAGTGACCTACACGAACAAATAGATCTATGAGGTGATGCTACATGTGCTACAGTACGAGTACAAACCCGGAATTTGATCTCCAATTGTAACCCAATGATCATGTCATTGTGAATAGCCGACATCCCCCCGGCTATTCCGAGTCGGATGCTCGCCCTGACCCTACCCTGCTCTCGTCAACCAACTATCCGTTCGTCGACCGGCGGCGTCGCGCGCCCCCAGAGGCGAGAAGAGAGACGGTACTTACTCGTGTGCTCGATATGCTACTACGCGCCAACGGTCATCAGATAGTACACAAGCCTGGTCCATTCCTCGGGTACCGACGGCGAACACCAATGCAAGCAGTCGTTTTCGCTTCTATGCGCGTCCGGTCTGGCTAGGGCCTGCTCGTATATATCGAGATATAGCATCTCGGGCTGGTCGGTCTTGTGGCTGGACACGGCCTTTTGCCACATCTCGTTGTAGACGGTGAAGAGGTGCCAACTGGAGGCGGTGGGATCAGTCTCGATTCTGGGATCGGTTTCCAGGACATGTCACACGAGGAGGAGAGGAGGAGAAATGCCTGACGGATCGGACCCCCTTGTAGAACCTTACGCGCTTCTCCCTGATAGCCGCCTCCTCGGCTGGAATGGGCGTCGTGAACGTCGTGCACTTGTAGTGACCAGGGGCCGTGGCTCGGTACATGACGGATATCGAGTCGCTCATCGACAAGGCGCCCAGCTTCCGGAACGTCAGGTCCATCATACCGGCGTACATGTCATGGATCGCGGGGTCGTCAAGCGGTAACTCGTGGTTGGTCCAGTGGGCGCCGGTACTGAGTACGACGACGGACTTGGACACTTTTGCGCCGTATTCTCGAGCAGCTTCGGTCGCCTTGCGGAGCGGCTCGCCGAGATCGGCCAACCAGTCGTAGTAGGCTATAGGGCCCTTAGGGAACGTTTGGTTTGTCTGAGGGATATCAGCTTAGCCGTGCATACAGTATGTAGCCGCCCGTAAGGCCCTGCGATGGTACCAGTTAAAACTCACCACCACGGACCCCCATACCTCTTTAGCATCCGGAATGCTCATGAGCCAGTCCGCGCGATTGAACGTGATGACGGGTTTCTCCAGCCGACTCCGGTGCCACCCCCGCAATCGCGATGGCCTCCTTGGCGATGGGGTGGTCCGAGTTCAGGTGCATGGTGAGGTGGTCTTCGAAGCCCACGTCGTTCCCCTGACTCGCGACTCGAACGATGCCCGAGCGGATCCCAAGAAGGTGGCTGCAGAGGACAAGCGGTCAGCAGTCAGTCACAGTACGAGTGCAGTACGAGTACTGTGTCATCTGTCGTTGACGCAACGTGAACCGAACGTACAAATATCCCTCAAAATGCTGCTTTGAAACGGAATCTTGACCCGATGTCAGCAGTCGACTCTGAGCGACAGGGCAACCGGCTCACCTCCGACGATCATCATCCCCAGGGGCATCCTCAACAGCTCGACGAGCAACAGCGTCGAGTTCCACTTCGGCATCTCGCGCACTCCTCCTGGAACCCATCGGTAATCGAGAGCCGTTCCAAAGGCGCAGTTGAGATTGCTCTCTCCGTCCAACTCGTACCCGTGAAAAGGCTGTTGGAACGCTCAGCCCTGACGCGATGCCACTGCCACGATGCTGTACCCAAGCGGTACGGGGGACGGCGACTCACGTATTCGAGCTCCATGCGCTCTCTCGGATCCAGATCGGATGGCGTGTCCATCTCCCCGCTTTGTAGTCCTCAATCAATGCCCGCTGCAGATCCCGGGTCGTCGTCGGTGCCTTGAGGTGATACTGGAAAGTACCCAACACCCGGGAGCTCCAGCTTGTTTGAGCGGACTCGTCGGACTCGGACCCGGCACCCAACCAAGAGAGCACCGATCCCGATCGAGAGGTGAAGTACAGGACGAGCAGGAGGTCGATGGCGAGCACAAGGAGAATCTTCGACTGGTGAGGCCCCCAGTTGGACGGCTGTGTCCGGGTCAGCGCAGGTAGCACTGTCACAGAGCCAAGCTCGCTCACATTCAACTGCCCGCCGCGGACACGATCTCTGAACGCCAGCATGTTGTCGTTGAGTGACTTTCCGGGTTCGAACGAGCTCGAGTCTACTCTGCCAGAAAGATATGCACGTCCAGAAAATCGCAATGAATCACCTTGCCAAGGCCTTTAGGTAGTCGGGGGATTCATCGGGACTATCCATAGCTCGCTATCCTCCTGGCCAAAGGTTTGTCCTTCACCATTGCGGTCCCTGAGTGATCCCGTAGCCACATATGTGGTCCCTGTAGCGAGACTCGTCGCGATGCCGCGTACAAGTTCAGTACGCACGGCGCCGAACAAGTACTCGAGTACAGCACGCCGAGTATGGCGCCGTGGATGAGCGGGAAGGCCGAAACCACAGCGAGTGCAATCAGGGAGACGGGATCGGCCGGCGCCGTCTCATCTCTCTTTTGTTTCGTGATCCCTGGCTCATCTCGGCATGAGTCCAGTCCCTCGCGAGGACGGGCAAAACTGTCTACTACGGATTGAGACCACCACAAAGTTGGAATTGTCAGACACAGGCTACCCACACAAGCATATGTTCCGAGCGGGTGGGAGGGGATGGAGCGATACTGGTGCAAGACGCGAGAGAATGTGAGGAAGACATTTCGCCCCCCTCCCTCTCAACCGGTTTGCACTTTTTCGCCCTCGTCTTCCATTTTCCGCTCGTCACGTGACTATTGACTCAGCCAGGCACAACCAGGCACCTCCGCCAGAAACGGACATCGGGGGATTTCCTGCTTCCCGAAATGTTACAGTGAGACAACCATCCATGCCTCCCTGTCACATTCTGCGCCTCTTGGCCCAAGATATCATGGGTAGCTCCGTAAGCAGACCCTCTGCATCCCAGGGGCGCTACCCGTCAACGCTCTCACATCAGATGCAGTCGCGCGCGCGCCGGTCTCGACTACCACGGCATCTGCCCCGACGCCGTTCGCGTTCGTCTCCTGTGCCTCGTCCGGTGCGCATCTTCGGCCACTACCGAAACGACTCTCGGGATCCATCCACGAGCAGGTCATCCGCCAAGTAGAGGAGATGCTTCACGGCGCGGATCTCTCCATTTTCTTCGCCACGGACACGGCATGGTCCCTCATCACGAGCGATGTCCACCATCCCGTCTTTCGGTGGGACAACGCGCGACAACTCCAGGTGATCCACCACGGACCGGAATACCTCCGCACCACAGACCTCACGAGGGACGAAGAGCACAGGATTCAGACTGCTCTCGTACATCGGGCGAGTCGATCACAGATGTTCCGGCACTCAGGTCAGGACCGCTCATCTGATGCCTCTCGTCGACTGGAGGTTGTTCGGGGCGCAATGAACGACCTGCATAGCCACGTCTACACCGAGCAGTCAAGAAGCAGTGCTTACATGTACCGCGTTCTTGCGAAGGACAGCAAGACCGGTCTAGCGACTCACTTCCAGGGCCTCGAGGGGGTGATATACTACCCGTGGTCCTCAGAAGGGATGGTCCAATCCGAGACGAACTACGGACTCGTCTGCACGGTGATGACGCCCCTGGAAAGCCAGATGATGGGTCTGGCGCTCGATGATGCCGAAGCGAGATTCCAGAGTAGTACTGTAGGTATTAACAAAGGCGCAAAAAGGATTGCACAAGCATCGTAGTCTCCCGATGCGAACAACAGTGTGGATGATACTGGCGATTGGAACTCCGGTCGTACAACCATTCACGGCTGAAAGCCCTCCTGGCGCGCCATCCTTTCTCATGGAGCAACGGAGTGCAGAAGTGCAGCCGAGTGAGCGACATTGGTACAGTATGTACTGCATTTGTGACTCATTTCGGTTTGTCGTCTCGTACATTTCACCAATCAGTCGAGACAGCCTGCCAAGCCCACAACTTCCATGTCCCAGAACACGGTGAGTCTCACCGGTACATGCATTCATCTCCTCGACACGCAACCCGTTTCGTTGCCGCTCCTTCATGGGGCATCTCGCTCTCAACAGCTGACTGTTGTGGCATTCCAGCTATCCCCCGAGGATCCGTCCCGGATGCAGCAGTCCCGCCACGACAAGGTGATCTCCCAAGTGGAAGACATGCTTCGTGGTCTCGACCCCTCCATCCGGTTCCCCAGAGACAAGATCTGGTCGCTGATCGCGAGCGACGGTGACAAGGAGAAGTTTTTCTGGAACCCCGACAGAACCGTGCAAACCATCTACTACGGCCCGGACTGCCGCACCTCGTCGGACCTGTCAAGGAGTGAAGTGAGCAGGGTTCTCGATGCGCTTGAAGCTCGGGATTCTCGGGCGGATACGACCCGGACGTCACACGCGTCTCGGACGGAAGGCTCGTTGCCACCGTCTCCATCGCCCGAAGTCCTCCGGCGGATCGAACTGTTGGCAGCCGCGGCGGGGTACATCGCCACCCAGATCCACTCCTCGGGCACGCAGAGACACGAATACACCTACGCTACTTCCGACGACGTCGAATCGATCGAATTGGAGGCCTCGACTAATCAGATGGGGAGGGAGACGGTAACGTACTGGCCATCGATGTCTCAGGGTATCATCCAGTTCCAGACGCAGTACGGGCACGTCTGCACGGACATGACGAGGCGAGAGTTGGAAGTGATTCACGCGGTGTTTCGTGCAGAGGAGGCGGAGTCGGGTGTCGATCGTCAGTGAAGGACCGGTGGGTCACCTTAGGGTTCCGTCTGAAAGGGTGTCTTACAGTATTTGGATCCGCCCTGGAGACCTGCCATGCGGACGCAGGGGTTTGAGTAGGGCATGAGAATGTGAATTCGTGTGCGATATGCAATCACTTGTTCCTTTTCCTTTGAACGGGGACGTCTGTCTTCGGAAGAGATCCCTTGAAGATCTCTCAAGTCAAGATCAGAAATTCCTCAGCTCGACCTTTGTGATTGGGCGCCTGCTGGCTCGGCGCGTGACCTCCTTTCTCGTACGCGATGTACTGTACATAGTGACGAACCTTTGACTTCCGAAGCCGGGGGACCGAGTGGTGACGAAACGAGAACGGTATGAGCGCACTTATTCACATGCTCTCTTACATGTCCTCCAACAGTACTCGTACTCGTCCACGACTCGCACCCTACACCCTCCAGGATCGAGCGTCACATTGCACCCACTCCTACATCGTCCAAAGACCTTGGACGGACCGTACTCGTACAGCCTGATTAATCCTTGGTTGACGATCACGATGGCGTCACCACCTGGGACCGATGTTTGGGAGGACCTGCGCCTTCGGGCTGTGAGGGTGGCGATGCGTGGCATCGAGGATGGCCTCGGGGGGTTCGACGACGACCGCAATGAGTTCAGTATCGCCTTGACCAACCTCAGCGGTGTTTCCAAGGACAGTAATCTCCAGGAGGTCCTGGAAGTCTGTCTCCGGCTCAGACTTGAGCGGGAAGACGGTCTGGGCAGCACAGTCAGCTATGAGAAACGACGCGCCAAGGGTCGTTGTACCATGGCGACCGACTACTTGACCCCATCCGAGCGACAGAGCGCGCGCGATCTCATCCACTCGAGGATCAGCGATCGGTCCCATGAGATTCCCGCGAATATGCACGCAGCGGACTCGTGGAGCGGTCATATGATACCCCAGCAGGTCGCCCGTTTCGTCGGCACTCAAAGAACCTGGACCGTGCCCCCTTCTCCGCCCCCGGACGACACTGAGAAGGACACCGAGACCAGTCCGGCGAGCAAAGTCGATACTGCTTCGGCGACAGGGTTGTCGTGCATGATGATGTAGCGGTTCGTCAACGTGTTTGTGCTTGATACATCACGCGCTCATACTGTACGGCTACGAGCACGAAGACAAGGTGTGCGTACTGCAGCCGAGTACAGTTCTTGTACAATTGCATTGGAAATCGCGTCTGCATGTACCTCGTGCAGCACCTGCTCTTACACACTGGACAAGCACAATGCTCCGTACTGCACTTGAAGGGCACTCGTACTGTTCCGTCAACCTCTCCCGCGGAGATAGACATATACCAAACAGCCTCGCACCAAACAGCTTCGCTGTTGGTACCGCGCTGTATCGTACTCCACGGTACTGTATTGTGCTGTGCCATCACGAAGCCCTGGAGGGTTCGAAGAAGGCAAGTCTCGCCTGGCCCCAAATGCCTTCTTGCGTAGCAGTCGCGCGATCATGGACATTCGAAGCCCGCCCGAAGGCGAGAAGGCGAAGTCTATTTCGAGTCTGCAGGAGAGAGGCGAGGGAGGAACTCGGGCAAGTGATGACCGCGATGTGAAAGGGAGCTCGCAGGACAAGGCTGCAGTCGACAACAACATAAGAGCGTTTGCAGCGTTTGCTCGAGCATGTCTCCATCCTCTATTTTCCTACGGTATTTACTGCACGCGCTGCGCGGACACGTTCTCCTGACTCGCACTATCCCAACTATTATTGCAATCAGGAAAAGACCCCTTACCGGACTGACCTTGCAGAGCTCGCCGCGATGACCGTGCGACGGGGCAGCCCAGTCCCGCTGACCGCAGAGGAGCGGGAGCAGCGGTCTCGTGATGCGGAACGAATGATGCGTCGCGTTGTCAGGACCTTGACCCAGGGCATCGAAGATGGGCTTGGGGGGTTCAACGACGAACGCACGGAATTCAAGATCTCAATGGCCGCCGTGAGCGGTGTCTGGGACTCTCAAGAGCCACAGGAGGTCCTCGCGGCCAGACTCACGCTCAAGCTCGATCAAGATCCAGAAACATCCGGCGATGTTCTCGTTGGAGATTACAAGAGGGAAACCAGGAATACTTCCGAATTGTCTGGCTTCCGTCTGACCAACGAAGAGCGACAAAGCGCGATGGCACTGCTTCAGACAAGGCTGGCCGATCTGTCCCAAGAGATCCCAGCGGACACGAGCCGCATGGGCTCGGACTTTGAATACTCGATCCCGGAGCAGCTTTCCTATTTCGTCGGGAGAGGGCGAGGCAATCCTTGGGCCGGGTCAAGCGATCCCTCTGACGCCTCGAGCCTGGTTAACGGGGAAACCGAGACCAGTTCGAGGGGCGATGACGATGCTACTGAAGCAGGAGCTGCCTCGTACCCCTCGAGCCTTGTCAATGGAGAGACCGGCACCGGTTCGGACAACCACGAGCAGACTGGGTCCCAGGCCGGAGAGTGGTCGTCGCCGTCTGCTTGAGGACGGAAGTGGCCTGGGTACAGGAATTCAGAAAGGGAGTACTGGACATAACCCCAACCTAATTCCAACATCGCAAACACGAAACCGCCGCTACGAGTATCGTCAGGCGCCCAGAGGAGTGAGTGTATTTGTGTGATCATGCGTTGCCAGATGCGATGCACAGAGTGCGGTGGTTGAGGTACCGCGCAGGTGAATGCGCCACTTCATCTCCGTCCGCTCTATCGGGTATATAAACCTGAGGCACGTATCGTTGAGACACCGGATATCTGCCAGACTTCGCAAAGGGTATATCGTATGTATCATGAGCGCGAGTCTCCCAGGGGACTGCGCTGCGTGATTGCTTCTTTTCCTCCTCGGGCCGCATCCTCTACATTCCTCCCTTCCTCCCGTCCTCCCCTTCCCCTCCATGCCTTCCTTCGGTGGTTCTTCCTTCTCAAAGCTCTCCTCTGCAATGCCTCCACCTCTAGGGCAGCAACCCCCGAGCACCATGAACTCGACACGCTGCCACCTCGTCAGGCAATCGAGCAGTGCTCGACCACCTCTCGATGGCGAGACGGATCGGCCATGTATCCCCCTCCACTCCGCCATTACTTCCCCCGCCTGAGCGCTCGCGCGACACTTTTCATGCTTTCTCCGCCGCACCGATCCCGCCCTCACCGACCGCATTTTCCCGGCACGTCTACGCGCGACGAGCGCCACGCGATCGGCAGGGCTTGCGGCTCTTGAGTCCCCCTTTCGCCCACACCGACCCGCTCCGCTGCAAGGTTGTCCACCGCAACCACATCCCCATTGGTCCCCTCGGTTCGTTCCTCCACTTCTCAACTCCTGCACACCCTGCTCTCCCAAGGACCTTCCCGACACCTCACCTCCAACCGCACCGCACCGCACCGTCCGCAACGCCCCATCCCGCTCGGGGAGTCTACGCCCTCCGCCGCTCACTCCAAGTCACTGCTCACCCTCCCCTTGCTCCTACTCCTCGTCATCCTCGCGGGACTCGCCGCCTCCTCGCTCTGCACAGTTTGCAGTCTTCTCCTCGTCCTCGGCGTCTGCGCCGGCAGGGGCTGCACCGGTGCCGGGGCGGTCGAGGGCAGACCGTTGCTCGCCGGGGGTTCGGCCGCGGCCTGGGCGTAAGACCCCGAGCCGGAGCGGAGCTTCTCGGCGGAACGCTTCCCGGCGAGACGGGTGGATTTTCGCGGGGTTGAAGGCGCCGAGTCGGACTTCTTCGAGGCGGCGGAAGAGTAGATCTTGTCGGTGAATGGGCTGATCCCAGGCAGTCAGCGATGGTTCTCCATCCGCGTCGCTACAGCCTGACCCGACGATGGGATGTTCAGAGTCTTGAAACGGTGGATAGGCTCCTCACTCACCCCTCAAACCTGAGCGCAACGGCGTACACCACCCAGACCAGCGCCGAGATGCCCAGACCGACGGGTGACTCGTACAGGATCGCAGAGCCGAGGAAGGCGAGCGTCGAACCGACGTACATCGGGTCGGAGAGGACGTTGAATGGGAAGCCAGTCACGCGGGAGGACATGAGGATGCCAAAGTAGTCGCCGAGGTAGGTGCCTATGGCGGGTCAGCATGTCCCCACATGCAACTCACTCGAGCTGAACAGCGGAAGAGTCGCAAACGGTTGAGATTGGTCGAATGGAGTAATTTCCAAGGCCAGCTGGTTAGGGGAAGAGGGGAGGAGGGGAGGATACGCACCGGTGATGCCCAGAGCGTAGATCGAGGTGATAACAAACAGCTGGCCGAGACCGAAAAGACCCCAGGCAACGGCCTTCCAAGCCGGGTGAGCAAGGACAGCGAGGTGGGGCTGATCCCGGAGCGCACGCTCGTATCTGCGGAGGCCGCGGCATCAGCGCGTAGTCCTCAACTCTGCAACGGTTCGAGCAGGCACTGTGGACAGGTAGAACGGCGATCTGTCCCGATTCTTACCGTCCGTTTTGACGCGGACGACGGACGGCATTGGACACAAAAAAGAGAGCAGTAGCCACTCACAGCACGTCACGGAAGATCCCGAGAGAAAAGATCGTCACGGCGAGGACATAGCAGCCGTAGTACGGCGACCCAAAGATCTTGGTCATGGATTTGTTGCGGTATTCTGTAAGCGTGTCAGCGGTGGGGCATTTGAGAGGGGACCTCCAGTGCAGCGGCCGCATCGCATCCACGTCGACCGACATAACACGGGACACGGGGCGCATGCCGTGTTGCTGAACAGCACGAGACACATCTTTTCGCTCCCTGACCGTCTCCGAGAGTCTCCAGCGCCGTGTTCATGTCTCCATCCTCCCGTTTTATTCCTCCATCTGTTCCATAGCTTCCTTCCGTTCCCAATCCTTCACGTCGACAACACATCCCAACATATAACATCTTCCCGGCCCAGACTGCCGAAATTTCCTCTCGACGCCCGACGCCTCGTCCCTCTTCCTTATTCCCCACCCACTCACCGTTCCTAGCCACCGTGTTCCAGAAGATCGGGTTGAAAAGCACCATGCCCACGGCGAACCACAGGCTGGGCTGCTTCCAGTCAACGAGCTCCACCCCGGTCTTGTAGTTGTACGAAGGCTGGTTGAAGTGGTGCACGGGGAACCACGCGGGGAGGTTATCCGCCGCGAGGAGCTTTGTTGAGAGTTCCTGGAGCTTTGATGTCATGTCGACGAGTTGACCCAGTGACGAGGAGGAGATGGTCAAGACCAAGATGAGATGGATAAAGAAGGAAGGAGAAGAAGAGGCGATAGTAAGAAAGGGGATACAGAGTTTCGGATAAGAGATGGATGTGGTGGTTGTGGTGGTGGTGGTTGTGTTTACGCACAGACCGCGTCGGGGGCCTGATTTTTCCGAATGTGGCAAAAATACCAAAAGACAAAGACAAACGTCAACTCTGCCGGCATCAAGCCTCAACCACCGGTCGTAGCGATCGAGCCGCCGTTGTCGACGCGAATGGCAGGTGCAAGGCAGAAAAGACTCTGAGCCGTGAACGGTGAATGCGTCGTGCATGCAAGGTGGATGATATGCAAGGTATGTCCCCTTCCTTCGTTACAGGCCAACTGCCCCATCATGCCGCGCTGTCCTTCTCGACCTCCTGCTCTGGCTGAACCAACCCAACCCCCCTCCACCTCTCCCTCGTCCTCTCGCCTTCGTCTCTCGGTCTCCAATCGATCCCGACTTTCCCCTTCCCCGTCTTCGCCTCCTGTTCCGCCTCCCTTGCCTCCTGTGCACGAATCCGCTCCCTGTCCTCGGCGGACAGCTTCTTCCTGCGCCTCAGTCCGGGCAAGTGCTCGAGACTCTGCTCGAGCACCGCCTCCGTCCGGGCCTTGACCTCCACCGCGATGGGTCGATCCGGGAAGGCGACGTTAAGGCGGAACGAGAGCCAGATGTAGAGTACCAGAGACTTGTGTAGCGACTCGAGGACCGGGAGCGAGTTGATGACAATGCCCGGGAGGACCCATCTCTTGCCATCCTGGATCTGTAAAGGCGATGGCATGGTCGACAGCGCAACTTCGACGGCGTCGAGGGTTTTGAGCAGTTTCGACGGTCCGAACACCTCGTCAAATGATACTTTGCCGGTCATGGCGTATCCACTGACGATGGTCCGGAAGATGTCGACGATCCGCTGATCACGCGTGTTGACGGGCGAGTACGTGAAGAGGTCAAACTCGGAGAGGGAGAGGTGTTCCCGCATCGGTTCAATGAGGTCGGACAGAGGCGCCTTGTGCTGCGTCGTTCCGAGCGTTGTATGTGGAGGCAGACGAGCGAGGTTGGAGACGTGGTCGAGCAGCTCGGAGAATGGCGTGGAAAGGGGAAGCAGCGCGGCGAGCTGCTCTGTCACTCCGAACGGGACGTCGACGGTCGCGTGGGTGATGCTGGGTAGTGGCGTCGGTAGGAGATGCCGGAGCAGAGGCAGGTCCACCCTGTGCAGCGTAGTCACCTCGCCTCCCGGCGCAGGAGTTTCGTCGGGCAAGGCGGGGTCGGCGGGGTCGGCCATGTTCCGCTCCGCCGTACTCGACGTTGCAGAAGCTCCCGACGTTGGGGTGGCTGTTGGACTGGACGTCCGCCCTTGACCGAACCGCCCGGCCCGCCCAGCGATCTGCTTGATCTGCGTGAGCGACAGCGGCACTTCGGTCCGACCGTTAAACTTGTGGAGCGACTCGAAGATCATCCGATTGATTTTGCTGCGCCCACATCAGCCTCTACACTTCTGTCCGGCATCGAGACCCGCTCACAGGTTCAGACCCATGCCCACTGCATCGCTCGCCACGAGCACCTCTGCCCTGCCCTCGTTGAACTCCCTTGCCTGCTCCGCCCTCGTCTCGGGCGGCAACGCGCCGTAGACGACCGCACACTTCCTCCCCGCCGTCTGCTCCACGGCCTTCTTGACCGCAAAGATGTTTGTCCGGGAGAACGTCACGATGCAATCTCCAGGCTGGACTGTCGCGTAGTCGCCATTTAGGGACTTGTCGGACACGACCAGAGGCGTGAGGCGGTTGTACCGATGCACGGTGAGCTGGTCCCCCAATGGTTCGACGAGAGACCGGAGAAGATCCATCGTCGTCTCGTCCCCGCACAGGTGGATCTCTTTGGCTTTGAGCCCAAGCACTGCCGTCGTCCACGATCCGCCTCGGTGCGGATCCCCCATCATCTGGATCTCGTCTATCACCACCACGTCATACCCGTCCCCACCCGCCCCACCTAGGGGCAGCATCTCCACGGTGCAACTCAACAGCCCCGCGTCATCGCCTACGATCCGCCGTTCCTCGCCCGTGAGGAGGTTGCATGCCCTTCCTTTCCCGTTCAGCTCGCCGACGGTGCCGAGATTGAGCCGCTCCCACACCTCGTGCGCCAGTAATCGTAGGGGCCCGGCATAAGCACCCGTATCTGCCCGCGATAACGCTTTGAGCGCGTTGTACGTCTTGCCAGAGTTGGTGGGTCCGATGTGGAGGTGGAAATGCCGGGTGAGGGATCGGGCAGGGAGATTTTGCCCCTGAAAAGGCAGCCTCGAGATGTCGGTGATGGAGAGAAGTTGGCGGAGGTGTGCGGCCAGCGAATGGGGAGTCGACTCGTGCAGCACAGTGTACTCGAGGTAGTGGCGCAGCATAGCCGCTTCGAAGGCCGTCCCAGCCTCCTCCGAGACCAGCGCGTGGAGCAGCCCATCCACGTCCCATCCTCGTGATTGCAATGCCTCCCTCGCGCCGGCATCGTCCCGCACGCCACTCAGTCCAGCCTCGACCCCTCCCATCCAGTCCCGGAGCGTGATCTTCGCGGTATTCGCATCGAAACCGTACGCATCGAGTCTCCGATGCGTCCGGCTACTTATGATCCACTCTGGCAAGCGACTCAGAATCACCTGCACCACCTTGCCAACTCGAGAACCCTGTCGCGGCGCATAGTCCTTGGGCGTGATGACGGGGGGGAACTGCCCCGCACGATCATGACGCAAGGGTCTCCCTCCCTGGGGAGCCCGTTGGCGAGACGGTCCCCTCCCAGAGGACTTGCGATGAGGCGACCCACGGTCCCGCGCGATCGGGGCGACGTGCAGCGATCGGATCGGTGAAGGCCGTGAAGGCCCCGCTATTGGCAACGACGAAGGGGATGACCGGCAAAAGGCACATAGTCGCGAAGCCAGCGGACCCGTCCGCCGCGTCAAGCTCGAGGACATGGGTCCGGACGTGGCAAGAAGGTTGAAAGCGAGAGGATGAAGAGGAGCTAGGTGAATGAACTGTTGACTTGAAACGACGATGAAACCGAAAACTTTAAGTGGGGCGAGGAAATAAATATACTCCCGCTTGAACCCAACCCAAGTGCCCCCGGCTGCCCCGTTGTTGCCTGCCCCAAGCCGAGGCGTCTCTCTCTCTCAATTGCTACACCAGTTGCTCTCTCCCATCTTCCTCTTTCTCTCTACTTGCCGCTCGCCCATTCTCCTCCTCGACATCCCTCTGGGACGCTCCCAGGCTCCAGTCCCTATTGGTCTCCTCGCGACCTCTTCACAACCACCGCCCGTGGCCATCGGGACGCCCGATCCAACCTCTCCATTCATTGTTGACACCGTGCAGCCCACGGCGTGCAGCGGTGCGTGCACCAGCGCGATGTCTCTGCGTGAGTCGATCGGTCTACCATCGTGCAAGCACCACTCCGTCTACATGCTCCTACCTGATCTACCTCGCTGAACTCCTCGCAGCGGCTTCATCCCCCATGACATCGACTTCTGCGCAACCCTCGATGCTCTCCCCGCCCCTGGGCGTGGGCGTGGGCGTGACGGTCCCTGCGCCGCCGCCTTCTCGTTCGGAGGTAGAACGGAAACTCAGCTTCAAGTCGGCCGCGTCGCCCCGGCTCGATGCGCCGTCGAAACGAGTGGTGAGTCCGAGTCGGAGTTCAGTGCTGCATGCACGACGCATGTACCATAGCTGGTGCTCCTCCTTGTCGGGACTCGGCTGACGAGTGTGTGTGCGAAACAGCGATCGGCTTCTCAAGCGGGCACCGACTCGGACTCGTCCAACGCCCCACTCTCCCCAGTCCTCTCCCCGCAGTATCCCACCAACCCGCACCTCCCGCACCTCAGTCCGAACCCTATATCCCCGCACCCCCTCACTCCAGGAGGCGTAGGCGCAGGCGCAGGTTCCGGCGCCGGCGTGTCCCGGAGTCTTAGCGCGATTGCGGAGCGAAAGTCCCCCGGCGGAGGAGCTAGTGAGGAGCTCGAAGATTACGCCGAGGAAGGGGTCGACGAGGACGGGGACGGAGAGGGCAGCGGGTCAGAGGAAGAAGGGGTGAATGTGAAAGTGGGAAAGGAGTTGCAGAGGGGTATGGAAGGGGAGAGGATGCTCAAGAGCGGGTATCTGTTCAAGAAGCAGGAGAAGAGAAAGGTGAGTGGGAGTTCGGGTCGCTGCCTTGACTCGACGGAGACGACTGTCACCTTTCGCATAGTCAGAGGTGCGGTTGCGGTTCAACGCTGACCCGCCTCAGGTGTGGAAGAAGAAGTGGTTTGTCCTCCGCACTGGCAAACTGGCGTATTACAAGGACGATCGAGTGGGTCTTCCACGTCATCTACCTCTGCTATGCTCCCACGCAGTGCTCCGTGGGCACGCTAACGCTACCAGGAATACTCCTTGTCCCGAGTCATCGACCTGCATCACGTGCACACCGTGGCCCCAGTGACCGTCAAGAAGCACCCTTTCACCTTTGGCATCGTCACGTCAAAACGTACCTTTCTCGCCAAGGCGTCATCCCAGTCGGAGATGGACGATTGGGTCAACTCGCTCAACGTTGCGCGTCGCAAGCTTTCAGGTGACGACAAGCCCACGACTGGGCCTCTCCCAACCGCTGCGGCGTCTCCCAGCATCGCCATCCCGCCTCGGCAAGATGGAGCAGTGCCGGAGACACATCAGGGGACGTACACATCGACGTTCTCCACCACGACTGGGGGGAGTATCTCGGCCTCCCCCGTGACTACGACGGGGTACTTTGCACCTCGAGCGCCGAATCTCGCCGTTCCCAGCGCTCCCGGCGCGACTCTTCCTCCCGGTCAGAGCAGCCCGATGGACACGAGCAACTCCCTCACCTCTCAATTCGCCAAGATCTCTGCCGGAGGATGGGTGATGCCGTCCCAGCCCGTCGGGGCTATCTCTCCGACCCAGCCTCTTCCTCCACGTACTGCCTCTGCTCGGAGAGAACCCTCGGCATCGAGCATCTCGTCGTCGACGGATTACTTCCCCCGCGGCGTCACCGCCGTGTCGGGATCAGGACCTTTGTCTCCCAACCCAGGCGCGCTGCCCGCGGTGTCGAGCGACGAAGAAGAGGGAGAGCCCTACTTCTCTGATCCAGCTCAAGCCTTTGCTGCCCATGCGCCGGCTCCTGGCGCGTCGCCGCAGACGATGCAGATACAGCCGAGCATGCCGCCCGGGGCGGTTGATCCGGCGAGAATCATCCTCGCAGCGTACCTCATGAAGCGGAGTAAAGGTCGAGGCCGAAAAGTCTGGAGGAAGAGGTGGTTCTACCTCACCTCGCAGGGTCTCACGTACACGAAATCGCACATGGACTCGAGACCACTCCGGTTCATCCACCTCTCGTCGATCCTCGACGCGCTCGACCTGTCGTCGTCGCTCGCCTCGACGTCTGAATCCGATTCCGACGCACCCGGCACCGGACCGGGACCCTTCCGTCAACCTTCGGCCCGCGGATCGCGTCCCATCCCCGGCCGTACCCCTTCGCTCAGACACGCTTCGAACCCCCCTCCTTCTGCCTCTGCCTCTGCGTCCACCTCCGCGGCCGTCCCCATACCGGGAGGAGCCCGTCCCGAGCGATCTCCGCCCCAGCGTCAGCTCTCCAACAGTCTCGGCATTCTCAATGACCTCAACCCCGGACGACGAAGGGACAAGGAACGAGAACGGGATCGAGCGGGACCCTCCGGTCCCGCCGGAGGGGAAGGCCAGAACACCTTCAGACTCGTCACAGCCAAGAGGACGTATGTACTCTGCGCCCCGACAGAGGAGGACGAGATCAAGTGGCTCGCTGCGTTCCGAGCGCTTCTGCAGAGAGAGAGGCAAGCGACTCAACCGGGAACAACCACTGGTCTTCCCGTCGACGCTGTCGCAGCACAATCCCCAACGACCGAGTCGGCGCCGAGACTACCAATGCCACCACATGTCTTGCCTACAATCACTGCCCAACCCCCGACCCCCGCCGCGAGCACGGACGGTGTCGGTCCGACACCAGCTCAGACCACGACATCCGGACCGCCAGTCGAGGTGGGACGGTCAGAGCAGTCGCAGTCGACATCGACTAATCGTGGAGGAGCAGCGGGCGGTGCCGGTTCCGATGGGACAACCACGCCGGGGAGCTTGGGAGGGCGGGGTAGGAGCGCGACGTATACGGCCAAATCGGCGGTGGAGGAGGTGACGAGGAGGTTCCACCCGGAGACTGGAGACGGAAGCATCGCATGAGCCGGCCTGAGGCGGTGCATCGTGGCAGCGCAGTGCAACCGAGACGGATACGGGCATCAAACACACGAATACATCAGTATTCAAGGCAAGCCGAGGGCGAGGCGAACGGGAATCTCGTGCAGATGGATGTGGGTCGGACGAGCAGTGCATTGACGAATACGGTGAACATGATCTTCTATCGGGTTGGCGGACTCTCGGGCTCTTGAGCTCTCCAAAACCCCACAGATAGGGTTGAGAGGTGATGCACATCTTGGCTATGCTCTACTATCTACCCCAAAGTCCTTGCTTCAACGATGTAAACCAACAAGACCAGGTCAGAAGGAAATGGAACGGTTATGCCTGGAGGAAGGGAAGGGAGACGAAAGAATTTTCTTTGACTGCAACGCCATCCCCGACGAGCTGAGTGCGCCCCATGCGGTCATGCGGTCATGGCGATGATCGAAAACAGTCTGATCGTGTCGAATGTCGAAGAGCAGACCTCCCTCGCCTAGACCTTGAACTCGGTAGCGATCATGGGCAAGAGCACACGGCACGCCGTCCAGAACTGCGCGAGCAAGTCAGTCAGGAATCAAAACTCATCACACCATACCGTCTCATCGAGACATCGGGACGGAAGTCGAACGCCGAAAACCGAAAATGGAATGTGGACATGGTCACTCACCACTCTGAAACTGAACAGCAACAGACCGGGCAACTCGATCCATCCCGGTGGGCCCGTTTTCTTCTCCCCCGGACTAGCGGGCGGTCCGGATGTGAGGAGGATGTAGATCGAGTAGAAGGCGACGGAGAAGAAGTGGTAGAATAGCATGAGAGGTTTGGGCGTGAGTCTGCGAGCGGGTCATCAGCACGAGTGCGAGTACGCCACGAGCACGAGCCCGTGTAGTGGCTCTGTCTGCGATCTGCGATCTGCAGACGAGAGGACGAGAGTGGTAGGTCAAAATGGAGTTAGGAGAGGTGATGTCGAAAGGCCATATTGTCGAAAGAGATAATGATGGAAGAGATGATGTCAGGAGAGGTGATGAGGATTGTTGCGGTAGCACCGTCGATATCGCCGCCGCCAACTCACGCAGAGAGAAGACCGACAGGGCCAGCGATACACTCCCCGCCGAGTTCAAAGTATCTGAAACACCCTTCTCGCAGGATCTCCAAATCGGGCTCTGCGTCCATCAGCGCGGCCCAGGCACCCACACCGACACCCTTCCCAGCCGGTGTGATCCTGCGTGGACTCTAGTCATTCGGCCTTGACGAGTCCCCGTCCACTCACCGTCTGCACCTCCGAACAGATCGTACAGCGCCATACTCAGCACATTGACCACCCCCGCCAGACTCTTTCTCCGCCAGAACCACTCCCTGAGCCCCTCCCCGACCCGGTCCCAGTCCTCCAGCCCGTCTCGCCCCTCTCCGAGCCGCGCCACGCCCAGATACTCGGTGAGGAGCACAGCGTCGTTGAACGCCACAGTCATCCCCCCGCCGGTAAGGGGATGACGCATGTTCCACGCGTCGCCAACCATGATTAGCCCGCTGGGGGTGGAGGAGAGGCCTTGCATCGAAGGAGGGAGGAAGGAGTTGGGCATGGTGCGCAGACGTTGATCGTTGAGCGCGGTGAGGATGGGGTCGTGCAGGGCCGTGGGGAGGTGCGGGAGGTAGCGCTCGATGATGTGGTTCTGAGGGATCAGCGCGGCTCTGCGGTCTGCGAATCGGTCCAGAAGGGTGTCTAAACGCCTTGAAACCTCCAAATATCCAGACTCCCGAACCTCAGTGTCTCCCAACGTGCACACTCCCAAAACCTCTCAGTGGTTCCGGTGCACGGCAACAAGACGCCCCTCTTTCTGCCCCTGCCATGAAACGGGACGAGAAAGACCTGCGACCCAACCCACCTTGAGACTCCCGTCCGCCACACTCGGCAACTTCCCTTTCACATCCACCAGCATCCTCGTCTCCTCCGCCCGGTCCCCGATCTGGTAGAGCAGCACCGGCCCCGCGGGCGTCAGACACACCGTGCCGTGTCGCTTCAGTGGCAGCGGAGCATTCTTGAGCACCACGCCGACGAAGTGCGAGCGGGTTTTGGGCGTGGGGATGCGCGTACCCGGGGTGGATCGGAATTTGGAGAAACACCCATCGGCGATGATGGTAATTGGGGCGTAGACTTTACGGACGACGGTGGAGGATTGGGCTTCGACTCCGGGGGCGGCGGCGGCGGCGGCGGGCGCAGCGGCATCGTCAGATGCCGAGGACGGTGGAATGGAGGTGGAGGCGGAGGTGGATGAGGCACGAGCTGGCGACTTGAAAGCCGCGGAAACACCGATAACCCGCCCGGTGTGCTCGCACCGCACGAGATCCCGCACCGTCGCTTCGAGAACGACGAGCTCGGGGCCGAACCCGAGACACGCGCGACGGAGGGACATGATGAGTCGGCCGTGGTGGAATGATCGGCCTTCCTTCTTCCCGGACAGAGAGGGGACGTGCCATGTGGGCGACGTGCCGATTCCGGGCGACGAGTGGCCATTCGACTGCTCGCCGGTTACTCCATTGGCATGACCGTTGGCAACTCCATTGGAAGCCCCGTTGGACGTCCCGTTGATCTCCGGCTCCTTCTTCTTGCCCTTCCCTTTACCCTCCCCCCACTCCGCTTCCTCCCCAATCATCCTCTCCAGATCGGGGTACGGGATCCCCACCTGTCTATCCCCACTGACGACGCAGTACCCCTCTACGGGAGTCGCGTCGATCCCTTCCAAACACCCTCCGAGGCCCAACTCCGTGAGCGCGGCGACTCCCCCAGGCTGCAGGAGTTCGCCGACGATGCGATCCGGCTCGGACAGGTCGCGCTCCAACAGCAGGACCTTGCGTCCGCCAGAGGACAGACCGTAGGCGAGGGAACAGCCGGCGATGCCGCCCCCGACGATTATGATGTCGGGTTGGATATTGTGGAGCTGGGCGCGTAAGCGGACAGTGGTTATTCTCCCCCCTCCTTGGGGAGAGCGAAAAAAAGAGTGGGACGGAGAGGGGTGGGGCGTGTTGGAGGTATTGGGATGAGGAATCGCCGTTGCGATCAACTCACGCTGGTGTGCGATGGGGCTCGCGACGGACCCGCCGGAGTGAGGACCTCTGTATCTTCCATGTCTCTGAGCGTGGGTCGGGTGAACAGTGTTGTCGCCAGGTAGATAAGAGGTGAGAAGAAGGAAGAAGTGGAGAGAAATCGGTATAAGAGATGAAATGTCAGTCGCGAGTTGCTCCGACTTTGCGGTCGTTCGATCGTCGTGGCCCTCGTCGAACGACTCCTTTCCGCGCAACCCAAAACATGGGACGCACCGTGCCTGAGACAGAGTCACGTGGCGCACCGTAGTCACATAGATACATGGACCCATCTATGCATATACATCACCATGGCTCGCGCGCTTGGTCTGCCCAGCGGCTCTCTCTCCTATCGAGGCAAACCCCTCTTGTACACGCTCACCCCCGTCGTCGCGTCCCTCTCCGACGTGGCGTACTGGTTCGCCCCGTTGCTCGTCCACGCGCTCCAGAGCACCACCGCCGCATTGGAGCCGATGGTCTTCTGAACGGCGGGGTTGGCGTACACCCACAGCGAATCTCCGTCGCACGAAGACGAACCCGAAACCGAGCTCAGGTCGGAGGGACACCAACACTCCCATCCCCCCTCGGAGGGGATCCGCGCCATGGCCGCATACCCGCTCGAGCGGGAGCTGCAGATCGAGAGACAGTTCCCCGGGGGGAAACCAATGGCGACGGCCGTGTCGTCAGACGGGAGGGAGGAGGTGCAGGCGGAGAGGGTGTAGTTGGTGCCGAGGATCGCGCCCTGGGACAAGAGTGTCAGCTTGGTGATGTCTCGAGAGAGAGCGCGTCCGGATTGGTTTCGGTTGAGAAGTCTAACTGGGCTGGGTGCGACTTAGGCCAAGGAGCAGGATACGATGGAAGGGAGAGATGAGACAACGGCAAGGACCGTGTCACCTCGTGGACATACGATGGCGGATGTGGAAGGACAAGAGCTGTTTGTCGTCGTCGTATAATCCGCCCAGAGGGGGGAGACCGCACAAGCGCATTTCCCACTCGAAGGGAGGAAGTACGCGTATTCGCCGCTACTCGAGCAGCCGTCCTACGAATATCAGCACGAATCCTCCTCACAGTCCTCTTCTTCCCAGCCCCATTCCCCGTTTGTCTGACCGCGACACGCCGCTCGAGTATGGAGAACCCACGAGACACGCCGAGAGCGACCCCGCCTTGCTCCCCCCGGAGACGGTCGACGGGTCAAAGCACCCGAGAAAGGTCGCGGGCGTGCTCGAGCTGGCGGAGAAGGTGACCTCGGAGTCGGAACGAGTAAAGGGGGTAGTAGCGGCGTGGGCGATGACCGCCGAGAGAACAACGAGGGCAGAGGAGGTGGGGTGGGGCAGGAGCATCGTGCAGTCCAGGCCTGGTGATGGCGCTGGTGCTCGCTACTGGAGTGATGCGAGAAGCAGGGAGGCCCACAGAGCGGGGATCTTGAACAGTTATCAGAGGCTTCTCGTGGAGATGCTGAGTGAGTAACATGTGATGATTTCATGCAGCGAGCCAGTGATGCATCCGACCTGCCTGAAGAGTGACTTTGACTCGCTGGGGTTGGGTGACATGCAACCCGGTTTTGATGGCACACACACAGCGTTACAACGGGGAAGGGGGGGTGACGCCACGTGGCACCTCAAACTTCCAAATGCGGAAAAAACAGCGCCACGCCAACAGCCACCTACCGTGGAATGGGCGGTTGCCACATCCGACCAACAACAACTGTATTCAAGCAGCTGCGATGCGACGTGCGAGTGTGCGTGCGGCTGAGACTGCGAGACGGCTGGAGTACGTCCGGTCGAGAGGTGGGAGGACGAGATAACACAGAGTGTCATAAGCCGGGTTAGCTCGTGTGGTAGGACTACGGCGTCGCTGGGAGTGCTTGGGAGGAATGTGGCGGCATGAATAATGTCTAGTATTTCAGAGTCAGTTCCTCCGCGATGCCTTGGCCAGGACATGGTCCCCAGATCTCCCCCATGGCCGTACCCAGTGCAGAGCCACAGGGGTCGATCTAGGCTTCGCTCTGGGTTTAGGTTTGGAGGAGAGTGAGGCAACACATCTTTGAACCCGAGAGGCTCGTGTCGGTGTATCATAGATCCTCGAGGTTGACTTGTGGGCATAAGTAACCCTGCTTGTGCTGTACGAGCTCTTGAATCGGAGGTGTGGTAATGGACATGTTCGCTCTTCCGACAGTAGCAAGTGACTCTCCTTGGGTGCTCATCGTTCAAGGACGAGACAGGAGCCACTCCAACTGGTGTCACTGCTGCCATGCCGCTAGTAATTCTGTCCCAGATAATATTGTCCAGCGGACATCCGTGTATCAGCCTCATTGCGACTCCCATTCACACGCCAGAGCCACCGCGACAAGGCGATCTATGGCACCGAGTCGCTCATTAAGTCGTCTCTGCATTCCCACACCACCCGACTCTTCCGCCACATCCCACTTCTGCCTCTTCTGTTCGCTTCCGATGCTCCCGGTTCCAAACCCAAACCCTCCATATGATGATCAATGAACGTGCCTCCACACACTCTCACATCCGTCCGCGCCCCGCGCCCCGTACTTGCATGCATTCATCATTCCTCGTTGCCCACGGCAATGCGACCGCACCTGTCCTAGCACCGTACTCTGGAGCTCGACCAAACCTTAGCCACCCCCCAAAAAACACCCAGACCAAAAGTGGCGTTGGCCGTGCCTGAAAATCGGCTTGCTCCAACCGGCGAAAGAAGTCGAACTGTGGGAGTTGATATTCGGATCAAGCAAGATGCATGGGATCGTCTGCGAGGGGCGTAGGGGATGCGGCGTAGGGGATGCATAGGTACGATCCTGGCGCTGGCTTGCTGGTGGGCATTTCTTCATTAATGCATGGTGCTGATGAATCATCATCGACTCGTCCGTTCATACATATACAACATCTACGGAAATCGTCTTGAAGCCCAGCCACAAGTTGTTCCACGCGAGGGACACATCCCTACTGGAAACACACCACATAGCCATCCTGTGTGGACTTGCGGAATAGAGGGTGCCCAACTTCAGTCCGTCCCTCGCCTACACACCTGCTCAACCTCCTACACTCCTAGGTCTCGGTCTCGGTCTCGGTCTCGATCCTGGGAGCCCGCTCCCCCAACCCACCACGATGAGCCGCCGCAGAACCCTCCTCGCCCTCGCTACGACGAGCCTCGCCCTCTCCATGGTAGCAGGTGCGACACCATTGCCGGCCGACTCCGACTCGGCATACATAGGGTGCTTCTCCACCTCGTCGCCTCTCTTTCCGGGTAACCTCGACTCGCCAGAGGTCCACGTGGTGACGAGAGTCTCATCGCTGGCGGACTGCGTGGTGAGTGTGGCTCACGGCTCGACTCGGGGTGGTGCTAGCCTACATTCATTTTCACCTGGGCCAGTGCTCCGACTGGCCGGAAGGAGTGGATCAGGAAGGAGATTGATTGTGTAATGGCCGGCTGACGAGACAGGATATCTGCTCCGGCACACCGGGATACTCCTATGCATTCTGGAGGGAGAGATCACACACCTGCTGGTGTGCACCCGAGACCGCTGAGATGTTACCATACATCGAGGCGCTTGACGAGAAGGGATCATGCGAGGAGACCACCGCCGTGGTAAGTCCCTCTGTGCCCACGAGTCATCACTAGGTTTCGCATACATACAGTATTGACCGTCGCTGACGAATCCAGGGCGTCGCGCTGAATCAACATTGGCAACACACTGGATGCTTCGCCTACCCCTCTCCCCCCGAGGACCTGATCACGCCCCCACCTTCCGACTCGGCACTCTCCCCTTCCGGGTGCCTGGCTTTCTGCCGCTCCCAATCCGCTTCATATACACTGTGGACACCTTACCCCGGGTCGTCCATCGAGTCTTGCGGGTGCGCCGATAGCCCCCTCCGAGCGTCGTCGTCAATCGAATCCACTTCGTCTGGTTCTGGTTCTGCTTCTGGAAGTGGAACGGGCCGAGTCGTGCCTTGTTCGGCGGGAACCACATTTTCATGGAGATACACCCCTCCACCGAGCCACAAGGAGGGTAAACAGGTGGCGTTCGTCGCCGCCCAAAACTCCAAGAGGGGATGGAAGAAGTCGCCCGTCATAGCACCCGAGGGAGGATTGCGAGCGCGAGGAAGTGGGAGTGGAACCGGCTCGAAAAGAGATGATGCGGGGAGGGAAACTCTTGCTATGAGGGTGGGGAGGCAGAAAGTGGATATGCGCAAGTGGTTCAAGGAGCAGAAAGCGGCGAGGAGAAGGGCGGTGTGAGAGAATGTCTGTACAGTATTGGGTTCACATGGTTTACAGGAGTGCACAGGAGTTGGTTAGTCAATGCTACTACACGTGTACTTTGCTTATATGCATCCGCTCGCTACGTCCCGTACCACGAAGAGGCGGCCGGAGTTCGGGGCCACAGAAAGCACACCAAGTGTAGAGATCACGTTGCGAGATTGAATTGAGGGTTGAATGCGAGGACAGGCTTGAGCACGCCGTTCACCTCGGACGCCTACATCTGGGGTTTCCTCATAGTAAACGAATAAATGTGGAGACACGACCGGTACATCTGCCGGTACATCTGCCCAGATTCCAGTTTTCTCTGTCCAGTAGCGGTGCGTCCTGGCATCCCACGACGAGCGTCGCGATTGTTCGTCCAGCCAGAAAGCCCATCGACGGACCGCATGCCTCAACCTGCCTCGTCCGTACCCTCTTCATGCCAACCCATCAAAACGCCGATTGGTAACGTCTGCTGGCATGCGACTGACTGGATTCCTCCTCCTGTGCCCCGAAGGGACACGGACAAAGCTTGTCTGAACGAGCAGGACAGGCGTCTCCCTGATTCGCAACCCGCAACCCGTGCAACCCGCAACCCGCGGGGGTCTCGCCCGCATCAAGCCCGCCGCACTCGTCCTTCTCGTTCAGCGGTGAGTTCCACAGACTCAGAAGTCTCACACCCACATCACGCCTCTGCCGCAAGTATCCACTTCCATGACCACGCCGTTTCCATGCGTACCAGCATCATCCCCCGTCCCACCCTCTGCACCCAACCTGCCCGCTCTCGGCGACCGCCACACACGTCTGGGTGCCACCAACTCGAAAAGGTTTCCGATTGCGGCAATTTTCCATATCAGACTTCGGGATGTGGCGGTGTGGCACTGTGGCGTCCACGCAAGCATTCCTCGGTCCGAAGGCAGAAAGGCACCAGACCACCCATAGGGTCAGGGTCAGGCACGTTCCGACAACCTTGTTTTTTGCCTGCAGGCTGCATCCGACCACCGAAAAAGACGTCACGGCCGATTCCGGTCAATTCGCAACACAAAGACGTTTCGTCGACGTCGACCAACTTGCCCACTCCGCGCCAGCAGCTGCTGCACTCACCACGCAACACCAAACCTGTATGGATGCCCCATGCATGTCGGAGGCGTCGATGCGACGTCGGCGTCGATGCATCCGTCCATCCCACCAGAGACGCCGGCGGCGCGTTTGAGGTGGTAGAGGATCCCAATCCCTCACCTCGCGGCGTATCCGCAAACGAGTGACTCTCTCGTGGGGTGTCAGGCCATGCAAAGCGCTCATGGCGGAGGAGGAAGACTCTCTTGACCCTCAGAGATGGCGAGGTAGGGGGATATAGAGGATGATACTGCTTATACACCACGGGTGCACTGATCCATACATTCCCCCTCTCACTGTCATTCAACCTTTTTCTTCATCTTGACCTGTCGCTCCGTCCGGTTCACTCCTTCACTCACTCTCACTCAAGACGAACCATCGCTCCGGCAGCGTAGACGTGGACGACTGACCTGCACCTCACCTGCACATAGAGCGACTCCTGGCGAGTCGACATACCCATCGTCTTACTCAAACCCACCACGCCGCTCCCACCTCCAGTATGAGCGCCAGCGCCAGCGCCAGTGCCCTCGTTCTCCTCCTCGCTCTGTCGAGGCTTGGAGCTGCTGCCCCTCTTCCTCAAGATGGCACGACCACAATGCTCCCCGCCGTCTGCATGGAATCCGCAGACACGAGTCTCTGCGTCGTGAGTGTGACAGCGACGAACGCGGGGCTTGGGCTCTCACTGACATGCCCTAGGACCTGTGCACCACGTCGGACCCGGACGAAAACGCGCTGTATCTTTACTGGGGCGATTCCTGCTCTACCGGCGTGATGAAGGTGAGTGTCTCGCCCATCGATCCGACATCCGCATACGTTCCCGTCTCTCAACCAGAGGGTCGTTCTTGACGACACAATCAAAACGTTGAAACGTTCTGCCGTTGAACCGTTGAACCGTTGAATCGTCGACGTCGAGCCGTATTGACCCTTGCAGTCCTTCCGCTCCGCCCAACCCTGGTATTCCCTCGGCTGTATCTCCCCTCCGGCCCAACTCGACCCCCCTGCTCCCCGCCGAATCACCCCGGCGTATTGTCTCGCAGCTTGCGCCGCCGAATCGTCCAGTTTCGCACTCATCACCCCCTCGCCCCACGGGCCTGTGTGCCAGTGCGCCGAGGCCGAGAGTATCTCCGTGATGGACATGTACGCGTTTGGGACGCAGCAGACGTGCAACCCCGGTGATGCTAGGGTGTACCAGGCCTTCGGGGAGGATGGGGAGCTGGACGCGGATCTGCTCTTTGCGACGGGGTCGGTCCACGATGAGGAAAAGGAGGTTGAACTCGTGGAGACGGCGCAGCCAGAGGATGCCGAGACGATGGAGGAGGAGCAGGAGCAGGAGCAGGAGCAGGAAGAGGAGGTCCTCGTGGTCCAACCGGTTCCGGTGCAAGGGATCTTCGTGGTGGACGATATCCTCCCAGCATTCAAGTCTCTATGGCGATTCGTGACCCGCTCTCGATTTCCTCACACCGCGATCATCGAGACCGACCACACCAACCACACCAACCACACCAACCACACCAACGAGACCAGATCGACATTGACGGCAGACGGAGCTCAATCCGCCGAGACCAACTCGACCCTGACGGTGACGGGAGACGATTCCCAGTCCATCTCGAACTCTACAGCCGCCGTGAGCGAGTACTCGTATCTAAACTCGACCGACAACGTAAACCTCGGCCTCGACTCGGTCAGCGCGAATGACACCGCTCTCACCGCCGACACCGCCGACACCGCCGACACCGCCGACACCGCCGACACCGCAGACATCGCCGTTCCCGTCTTCGCGGACTATACGGTCTACGAAGACCCAGACCAGAACGATACCATCGCAGATGTCTCGGACGCCGAAGGCGAGACTGACGGTGACGCCGAGACCGACGGCGACACCGAGACCGACGGTGACGCCGACACCGAAACCGACGCCTACCTCTGGTCGTCGCGCGACGTCCCCACGGGTGATGCCGACCGAGCCCGCGTGGCGGAGATCCAGGACGCGATCGCCACTCTCGAATCGGAGGTGTACGGCGCGAGCGACCCGAACCATGTGAAACAACTCATCCTTGTCCTGCAGCAACATCTCGCGGATGTTCAGGCGGAGATGAACGGTACGACCACAACGGACCATCGTCGCGATTTCGAGCTGCAGGAGGAGCAGGAGGAACAGCCACAGGAGCTGGAGCAGGAGCAGGAGCAGGAGGTGGACAAACGGGCGGTGTTCGTCCCGGCCGAAGCACTTGGTTGGGCCGAGTACGAGGGGCAGAGCGAGAAACACGCCGCCGCGCTCGGCCACGCCCACTCGCACGCCCACTCTCACTCTCACTCCCATTCCCACGCTCACGGCCACCACCACGGCCACACCCACCACTCGCTCTACGACGAATACGCCGAGGCCGACGACTTTGACATGACGACTCTGACCGACGCCGAGCTCGCTTCTCTCGCGGCGGAGATTGCGCGTCTCCAGGCCTGGCGCGGCGAGGGCCTCGAGTCCTTCGACGAGCGTGATTTCGACGAGACCGAGTTGGAGTCTGAGGCCGAGTTCGAGACCGACGCCGACACCGACGAGACGTACCTCACCCTCTCGAAGCGCGGGGCGATAGACGAGGCCGATCTCGAAGAACGCGCAAACTGGCTCTCAGCTCGTGCGGCCGACAGGCGACTCTCGCACCGTTCCCTCGTCGACCCCGAGTCGGACGTTTCTACCGACTTCGAAGACTGCCCCGACACCAACACCACCGACACCATCATCACCGACGCCCTCACCAACTCTACCGACCTGAACTTGACTGATTCCTCCGCTTCACTCGAGCAGCTCCAGACGCAATCGGCGCTCCTCACCCAGCAGCTCCAGGGCGTGACCAGCCAGATCGCAATTCTCAACGGCACCCAAGCAGTCGCTGGCGTAGGCGCCGACCGTATCCAGTCACTGGAAGACGAGAAGACACAGCTGGAAGCACAGCTTCAGGCGGTTCAGGCGCAGATCGAGGTGCTGCAACACCAGGTGGACCTCAAACAGGCTATCACGGAAGGTGTGCAGGTAATGCAGGAGCAGGATCAGAGCGCGGCGACGCAGCAGAAGCGCGCCAAGGGGTTCGACGGCATGTTCGCGAGGTGGTTTGGATCAACCAGCGAGTAGCCAGTAGCCCAGTGACGCTCCGATACTCTGTACACACTGCCTTTACGTATGCACTGTTAGACATTATCTGGCTTTCCAAATTGTTGCCCAGCATTCCAGCGCGGGTCCCATCGTTGCCATGCGATGCATCTCGTTACAGTGTATTGAACTATTAAAGGTCCGACTTTAGGCGATCAAACCCGCGTCTTGCTTGCGTGTGTGAGTACTGTACTCGTCGAAGTGTCTCATGAAGTCGCCGCGGGAGGTACGTCGGATGTCGTGACCCGCCTAGAGACCCTGGGGCACTTCGCACTTGCCAAACTTTGGGGGTCCATCACTCGGCTCAAACAGACTGCCCACGGTCTGCACCGTCGTGTAGACGCCGACGACCACGCCGAAGATGATGAGCGTCCAGTCGAGTATCTTGGCTTTGCGGGTGTGCGCGCACGCCCGGAGGTGGAGCAGCGGCGGGTAGATGAAGCATAGCGGGATACTACGGCGATGAGCTCACACCGTCACAGCACACCATGTCCGAGCCACGAGCCGCACCACGCTCCACTCACCAGGCAAAGCTTCCGACGAGAGCCACAAACTTGTCGAGCTCGCTGCTTCCCGCCCAGGAGAGCAGGCTGCAAAACACGACGACCGCACCGCGGAAGACGTTCTTCTGCCACTTGACAGAGGGGTTGTGCTTGCCAGACCTGGAGAACAGACCGTTCTCCATGATCCGGACGGCGGGGAACAGCTGCAGCGGGGTGGACAGTAGGATGGCGACGGAGTCTGCGTCTGTCAGCGACAGCGTCTGAACGATACGCAGCGAGACAAGGTCAAACTCTGTAGAACGGGAACCTCACGCACAAAGGAACTGCACAGCCTGAACAAACTTGTCCTCCTGTGGCAGGTTGACAATCACCACTGTCTGGATGTCGTTCCCGTACGCCGCATATCCGAGCACCCCGGCGCCAGCGAACAGGATCGAGATCGCAAACATCACGCCGGTGAGCGCGCGGGGGAACTTTTGCGGCTCGCGCATGGACTCGGTGATGGGGATCACCAGCCCGATGCCTTCGAATGCGAATACGGCGGTGCCGATGAGAAGAGGGAACGAGTCCTTGTTGAATAGCTGGACCTCGGCGACACCCCTCTTGGCGAGCACGGCCGTCTCGTTCCCGCCGATGTAAATGACTGGACACATCAGCGTAGGCCAGATAGTAGTTCGCGTGCCGCGCAGACTCACGCCCGATGAGGATGAACGCATCGGCGACGAGGGCCGTCCCCGAAAGCTTGGCGAGGTTGCGGATCATGGCGAGAGGCATGAAGATGATCAACTGGGCAAAGATGAGGTAGCGCGTGGCGATGTACGTCCTGCAGTCCGTCACCGCCAACACGAACGCCTGCATGTTCTCGGCGATGAAGATGGTGTACGCTGAGACGTCAGCACGGCCACGGGTACACGGAAATGGGTGGCGCTCACCGGCAACGAAACCGATTTGGGAAAAGGCGATGGATGCGAGGATGGTGAGCCGCATGTAGTTTCCGTAGAGCGCCCCGCCGATATCACCGAAACTACCCGGCACGACGAGGTAGGTCTTGGTGAGGAGCAAGAACGACCAGAGGGAGATCATGGCGATGGCGAGAAGGACGATCGTGGAGAATACGATGCCGCCATTGAAGAACGCCTTGCCCATGAAGAGGATCCCCGTCCCGACAAAGCCCTTGAGAAGCATGAGGACCGCCTGGGTGAGGCTTGCCGTGCCCACGGGTGGGCCGCTCCGGGTTCGCTTGTGTCGGGTTTTGCTCGGTGCGCGAGCTCCCAGAAGCGGTGCCCTCTCGCCGCTCGGGGCACGGCGCAAGGCCCGTTCCAGGATCTCGGGGGATAAGGGTGCGCGAGCATATGCAGCTCCGCGCTCAGCCTCTGCGAGCGCCGGGAAACCCTCCTCCTCTTCCTCCTCCTCTTCGTCTTCTCCGAGATCTTCACCGGCCTTGACGAATCAGCAAGTGCGACGGGAGATCCACGGGATGGACATGGAGGCAGCATGATGGCGACGACTCACAAAGTGCCCGTAGAGGAACAAAAAGTCCACCACGTTCCGGACCACGCTTGGCGGTTCCAGCCCCTGCTCCTGGGCCCGGGTCACCACAAAGTTTCGCCTGAACCCTCCGGGCTCCTTGATGTGTGCGAGGGTAGGGTCGAGGATCGCAGAGCGGTCCAGTGGGACGTGGGAGAAGGACGCGGAGCGGTTGGGACGGGGTCGATGATCGTTTTGCCATTTGTAGAGGTCGTGTCTGCGGCGTTCAGCGAGTTTCAAGGGGCGAGACAGGTATCGATGTGTCACTCACGTCACGTCTCCGCCGGGAGCGTCATAAGGAATGGGGAACTGCTCGTCCTCCGTTCGCGATCGACTGGAAGTCGCGCCGTAGCTCACACCGCTCTCCCCGGCGGGTGTCGCAGTCGAACCACCTCCTTGCATCGCATAGTCGCCGTGCTCGTCCGTCGGCGAAGCGTCACCGGGACTAGGACCGGCCGGGGTATTGTCCTTGCTACTGGACCCGCCGCGCTCTTCCGCGGAAACGAGATGTCGACGGAGGACCTTGGCTTTCTGCTCGTCTGGTATACCGGCGATGTTGGAGAAGCTCGAGTCGCCCGGACGAGGGGTGGAAGCGCCCGATTCGCCGCGCGAGTTGGCAGGGCGGACGAGCGGCGACAGCGAGCCTTTGCGCGATAGGGGTTCCGCCTCGGCCGATGACGGTTGACCTGGACCGGGTGCAGAAGCCGGAGACCCGCCGAGAGCAGCAGTGAGTGCCGAAGCCGAGTTGCCTGGTGTGGGAGAGAGTTTGCTGCCAAGATTATCGATCGACGGGCGAGAGTTGGGTTGAGAGGGCGATGCAGACATGCCGCGACTGATTGCGTCCCGCACGAGGCTTCCCTGTTTCAAAGACGTCGAAAAAGATCGGGGAGCAACAGAGGATCCAGATACAGCGCGAGGAGGGATGTTGGGGACCGCAGGAGGCGTCCCGACTTGGGCAGGAGAGGGATCGGTCGGGTGGGGCGATGCGGTCGATCGTGAAGGGGCGGCGGACTGGCTAGGTTGTTTCGAGTCGCCGTCGCCAGCGCCGGCGCCTGTTCCGGGCACCTGCCTTGGGGACGCCATGCTGCGGAAGAGGGAGGATGAGCTGGTCGACGAGGATAGTGATGGAGAGGAACGCAATATGACGACCGGTAGAGGTAGAGAAAAGAGAAAGAGTGAGAGGTTGAAAGGATGACAAGCAGATCCGTCGTCGTCGGCCACCTCCGGTCATCGCCGGTCCGAGGCCACGCGGTGCAGAAACAGGATAGTGGCATCATTTCAGTATCAGTGGCAAAAGTGGCACGTGTGGCGCTACAGCTACGCAGTATCGTTGACAGCTTCCCCGCCCTCTGTCGACTCTGTCGACCGGCCCGCGGCGACGCGCCTGTCATAGGACCCACCACCGAGGTGAATAAACGATCCGCCGCGCCCAATATGCACCATGTTCATCGTCTTGCCGCCCCAGAGCTGCGAGGAACCGGCGCTCCTTGCCGATTTGCCTCCCGCGACCGAATCGTTTTCGCCTACCACAGAGGGCCTCCACGTGGAGTCGGTGGCTGTGCTCGGCGTCATGATCGTTGTCCCGGACCGCGAAGCAGTCGTGGTTGAGGGTGTGCGCTGCCCAAGGGAGGTAGGCGCGACGCTGGTAGTCGGAGTGGCGATCCCTGAGGCACTGACGCTGCCGTCAGAGTCAAGGTCGCCATCGACATCCTGTGCCGGGGTGTTCCCTGACTCTTCATCCTCGAGAGTGAGCCCCTGGAGTCGTTGATTGACAATGTCGAGGCGCTCGCGCTGAATGTTTTCTAGAATGTCGTCGGCCTCGGTCCCTTCACCGCTGCCTTGCGCCTCGAGCGGGCCGATGCGCTCGAGTATCGCAGTCTCGATACCCTCCCTGAAGTTCATACCATATCTCATGACTCTCTGAGTCATCGAGGCGTCCAAGTAGTAGCCCACCCAGTCGCCCTGGACGAGAAGACCGTCCTCGGGACAAGGTCCTACTGCAGGTCCGTACGCTGAACTCCCGTCGGAATACTCCTCGAAAATGAGTCCCGGCTCGTAGACGTGAAATTCGCCATCCTTGCTTCCCGTGTGAGTACCCGTAACCATTCTGAAACCATGATCGGCAGGAGGTATCCAATCGGGGTTTGATTCGAGGCGGTATTTCTCCCACCTCTCGGAGAGCTGCCAGAAGTTCTCTTCGGGCCCTGTGGTGTGGTCCACCGCCGACGGGGTTTCGTTATGATTTTCCATCGTTCGATGAGTGTACCAGTAGTTCTTCTGGAGTTTGGAAGTGACTTTGAGATATGTCCGCGAGCGAAGATGTCGGGGCAGTCAGAAATGTTGAGTAGTGACTCGGGATTGTATAGCTGATGGGTGGCAAGCTTAGCGACAGGCGCTCCAGACTCGAAAGGTTGGTCATGAACGGAGGGGAAGGAGTGCAATCGGCCAGAAGGCACAACCGGGCGAACTTGAGACTTCTGGCCGATCACGGTTGTACCATCCATCGATATCGTCCTGGGAGATGATGACGACGGCAATGCGAAGGCTGTACCCTCTGTGGTGAAAGGTGAGAAAGAACCACGAGGTGTGCTACTGGCAGTACTGTGCTCGAGTATGTTATGACACAAGCGCTGATGTGGTTTTCCTGCTGTGGGGCGTAGGTCCGGGCTTCATTCTACGCACAGAATCGAGGTTTCATGCTTCAACCGTAGATGATTGCATGTTTGATCACTTGGCGGTACCACGAGTACAAGTCTTTCGCGAGTACATGAACCGAAGTACACGCGAACTCTGCAGACTTCGGCTTATACCAGGGTCACTCCTGGGCTGCATCCGGATCCTGCGACCTGGGAAGCACACCCATTTCCTCCAGATAAGTCCTCCTACCAGGGGAATGCGTTATGGTGACCCCATTGCGGCTCTCCACCCATCCGTCGTCTCTCACAGGGACCGTCCTCCAGACCCCACTGGGATCAACGAAGCTGACGGTTCCCCTGGTGTCACTGGCACCGAAACCCTTGCGTCGACCGGAGTAGACGACAGTGCCAAGGGAAGAGTTCAACTGCATGGGCAGCGCCGCCTGCTCCAGTTCCATGTCGCCGTCAACGGTGGTCGGCGTCATGGCCCCGCTCCCAGACTCGGTTGCGGTCGAAGGAGTCATCATTCCAGACATTTCAAGGTCCATCGGTTCCATGTCGTTGGCCTCGATAGGCGGAATCCTGACTGTAAGTGATATCCGGGAGGCAGTTGCATGGGCAAGAAGCGCTAACCAGCCAGTTTATGTACTATGCACAGCGTACAGCTCTTTCCCGTGCGGTGCACGGTGTCCCACTCCCCGTGCGGTGCACGGTGTCCCAATCCCCGTGCGGTGCACGGTGTGCCAATCCCCGTGCGGTGCACGGTGTGCCAATCCCCGTGCGCCTTCTAACACTGACGCCGCTCTCAGACTCGCTGTCGGTCGACGGTGTCATCATCCCCGACGTCTCGCTGTCGGTCGTGGAAGCGAGGGATACAACGTCGTCGTCGTCTTCTTGCATCTGCGGCACATTGATTGAAGGACCGGGAAGCGGGGGCTCCCCTCTCATCGCCCTCATCATGTTGACAATCCGGTCCAACCTGTCGTTGGAGCTAGTAGGATTGGACCCGCGGGCGTTGAACGCTGACATGAAAGCCTCAGGCAAGCCCGCCCCAGCTCCGAGAGCATGGTGTGATGCAACGCCTCTTTCCAAGGCATATCATTGGCTCTCAGTGCATAGCCTTCGACGCGGCCTCTCCATTCATGTAGCAGTGGATGGTGCCAGTAGCCGAGCCACCGTTCTCCGAGAGCACGACCCCCGGACCCCAACCGAGCGTGTTGTTCCCATAGCGCCGCATTTGCAATCCGTTGTCAAAGATTCTGGCGGGCCGTCCGCTGACAAGACTACCGGTGTTGAAAAACATGAACTGGCTTCGACCGGCGGGCGCGGTTTGGCCCTGATGCGCGTTGTTCCATTCCTGAGAAAGTGTCCAAAAGTCCGTGGGAAGCAGAGTCGACAAGGGCGGGACAGTCGGGGCGTTGGGCTGAAGGACCCCATCGATGGTGATCCTGTCTCCAACGTGTACCGGCGAGTCGTCGTCGCTCATTGTCTGAGCACGGGGGGGGGGGGGGGGTAGCAGCCCAGAAACCAGAAAAAAGAACAGCAAAAGAAGAAAAGGATGAGTAATGTCAATGCGTAACTACTTACGATTTGGCTCGTAATCGTTACAAGGTGAGGTAATGATGGGTTGCGAAGTCAAGGTAAGGCTGGGAAATCTACTCGAAGACCGGCGAGGGCTTGGAGTTATCTCCCTCGAAAGCACGAGACCGCCTTTTATATCATAGAACCCAGGCTTCGTGTCCGGAGAATTCGAAATGTCCTGCCAAAGGAGAGCTGGCGGGACTGCTATTGCGATGGCGTGCTTCTGTTCGAAGGCCGTCTATCTCACGAGTGCGCATGATTCTGCACCAAAAACTCGCTGTGTGGACTGTACCGATTTCCCCGCGATCGCTGATCCGAAAGGATCAAGGGAGACTGTAAGATAAGGTGATGGCCGAGGACATATTGTCCAGCGGGACTTCAAATCGGCTCGGAGCTCCTCAAGTACGGATAGCCAGTCAATACACATATCAACAGAGCTATGCATCAATCCGGTCTGCGTGTATTCATTCTACTACATGTGTACAGGCCTCATTCAAATTGATTTGGCAGCGATCTACATAACCATCTAGGCGGCCGAGCTGGCCACAGGACTGCTTGTCACTTCATTGGGGCTGTGTTCTAGCAGGCGAGTGTTGGTTGGCTGGAGCTGAAGCCGAACGGACGGCACGAGCGAGTCCCAGGGCGAACGGAAGACACCGCCGCCCATCGGCCAAGGGTCCATCATGCTCGTCATGGGCCACAAGGGACGGAGGGGGAAGACAGACCCCATCATCATCGAAGTGAAAGGATCGATCGGCGGAAGCTGGGTTCGGATTCGCCGAGTCGTGTCTGTGTCATCCCCCTTGTTCTCGCCGACAGGACTTGGTCGTCGGGACGGGCTGCCAAAGATCGACGGGTCTTGCCACCGAGTCAGAATGGAAGGTAGCATCCCGCCCATGTGAAACGGCATCATCATGCTCGCCAAGTGACTCGCAAATGGCAGCATGCTCGTCTGTGCAGAAGTCAGCAGTCGAATCGTCTCCTCGTCATTGAAAAAACCGGATTCTTCGGGATCGTCTCGATGCTGTCGGGTCCAATGGATCCGCCCGTCTTCGGTGGTCGCCATCTCCTCTCTGTTCCAGTCAGACTCGACCATTCCATCCCCATTTGTCCGCGACCAGCTTTGCCAGGTCTGCGAATGGAAGGTCGGCTGATGGGTCGAATCTTTGGTCGTCTGCGGCGGACTGGTATCGTGGGTCACCGTCTCAGCCACGACGGTATCTGCCGGAGTGGTGGTAGCGACAGACAGCTCCTCGGCCTTTGGTCTGACTATAAGAGCTGTCGAGTCGGTGCTCGCTGCCTCTGAACCAGCTGTCAAGCTGTCGCGGCTTGTCTTGGGTGGTTGGGAAGTGCCGCTCATGAGCAAATTGGATGGTCGTGCAGATGAGCCGACTGGCTGGTGGACTTGTGTGAAGAGTAAGGACCCGTCGAGTCGCCACCCGGACGGTTCTTGAGCAGAATCCGATCGGGGTGTGGAGCAGTCCTCAAAGGAGAAGGGATCGTCGATCCTGCCGCGGGAATATACTGGTCGCTTCCGCGCTCGAGATCCCTTGTACGGTGACTTGTACTCTACTTGTACCGGGATCGTCCGCCACATCAGCCACTGCCACACATTCGCTTTTCGCCACCAGGCGGCCTCCACCTCGACCGACCACATACATGTCGATCACCAATGGTCATTTCTCCACCCAACTCCTCTTCACTCTCATCCGCCCCTTCGTCAAGCCGGGTCCGCCGTAGAGTCGCCATGGACTTTCACTCCCCAAGATGACCTCTCCCTCGCCTTTCATCTCCCCTCTCTCCCGGCCGACCTCCGCCCGCCTTCGCTCCTCCCTCGTCATCCCCACCTTTCCCCAAGTCCTTTCCGAGCTCGTCCAGAACTCCCTCGACGCCGGAGCAGAACGCATCGACTGTTGGCTGGACGTGACTCCGGGCAATCAGAGCTTGAGGGTGGAGGATGATGGTCGTGGTATCAGCCGGGAGGGACTGAGAACGATCGGAGAGAGGTACGGTGAGTATATTGATTTCGCATCTCGCGGCGAGTTGCTGAGCGGCAGTCACATCCAAGGAGAGGAACGACGAATCCCTGGCACCACTTGGGACCTATGGATTTCGAGGAGAAGGTGAGCCGGTTATTGTAAAAGTCGGCCTGACCCGCTAGCACTCTCGTCGATCGGCTCGCTCGGTCTTGTGGAGATCATCACCCGGACCGACGGCTCGCGTCATACCTATACCAAAGTGATCAAGGTGGGTTGGTTCGTCCCGATCTTGTGCAGCACTGACCACGCTGGTAGGATTCCAAAGTCCTCTTCGAGGGGACGTCATCGCGTGCCCTCTCCCGGCCATGCGGAACCACCATCATCGTCAAGGACTTGTTCCATGGAGTGAGCCCAGCATTCATTTTGAAAGCGCCGCCGCTGATCCAGCAGATACCCGTCCGTCAGAGCCACCTCGCAGCAGTACCGCCCGCCTCCATCCTCGGAGGGTGCAAGAAGGTCATCGAGACGCTCGCGCTCTCTCGGCCGGGCGTCAAGTGGTCGTTGTGGGAGGACAGACTGGTTGGCACCTCGGCAAATACAGGTCTCAGGCGGATCCTCACGCTGAGCAGTGTACGTTCCCCTCGGCGTCAGCTCGGTTGCTCATGTGCACAGGCCAAGAACAGCCTCGAGGTATTCCGCTCGCTGTACGGCTCTGCAGGAGTGGAGGTGCGTCGCAGTCTCGGTGGTTCCAACGTGTGCTGATCAAGCCAGCGAGTACAGAATGTGCGCGTGACAAGCGCGGGCAGGCGGATGGACGGTTTCATCAGTCTCGAGGGGAGTGTAGGCAAAGTGAGTCCAGCCATGGCGTTCACGTCGGATGTGCTGACCGTCTCAGACTCATCAGCACTTGTGTAAGCGGATTGACTGGTATGAACGGCTTGAGCCAATTCAGTAGACATAAACAACTACCCTCTCGATCGCGGAGAGCTCCATCTTGCAATCTCGAAGCGTTTCGCGGCCAGTCGCTTCTCCGTCCTCACGGACGACGGTCTCGCAGACTATCCTTCGAGCACACGTGGGTACACTTTGCAGGCCGAGAACCGAACTGAAGACCCATGCAGACAAGCGCAAGTCTCCTCGGCGGCTGGAGCGACATCCGATCTACGTGCTCAACATCACCTTGCCCTCGACCGACGTCGACGCTTCGTATGAGCCAAAGAAGGGCGTCCTGGGATACAAAGTGCGTCGCGTTCCACGGTGGCTCCCTTATCCTCTAGGACATCGACTCGATCAAGGGGTTCGTTCTGGCCGTGGTCGACGAGTTTCTGCGGCGACACGGCTTCTCGCACCCGATGACGACGGATCACGCTCCCGAAGCTGCAGTGTCGCCCCTCCGACCTCGAGCGGTCCCGTCTCCATCTCTGCTTCGTCAACCGGCGACGTCCAATGCAACCGGCGAGTCGCCGATGAGAAGCCCGAACAAGACCCCGCTCGCAGCTTCACGGGGAGTCTTATCCACTGGAGACACGTCACGTCGCCTGCTCCCCTTCTCGGCACCAACCAAGCGCTTGCAATCGGAGATCGGGAGTGACTCGCCCGCGGGATCAGCAAGGAAACGCCACAAGTGGATCGACGACATGCTTGCGGTGGGTCTGGTGCGCCAGTGAAACCGAATGGCACGCTTACTCGTGTTTAGGATATCAACCCAGGCGTCTTCTCCCTCACTCCGGATCGAGTAGACATTGCTCCTGACGAGCCCATTTCCATTTCACCGCATCGGGCCTCCCCAATGTTCGCCGCACGACCGAGCTCTGCTCCCCCTGCTCAACATCAGCGACACCATGGTCGTCTGCGAGAGCCACCGATACAAGCACAACCATTGTCTGTCTCGGACGAGGTCACGTTCGCCAAAGATGCGCTGGCGTCGGCGCGTATCTTGGGACAGGTCGACAACAAGTTCATCTGCTGCGTCTTGGCTGTGGAATCAGTATCAGGGACAGAGTCGGATCAGAAGACTGGCCCAACGCTGGTGCTCATCGACCAACACGCGGCGGACGAGCGGGTTTCGGTGGAGAGAGTGCTGCGCGAGCTTGCCGAGGGGTTCATAAACGACCGGGTGGATGTGACGGAGCTTCCTGAGCCTCAGCCGATGGTGGTGCTGTCGCGAGAAGAGTTTCAGCAGCTGGATCATCCGACAGTGCTCAGGATCGTTCGGAGGTGGGGGGTGCATCTCGAGATCAGCACACCCGCCGCCGATGACGCTGCGGAGTATCGCCAGGTCAAGGTCCTGTCGGTGCCCAGCGCTCTCAAGGCTCGTCTAGGTCGAACAGAGGCGAAGGAGGCGACTCGATTGATCAAGCTGTACCTGCCAGTGCTCCATGATGGTTTGGGAGAAGTCGAAGCCCTCATTGAGGCAGCAGAGTCGGGCGTCAAAGCGGATTGGGGAATGGCGCTCCGCTGGATGCCCAAGGAGATGCTAGAGCTGGCCAACTCGAAGGCTTGCCGCAGTGAGTAGAGGTCTGCGGTCGATGACCCTGTAGCATCGCTGATACAGCAGACGCCATCATGTTTGGCGATCGTCTAGATCAGGAGCAGTGCGCCCGCCTGATCGACCAGCTTAGCAAGACGAGATATCCTTTCATGTGTGCCCATGGACGACCCAGCCTGGCGCCGATAGCGGGTATCTCCGAAGCGCCTGTCGGGGCGCACAGGGCCATCGATTGGCAGGCATGGAAGGCGAAGCGAGTGTAGCAATAGCATTTGTCCTGCATGTCGAGATTCCACAGCATATTTAGACCCCATGCATATATCGAGCGAATCCGTCGAGGTGGTTTCACCGAGTTTGAATGTTGGCCGTCGTCGAAACCGGGGCGTGGTTTCGGAACGCGTTTCCGAACGCCGGTCGGGTGAGCTCCCGATGGCCGCGATAACCGTGAATCGCATCTGTGTGTCGCCCGTCGCTGATCCCTATCGGCCAAACGGCCTGAGAAGTGATGGATGGTTCTCGAGGATGCGAAGACTTCTTGCTGTTATACATCACGACCTGTCATCGCATTTCATCAAGGTCTGGCCCAAACGTGCCCAGAAAGCGACACCGTCATGGCGATTCAGGACCCAGTGACGACCACCCCTGTCACCGCCGATGAGATGCTCGCGGCGGCGCAGAGGCTCAAGTTTGCGGTGCCTCCGACGCACGAGAGGGACTACATGGAGCTGCTCAAGAAGACGGATGCGTGCTGCGAGCTGATCATGGCGGAGGATGGTGGGTTACGGGTGGGGCTGACGTGGGGGCCAGGCTAACTCCTGGTCAGACTACAAGCCCGTCCCGGACTACAAGACCTTCCCGCGCGGGAACGTCCACCTACCCGAAGCAGAGGAGAACCCTCTCCGCGCCTGGGCATGGCGCGCCGACATCGGCGAGCCAGTCTCGGCCACCGGCAAGCTCCTCAGTGGCAAGACGGTGGTCTTCAAGGACACGATCTGCGTTGCCGGTGTCCCGCTCCTCTTCGGTACCAACGCTTTTGAGGGATATGTCCGTGAGTGTGCTGCAGGTCACTCGCTTGAGCAGGTGCTGGTGGGCGGCTGGCTGATCGGACGTAGCCGACGTGGACGCGACGCTGGTGACCCGTGTCCTTGAGAATGGGGGGCACATCCTTGGCAAAGCCGCTTGCGAGGTGGGTCAACGATTCATCGATCCCTGTACGAAGTTGTGACGTGGCGCTGACTGTGGAAGAACTTCTCTCACGGCGCATCCTCCTCGTCCTCCCCGCGCGGCCCTGTCGAGAACCCCTACGCCAAAGGGTTCTCCACCGGCGGGTCGTCTTCTGGTTGTGGAGGTCTCATTGGGGGAGGCTACGCCGACATGGGTATCGGCGGTGATCAGGGTGGAAGCATCCGTATTGTAAGCCAAACCTTTGGAGTGCCTGCTCCCGGCTGACCAGCTCAGCCCGCGACGCTATGCGGTATCGTCGGTCTCAAGCCCTCCTTTGGCCTCGTCCCGTACACTGGTGTCCTCTCGAGCGATGCCGGCGTCGATCACGTCGGACCGATGGCCAGGACGGTGTACGACACGGCCCTCCTCCTCGAAGCCGTCGCGGGCTATGACAGCATTGACGATCGCCAGCTCGGTGCGCCCCACCCGGCCGACGTGCCGAAGTATGCCGAGCTCGTGCTCGCCAACAGGCAGCAGGGCATCAAGGGCATGAAGATCGGTCTGCTCAAAGAGGGTTTCGAGGACAAGAGCATGAGCCCGGAAGTGGACCGAATCGTCAGAGCCGCGATCAAGAAGTTTGTCTCCCTCGGGGCGACGGTGGACGAGGTCTCGGTCCCGACGTGAGTCCCAAGTGCTACAGAGTCGACAAGGGGTGCGGGCGGCTGATCCTGGTCCAGTCACAAGCTCACCAACCCACTCTGCCATATCATCAACAAGTTTGCGTCCGGAGGGACTCGACTGGGTCGCCAGGTGGGCAGGAGAGGTCTCTACCTCAACGACTACTGGAGTCAGCTCCTGCCGTGGAGCCAGGACAAGTACGACAAGGCCAAGTACTTTGTCACCGGTACCGCTATGAGCAGGTGAGCGAGCTGAGCGAGCTGCACGATGCAGTGATTGGATTGATTGCAGTATTCGCTGACTGTCGCAGCGAATACGGGTGGAACAAGTACCCCACCGCCTACGGCAGGGCGATGAACCTCTCTCGCAAGCTCCGAGACGAGTACGACGCGCTGCTGCAGACGTATGATGTGTTGGTCATGCCAACAGTTACCCAGCCCGCGAGGAGGCACATCCCCGTCGGCGCCGGCCCGCTCGTGTGGGCTGAGACGGCCCGTGAGTGACTCTTGCGCCATATCGCGTCGCGGAGTGCTGACCATCTCAGCCGGTATCGTTTCCAACACCGCCGCCTCCAACCTCACCGGCCATCCGACCATGACCATTCCTGTCGGCTTCACGCCGCCCATGCCCGACGACGTCCACTCGCCCGAGGACGAAGCGATCAAGCTGCCCGCAGGGTTGATGATCATGGGCAAGCTCTTCGATGAGACGACGGTGTTCAAGGTTGGAGATGCCTGGGAGCAGGCATTCAACTGGAAGGAGCAGGTCTAGACGCATGGTGTGTTTTGGGCATGCATTGATTCCATTACGAGCAGTATCAACATCTGCAAGGACTATGCTCTACCATCGTACATATCTATGCCTTGGAGAGCTCCGCCAACCTCACCCTGACGGCGTTCGCATGCGCCTCGAGCCCCTCACGCTCTGCCAACGTCACGACCGTCGGGCCGAGCTTGCGGAGCCCGTCCGCGGTGAGCTCCTGGCTCGTGATGTGCTTCTGGAACGAGAGGGTGTTGACGCCCGAGAACTGCCTCGCAAAACCGTTGGTCGGCAGCGTGTGGTTGGTGCCCGAGGCGTAGTCGCCGCATGACTCGGGGGAGAACGGTCCTACAAACACCGATCCGGCATTGTCGATCTTCTCGACAGCGCCACTCGAGTTCTCCAGGTGGAGGATGAGATGCTCTGGCGCATACTCGTTGCTGAATCGAATACCCTCGTCGACAGAGTCGACGAGCACGATCAGACTCTTCTTGATCGCCTCCCGAGCGATCTTGACTCGTGGCAACGCCCGGGCTTGGACGTCGATCTGCTGCTCAATCGCCTCGAGGTGGGCAGAGGTGAGGTTGATGCCGACGAGGACAACCTGCGAGTCGGTGCCGTGCTCGGCCTGGGACAAGAGATCCGAAGCGACAAAGACCGGGTTGGCAGTGTGATCGGCGATGACCTGCGGAGTCAACAGCAGTCCAAAACCCATGCGCAACACTCACGAGCACTTCGGAAGGCCCGGCGGGCATGTCGATCGCCACGAGCGCGTCCGTGTCGTTTTGCACGAGCATCTTCGCCGCGGTGACCCACTGGTTGCCCGGGCCAAAGATCTTGTCCACCTTGGGCACCTCCTTGGTTCCGTACGCCATAGCCGCGACCGCCTGCGCGCCACCGGCCTTGAGGATGCAGGTCACACCGGTGAGCTGTGCGACGTACAGCACCTCGGGCGAGATCGATCCGTCCGGTCGAGGCGGCGTGGCGAGAACGATCTCCTTGCATCCTGCGACCTGGGCCGGGACACCCAGCATGATGGCGGTCGAAGGGAGGATGGCGGTACCGCCGGGGACGTAGACACCAACCCGGGCGATGGGTCGGGAGAAGCGAGAGCACACGACGCCGGGCATGGTCTCGACAGAGAGCGGAGCGGTCTCGGCCTGAGCGACGTGGAACGCCTTGACGTTGGCGTATGCCTGGTCGATCGCCTGACGCACATCGGCGGGTAGCTGCGACTCGGAGGGCGTGGCGAATGGCGGAAGCGCGATGTTGGATGAGAGTTCCGCCTTGTCAAACTGCTTCGTCATCGCACGCAGACCCTCGTCACCTTCCCGTCGGACTCGCTCGACGATCGGCTTGACCTTGTCGATCATGGCGAGGGAGTTGAGGACTGGTCGCAGCAGGAGCTTGGGCTTCTCCTCTGGTGATACCGAAGCAAGCGTGACCGTACGCATCTTGACGGCTCCGTCCGACTCTGGGAACGCCGCAGGGACCGGTTCGGTCGGCTTGGACTCTGGCTTGACGTCCCCTCCCAACTTTGCTTCCCATTTCGGCTTCGCGTCCCCCTTTCTCCGCGTCACCTTGAGGCTCTTTGCGTCGAGGGCGGCCTCGACATCCCGCAGGCTGACTCCCTTGGAGATGCACCGGGTCAAAGCAAAGTACACCAGGTCCGCCGCCTCGAACGCGACCTCTTCTCTCGACTGCGCATCGCACAGCTCCTCCGCCTCCTCCATGATTTTGCTTCGAAGCAGCTTGTCGTCGGTGAACAACCGCTTGGTGTAGCTTCCCTCTGGCGCGCTCTCCCATCTCGATTTGAGCGTCGTCTCGAGCCTAGCGAGACCGGACAGCTCGCCGAAGCACGTGGCCTGTGGGAGGTGGCAGAATCCCGACCCGTGCTGGATGACCGAGAAGAGCAGGGCGTCCGAGTCGCAGTCGGTTCGGATCGACACGACGTCCTGGACCGCTCCCGATGTCTCGCCCTTTCTCCACAGACCGTGCTTCCGAGATTGGTAGACCCCCTGACACGACTTGATCGCCTCGGCAACAGATTCCCGGGACGAGTATACCATGCCGAGGGCAGTGCCGTTCTCAGCAGAGGATACGATGGTAGGGAAGAGCCCATCGGGTCGGTCAGAGATGATGGGGGCGAGGAACGCATCGGCAACGGAGAGGTGGGTGGAGGAAGTGGCGCCGTTGGTCAAAAGGGATGTGGGCAGGATAAAGCATGATGGGCGAGATGATCGGATGGCGTTGACGAGGTCCTCGGCGCGGGGCTGGGAAGGTTGCAAGTAGACAGCAGTATTGGGTAGGGCCAGAGACTTGGGCGTGTGCGCTTGCTCCGAGACCAGCAAGACACCCCCGGCCGACTCGAGTCGCCCTTTTGCCCCCTCCAGCTCGCTCTCCGACACCCGCACAATCGATCGTTCCCGTGGCAGCTGCCCTGACAGCTCGACAAGCTGGCCAAGGTCAATGATGACCTTCTCGGCCCCATTGTTCAACAGCGAGACCACATCGTCGGTGCTCGAGGTCTGGACGTAGTAGCTCGAGGCCGGAGGGAGTGTAGGGAGGACGGCGGAAAGAAGAGAGGATGGTATGAGGACAGGGCCAAGGAGAGCGAGGCTGCGGATCAGAGGTCCCGCCGTGGGGTCGATGAGAGGGAGGAACGGAGGTGTCGACATGGCGTCGGCCTGGAAGGTGGTGCAGAGTGAAGGGGTATGTAATGTATGAGGAGAAAAAGTCGGTCAAGGAGTGTCAAGATTCCGACTCGGCGACTGAGAGCCGACGGGATCAAAGGCAAAGCTGGGGAAGATGAGGAGTGCACCGTGGGAGACCTGCGCGAGCGGGGGGCGGGTGAGGGGGGGGGGGTGAAGAACGTATGTGGGAATACGCTCCCCCGCTGACATTGCTGTAATCTGCTCTCCATCGTTGCGCCTCATCATGGCTCGGAGCGAGGCCCCCCTCCCCGCAGACTTGGCTTCTCAACCCTTTGCCGGTCGACTCGGCGGGAACCAGGAATTCATCCTCGACCCCAAGAATGAAGGGAATGTACAGGCTTTGAAACGAGTGCCGGATGCGTCGCCCTTCATCTCCCTCCCAGAGATCATCAGCCCGAGGGGGCTTCTCGAGCCCGGGCTTTGGAAAGCCGCGACGATTGAAGGCATTGGCACGCTACTTCTGGTCTGGAGTACGGGGCTCATTGCAGCCCACTCGTCCACGACGCCCCCGCCCCAGCCGTCGCCGACCTCGGGCATCTACTCGACACCTCTCTTTCTTGGGCCCCTCACAGGAGGAATCACCAACATGATCATCCTGCCTCTGTTTATCTTCTCCACAGGGCCAGTGTCAGGCGCGCATCTGAACCCGATGATCACCATGGCAACGTTCACGGCTCGTCTCACATCATTGCCGCGGATGATCCTCTACGTGGCGTTCCAAACTGCCGGTGGGTCGATTGGAGGGTTACTGCTTCGCGTATCGTACGGGACGCGGGATTTCCTGGTTGGAGGATGCGCAGTCGACACGACACTTGTTCCGATCGGCGATATCTTTACTCTGGAATTCATGGCCGATATCATGCTGCTCTTTCTGGCCTTTGGCGTTGGTCTGGATCCCCGGCAAAGGGCGACGTTCGGGCCCGCGCTGGGTCCAATCTTGATCGGCCTCGCGCTAGGCGTCCTATCGTTTGGCACGGCCATCGCTAGGCTGGGCTATGGCGGCGCTTCGATGAATCCGGCCAGGTGTACGGGGGCCTTCGTAGGAAGCAGATTCCCGGCGTGGGCATGGGTTGTCTGGATTGGCCCGATAAGTGCTTCGATAGTGCATGGCCTGGTCTACTGGGTCTTTCCGCCGTGGACCTATCCGAAAGCCAGCAGGGGCCACGGGAGTTTTCTATAGGGGAAGAGAGGCATATCATATGCATGTGCTTCCCGCTGCCCTATCCGACTACTCGGAGAGCTTTCATACGTCAAGCGTGATAAGCCGAATACACCTCATCGCTTTCCCTTTCCCTTGCTCTTGCTCTTCCCCTTGGGCTTGGCTTGAATGATCGGCTCGGGTGTTTCCAACACCTCGACATCCACCTCCATCTCTTCCGCCGCAGCTGGCACACTGGGTTTGCGCTTCTTGCCCTTGCCCGCGGATTTGGTGCTTTTCTCCGCAGCAGGAGCCTTACGCTTCTTGCTTTTACTCGTTGGTATCACCAGTATCTCCTCCACGACCTCTGGCTCAGGCTCGGGCTGCGGCTCCGGTTCTGGAAGAGGCTCTTCCGCCAACTCCTCCTCCTCTGGGACTTCCTCTACAAGCTGATCTCCAGCCAGCCAGCCTCCCATCACTGCGTCTCTCCAGCCCTCCACCTCGTCCATGCCTTCCGCCATCACGTCCTCTTCTCCCCCCATCCAGCACCCGCCTTCCTCGCTCCACACATAACGATTCGCCAGCAGCGCCTCGATTTCGCGGTACCCCTGCGGGTTGGAGTACGGGATCATCGTAGTCGGGTGCCGATATTTGGCCGGGCGACCGGTGAACGGGCAGGTCGGCGGACGGCGGTTGATAGGCCGATTGCGCGCGGGTATGAACTGGACACCGTCCCATTCGACGTGATCGCCAAGTATGAGTTTGAGCTCGGCCGGTAGACCCCCGGGAACCTGCGAGAGGATGAGGTAGTTGCGCGTGTATTGGCCAGTCGAGGAGTCTTCGTCCGGCGGCAGAATCGGGGCGGGAGTGGCTGAAGGGGAATGAGCAGGCTTTGAAACGGCTTCAGCCGGTGCGGGCGAAGCGGTCGGGGCAATGCTAGGTACATCGGGCGCAGCGATGCTGACAGGAGGGCCCGCATCATCTCTGTCAGGGGCGGCCGGAGACTTGTTGGGTGCCGCTGCCGAGAGCTGATCCGCTTCGTGTGTTGATTGAGGAGTCTCTGATACGGGTTCGTGAGGCGTTGTGGCTTTGCCGGCCTCCGTCAACTGTTGCACGCCTGGGGATGCGGGCGTCTCATCGACGTCCGCTGTAGTTCTCGATATTGACTCGGCCTTTGGTCCAGCTTGCGTCGGTTCCGCTTCTTCAGTTGCCACCGGTTGGGGAGCTTCGTCTGGGTGCAACTCGGGCTTGCCCTCCGCGTCCTCGTTCACCACCTCCACCAGCTTGCCCACGGTCCTGCTGATCCATGTCCACCGCGGACCTCGGACCCGCTTCCTTCCCACACGTCTCAACTCCCTCCTCTCCTCCTCCTTTCGCAACCACTTCTGCAGCTCTTCCTTGTTCCGCTCTTCCTCTTCCAACGCCGCCGCAATGAGCTCATCCTGGGTCATCTTGTGCACCACACGGATCTCTCCCGTCTCGTGCTGCGCCCGACGACCCTTCCGATTCGGGTTGACCTTCTCGGCGGCCTCGCGGTCGATGACGTCCTTCTCCGTGCGTAATGTTGACGCCCGCATAGTCGATCGGCGGGCTTCGGAACGATTCAATCGTTTGGCCTCCCGGCGCTGTTTGCGGAGAGCGAGAACGAGTGTCGAAGGGGCCATGGTTGCGGCGTCGATGGAGGAGTCGAGGAGGGTGACTGCGGAAGAAGAGGCGCCAGGAGAGCTGGCGGCATGATCGACGGGATGGGCTTGGGTCTTTGGACGAGGAATGAGAGGGATGAAAGCGGCTTTTCCCTTGCCCTTGGCTTTGCGACGTTCCTCTCGTCTGATCTCCTTCTCGACCTCCTCCTCGTCGATCTCCACCTCCTCGTCTGTGTCGGCGAATTCGTCCAGGAACACATCCCGCTGGTCCACTGTATCATGTCAGTCAACCAGGCCGATAAGGAGAGCTACGATACAGCTCAATTCGGCGATTCACCCACCGGGTGCGACAAACTCCTCGTCATCTTCAACCTCGGCGAACAGTTCATCCTCGTCCTCTTGATGCGCCTTCTCGAGCAGCTCCCGCATGCTACGACACGTCAGCCTCACCATCCTTCTTCAAGCGATCGGATCAGTCGTACCGGTTGCCCGCAGTGCTACGCCGCGACCTCCCCAGGGTGACCGTTTCGAGATCCGCCATGTCGCCAATGGTCCCGGCAAGTGGACGAGTAAAGTCAAGATCCAAACAACAACAGAAGAGACCTGGCTGTAAGGTCGATGTATTGGTGGGACCAAGTGTGGCGGGAGCGAATGTGGCAGTGCAGTCGAGTGTGGCAGCAGCTGTGGCACCACTGTCGTCCCCGTTGATCTTCTCGAGCGTTGCGCTCCTCTTCACCGTCGCGAGCGCGGATGGGACGAATGCATGAAATCGAGCTTGACGCGCATGAAGACGTCGAGTGGAGGTCCTCCGGAGCCGACCACCTATGCCACATTTTACCCTGAGCGGCACCGTACGAAACGCCGACGTTGCAGCCCGTCCGTCGATTTTCGCTCGCACTCCACCCCCCCCCCCTCGCCCCCAGCCTCCCCTCCCCCCTCTCGCTCCCTTTCATTAGCCCTATCACTCTCTTTCTTCTGTTCTTTCTCAACCCCCTTCCGTGCATTGCATCGTCTGCATCGGAATCTCAAAGCTCTCCTTACCACTCACATTCTCTCGCCTCGGGCACCAAAAAAAGCGGTAGAATCAAGTCAAGATGGTGAGTTTCGGGCAGTTATGGGCGGCGGAGTTGAGCGATTGCTGATCAATCGATCTGTAGGTCAAGTGAGTGTTTGAGTCTGTCGATTGCTCGGAGCGAGGCCAGTGGTCTACGGTCTTGCTGGATGCTCGCCACCTCGTCGGATGAGGAGGACTGAGTGGAATGGGCGATGCATCTGGCGGACCGAGTGGAGTGTTTCAACGCTTCCTCGGCCTTGGCCTCGGCCTCGGCTTCGCTCCGGGCGGCAAATTGTTCTGGGTATCTTGCTGACAGTCGTGCTCAGCTTCACCGTCGACGAGATCAGGTGAGCCTCATGCGCATCGTGTCGCCACGATCGCACCGCTGACAAGTCCAGGGCCCTCATGGACAAGCCCACCAACATCCGAAACATGTCGGTCATTGCCCACGTCGACCACGGAAAGTCCACCCTCACCGACTCGCTCGTCTCCAAGGCTGGTATCATTGCCGGGTCCAAGGCCGGTGAGATGCGATTCACCGACACTCGGTGAGTTCGATTCATCGGCGTGGTGTCGGGCTTGGTGGGAAAAAGATGACAGGCGGCGGGAGTGGAGGTTTTGGTGGAGGTGCCGAGTGTGGCGCTGACAGTGGCGTGTAGTCAGGATGAGATTGACCGTGGTATCACCATCAAGTCGACCGCCATCTCGATGTACTTCCCCCTTCCCAAGGAGGACATTGCCGACATCAAGCAGAAGACTGACGGTGAGTCGGACAACTCGCGGATTCAGCTCATATCGTAGGCGGAGAGTTCTTGATCAACCTGATCGACTCCCCCGGTCACGTCGACTTCTCGTCCGAGGTCACTGCCGCCCTCCGTGTCACCGACGGGTAAGCCGCAAACCATTGAAACTCAGGGCTCCCGCTGACATCTCAGTGCCCTCGTCGTCGTCGACTGTGTTGAGGGTGTCTGTGTGCAGACCGAGACTGTGCTCCGTCAGTCCCTGACTGAGCGTGTCAAGCCCGTCCTCATCATCAACAAGGTCGACCGTGCTCTTCTCGAGCTCCAGGTCTCCAAGGAGGACCTCTACCAGTCGTTCTGCCGTACCATCGAGTCGGTCAACGTCATCATCTCCACCTACAACGACCCCGTCCTCGGTGACGTCCAGGTCTTCCCCGACCAGGGCACCGTCGCCTTCGGTTCCGGTCTCCACGGCTGGGCCTTCTCCCTCCGCGACTTTGCCGGCCGTTACTCGAAGAAGTTCGGTGTCGACAAGGCCAAGCTCATGCCCAAGCTCTGGGGCGACAACTACTTCAACGGCAAGACCAAGAAGTGGTCCAAGTCGGCCGACGGCGGTGGCGAGCGTGCCTTCAACCAGTTCGTCCTCGACCCCATCTTCCGCATCTTCGACTCGATCATGAACTTCAAGAAGGACGAGATCCCGACCCTCCTTGACAAGCTCGAGATCAAGCTCGCCCCCGAGGAGCGAGACCTCGAGGGCAAGCCCCTCCTCAAGACCGTCATGCGCAAGTTCCTCCCTGCCGGTGACGCCCTCCTTGAGATGATTGTCATCAACCTCCCCTCGCCCGTCACCGCCCAGAGGTACCGTGTTGAGACCCTCTACGAGGGTCCCATGGACGACGAGTCGGCCATCGCCATCCGCGACTGCGACCCCAAGGGTCCCCTCATGGTCTACGTCTCCAAGATGGTCCCCACCTCGGACAAGGGCCGTTTCTACGCCTTTGGTCGTGTCTTCTCCGGTACCGTCTCGTCGGGCCCCAAGGTCCGTATCCAGGGCCCCAACTTCGTCCCGGGCAAGAAGGACGACTCGGTCGTCAAGTCGATCCAGCGTACCGTGCTCATGATGGGCCGTTCCGTCGAGGCCATCGAGGACTGCCCGGCCGGCAACATTGTCGGTCTCGTCGGTGTCGACCAGTTCCTGCTCAAGTCTGGTACCCTCACCACCTCGGAGACCGCCCACAACATGAAGGTCATGAAGTTCTCGGTCTCGCCCGTCGTGCAGGTCGCCGTCGAGTGCAAGAACGCCTCTGACCTCCCCAAGCTCGTCGAGGGTCTCAAGCGTCTCTCCAAGTCTGACCCCTGTGTCAAGACCATGGTCGGCGAGAACGGTGAGATCATCGTCGCCGGTGCCGGTGAGCTCCACCTCGAGATCTGCTTGAACGACCTCGAGAACGAGCACGCCGGTGTTCCCCTCCGCAAGTCGGACCCCGTCGTCGGCTACCGTGAGACCGTCACCGCCGAGTCCTCCATGATCGCCCTCTCCAAGTCGCAGAACAAGCACAACCGTCTCTACGTCAAGGCCGAGCCCATGGACGAGGAGCTCACCAAGGACATTGAGGCCGGCAAGGTCGCTCCCCGTGACGACCCCAAGACCCGTGCTCGTTACCTCGCCGACACCTACGGCTGGGACGTCACCGAGGCCAGGAAGATCTGGTGCTTCGGTCCCGACACCACCGGCCCCAACATCATGCTCGACGGTTCCAAGGGTGTCCAGTACATGAACGAAATCAAGGACTCGTGTGTCGCCGCCTTCCAGTGGGCGTCCAAGGAGGGTGGTGTCGCCGAGGAGCCCATGCGTGGTATCCGATTCAACATCCTCGACTGCACCCTCCACGCCGACGCCATCCACCGTGGTGGTGGTCAGATCATCCCCACCGCTCGTCGTGTCTGCTACGCCGCCCAGCTCCTCGCCAAGCCGGGTCTCCAGGAGCCCATGTTCTTGGTCGAGATTGCGGTCCCCGAGTCGGCCCAGGGTGGTATCTACGTGAGTCCCCTTCGAGTAATTGGTTCTGTATCCTTGTTGACTCTCTCAGTCCGTCCTCAACGTCCGTCGTGGTCACGTCTTCTCGTCGGAGCAGCGCCCGGGTACCCCCATGTACACCATGAAGGCGTACCTCCCCGTCTCGGAGTCCTTCGGTTTCAACGCCGATCTGCGTGCCGCGACCGGTGGACAGGCGTTCCCCCAGGCCGTTTTCGATCACTGGGCCTTGCTGAGCACGTCGTTTTTTGCCTGAATATCGATCCTGGCTGACTAGAACAGACGGCGACGTCACCGACAAGACCACCAAGGTCAACGAGCTCGCCCAGAAGATCCGAACGAGGAAGGGACTCAAGCCCGAGGTGCCCCCTTACGGTGAGTCTATCTGGGCTGTAAGGATACGCAGACCCTCCTCTTCTCCCTTGCTGACTTGCGGCAGACACCTACTACGACAAGCTCTAAGCATTGGGCGAGTTCCGCGGGGTCGTTTTTACTGTCATATACATTCGATGACATGCGTTGTGTTTTATCATTTGTTTCGTTTGCACTAGACCCTGAGACGCTCTCGGGGACTCGCGGCCCATGCGCTGAGTCCATAAAGCGGCCCATGAGCATCTGAATTTGAGCGGTTCTGGAGGAAGACACGGTTAAGCGTGGGGAGAAGGATGAGGGGGCGGTCCGGAAATCTCCCCGGCCATCACGCTTTTACGCGAGCCACGCCACTTTTTAGAGAGCTTTATCGCTTTTCTTTATGATCTGGGTATGTGCTGGACGCCGGAATGTCATGCATGCATAGGAAACTCGTGGGGAATGATGGAAAGCAACTGGAGCCACTGAATAGATATCGAGAGATGTTGCAGAAGAGTGGATGTGGCGAGGTGTGGCGTTGCCACACTGAGCCTTTCCACTTCGCTTCAAGCCTCGGAGCTTTTGCCAGAGTCTTCCTGATTGGAATCGACAGTCTCACCGTCGTCGTCGTCCCCTGGCATGACACACTGCAGCATCATAGGGGGGAAGTACCTCAGACCGCTTTCGAAATCCGGGCCATGATTCGGGTCGTTCTTGCCCCCGGCGGGTATGAAGGACCATGTATCACCTCTCGTGTGGTCGCCCCCAGCCGCCGGGAAGTGCATCCAGACACTGCCTGTATCGATGGCTACTAGGTCCACCGAATCGGCGACCTCTGTGATGGTTGACGTGCCCACATGGAATAGGGCGTGGTCGACCAGAGTGTAAGTTGTACAGTTGGTGGAGTAATCCCGCCTGACCAAAGACTTGTCTCGCAGCCAGTCCGGATACTTGACGTGACGGACCCCTTCGCACAGACTTTCCGGAATCTCGGTCTCTGATCTGGCATAATCGGCAACGCTGGCCTGTGAGCTCATGATAAGGCGATAGCAGTGGTACGTGGGAGTATCTGGCACCGCAGTGTGGACTGTGTGGACCGATGATAGAAGAATTGGGGAGAAGTATTGGGAAGCCTAAGGTCTTGAACCTGCTCAATGCCAAAGCTTGCAATCGGCACTCTTTTGATCGGACTGATTTGTACGTGAGAACTCAGACGCGAACGGAGTGAGTCAACGGAACTGCACTGTTACTGTATTGTACGAGTACTGCGCAAAATTCTATTCGTATCTTCCCTCATTCCTAGCCCCCATTCGTCAGCTGTTCCCACTTCCTGGTGCTCAGTCTCACGGACATGTCATGCACGCTCGAGCCCGTCCTGGTGACCCTCATTCTCGACTCGACTGCCCGGTGGCGCCTTCCTGTGGTCGCCCTTTAGAGGTGCGACCTGACGCCGTCGACTTTTTGCGGCCAGAAGTACCTTGGTGGGAAACAGCGGTCGTTTCATCGTCCTCGAATTCGTCCCCCGGTAGGATGCACTGTAGCATGAAGGGAGGGGTGTATATCAATCCGCTCGAGAAATCCGGTCCATAATCCGGATCCGTCAACCCCTTGGGGGGCATGAAGGTCCACGTTCCACGTCGCCTGGGATTGCCATCAGGGTCGGGAAAGTGCATCCATACGCTCCCTTCCTCCACCTCAGTGAGGCCCTCATCCATCACAGCTGTGTGGGACGCATTGGCGAGCTCTTGGTTGGTCTGAACGTTCACGTGAAACAATGTAGACTCCTTAAGAGTGTAGGTGGTATGACCGGATGCGTACTTGCGCTCGACTAGATGCGGCTTTTGAAGCCAAACCGAGTCGTCGTCATGCCTGATACACCCGCATAGCAGGGTCGATATGTACGACGACGCATTGTCTGAGCGGTGTTCGCTTTCGCTGACGCTGCTCTGTGTGGTGTGATCTTCGGTAGTGTCGGCGTGCGTGCTCATTGTAAATGGTTTGAGTAAAAGTCGGGCCAGAGTATCTGAAAAGCGCGGGAGGGAGGGATGGGTTGATGTACAGGCTTGAGCAACATTGCTGCCAGCTTTATACGGGGCAAGTCGTTGAATCATCCCAGTCCCAAAACCTCCTACGACACTCCATTGGTCGGACTGCGCTGAACGTGAGAAATATCAGGACGACATCGAGTCAGAAAAATTCAGCCCGCCACAGCATCCATTGTCATGCCCTTCGAGCTTGTCCCGGCGTAGTATGCATACTCCGACCTTCCCCTCACTCAGCCTCCACAACCCATTCACACGACGTACGCCCGGTGTTATTGTAGCACCTTGAGACCTGGCCAGCGCGTAGTCTCCATTGTCTTGTTTCCCTCCCATCCTATCTCCTCATGCCGCCTTATCCTCAATTGGGCCCGAGGAACTCGGCGCGGAAGGACCTGTAGGCTCCTGGGAGGCTTTGGACCCCTGGAACTTGAGACAGTCGGGTCGGAAAACGGCGTCGCTCGGGCCTGACCAGGAAGTGGGCAAACCCTTGTACGGAACGAATGGCCACGTACCGCATCCACCCAGTATCCGGTTGACCTCGTCTGCCACCTCTTCCAGATCGTCGCGATCGGCATGTTCGGGCAGCTCTTTCGCAACCCAGGCAGCTGTCACCGGTATGCTGCGGTACTCGGACGTGGGAACGTACATCCACGTCGCACCTTCCTTGATATGTATGGGAGTCTCCTGGTCGTTCACCACGTCGCGGAACGTCGCGTCTCGCAAGAGCGTGAACGTGAGCCACTGTGTGGTCGTTTGACCATCTGGAGTTGTATATGTCTCGCGTCTCGGCCGAATCAACGATCGATCTTTGAGCCAGTCAGTAGAGTAGACGTAACTGATATCGCGACCGCCGAACTCGGTGGGGTAGTCAGTGTCGGATGTGTTGGACATGGCACACTTGCGTAGAGGGCAATCGACGAATGTGCCGCACTCGATTGAGATGAGGGCACGGAGGGTACGGAACTCGCTTCTCGCCACATGCCCCATTTTGAGCATTCTGAGTATCAACGCTTCTCAAGGACGAGCGGTGATAGTATGTGTAACAAAGGTACATAGGAAGGCTTGACACAGGTAGGAGGGCTCAGCGCGGATCAGACCTTCCGTTGAGCTCGCTGCTCTTCGCATCGGATTTCCCAAACCCTGCTCGGTCTTCCCACCCTTAATCACCTCCCTAATCCACCCTTCCCTTCTCCTCCTCGCGAACGCCCCCTCTCCGGCAATGCCTCTTTCACGCTTCCGAAGACAAGAGCTTCCCCGAAGCCTCATCCCGAACTCCGCCACGCCGGGAATCCGCCACATTGGCCGGCTCGGTGAGGGGATCAAATCGTGTGCCGCCGGTCCTGAATAACCGGGACGAGTGTGCTTTCGTCTCTTCAACACATCCCTTGCTTCTGCTCCTTGCACAACATTCTTCACACTAGCAGCGCAGCGGGAGCCGCGACACGATGCCCAAGAAGGCTACGGTGAAGTATCGCTCGCTGTGGTCCAACCTCGTGCACCTCCCACTGTCGCTCTACGCCTCGCTGGCGCAACAACAGGCAGTGAGTCGGCTACCCTCTCGACGCCGCTGCATTCCGCTGATGGGCGTAGCGACCGCAAGGCCTCATCCTCCATCTTTCACCCCTCATCGCGTCGTCCTCTAGGGTAGCACCCAGGGCCGCGTATCTCGGATGGTCAGGTCTGGCCGCGGCGAGCTCCCTCGCGGGCATCGGCGCGGGTGCGGAAGGCGAGACGGTAGAGGTGGATCCGGAGGTTGCCATGGGTCTAGGATGGCCAGAGGGAACCATTGTGAGGGCTCGCCGCGAGTCGATACTCGTGACATCACCCAGCTGACACTTGCAGGTGGAGATATCGGTGATACATAACCCGACGAAAGCTCGCTCCGTCTCGGTCACGCCGATGTCCCCGGACGACTGGGAGATCCTGGAGCAACACGCCTCCTTCCTCGAGAACAACCTCCTGAGCCAGCTCAGAGCGGCCCAGAAAGGCCAGGAGATCAACATATGGGTGCTGGGTCGAACAAAGATCCGGATACGTGTCGGCAAGTCCTCTCGTTGTCATGGCTGGATTGCGCTGACTCGTGCAGATGAGACCGACCCTCCTACCGGCTCGTCCTCCGCCGTCGTCATCGGGCCTGATACCGAGGTCTTCGTCGCTCCTCGTCCTCGCGGTGCCCAATCTCAGACCCCAACGGCCGTTCCAATTGCTCCTTCCGCCCCGCACACCTCAGTCAAGGGCAAGCAGAAGCAGGTCGAGCTTCGCCTGGTTCCCGCTGGGGTCGCAGCGATTTGGGGACGTCCAACACTATCCCCCGAACACGCCGAGCGGGCGGGAACGTCCGAGCCGGCGCTGTGCTCACCAAGGGCATTGAGGCGGGTACGACGGAAGCTTGGGCTACCTGCGGAGGACTCGGCGGTGTACGTGAAAGTGGAGAGAGTCAAGGATGAGAAGGACTCGGATGTCGAAAGGAATGGCGAGAGCCAAGAAGGCGCGGATGCTGCAGAGCTTGTCGAAGGGATAGAGGCATGGCTGGTGAGCTGGAGTGAGATGCCGGATAGCTGTGTCGTCTTGTCTGGCCAGAGGGATGAATGGAGTGAATGGGGAGGCGCCAGGTGAGTCCATCTACCCCACAGCCCACGTCAAGCGCTTACGAGCAAGGCTATCGTCTGCAACCCCAAAGAAAGCGCGGACGAAGGGGTCGAAGCTCGGCTCGTCTAGGGCTCTCATCGAACTGTGAGTGCAAGTTGCTCCGCTGAGATCGTGTGTTGAGCAGCACAGTCCCGGGCCTCCTCCGTCACGGCCGCTCGCTGGGTCCGCAGCCCTGATCGAAGCCGCTTGCGCATACCTCCGCCAGTCCTTCCACTCGGAACGCGCTCGCCCGCTCCTTCTGCTCGGTGCCAAAGGGTCCGGAAAGACCAGTATCGTCAAAACCATCGGCTCAATCTTGGAATGTGATCGAGACATTCTGGCTGAAGTGGTCTACGAAGACGTGGCGCGGATGGATGCCGAGGGAAAGCAGGGCGAGATCAAAGAGAAGATGACGGGTTGGTTCGAGGCCGCGTCGAGGCGGACACCATGCGTGCTAGTGCTCGATGGGTTGGACGTTCTGCTTGGCCCGGAGAACGAGGTGAGTCGATGCAGGCGGGTCGATCGTGCTGAATGAGCAGTTGACACCGTCGCAACAACCCACCATCCTGGCGGATCATTTTGCCCGCCTCGTGGCATCCTTGCCAACGTCAATCATCGTCGTTGTCACGGCCACAGCCTCGACCGGCCTCCATCCCATGCTGTCGTCGAAACATCTCTTTGGGGAGACTTTGAAGATGACCCTTCCCAACAAGGAGATTCGAGGAGAGGTGAGCGGAGGGCGACTTCACGGCTCATTTCCAGATCCTGCAGACTTTGGTGGAGGAGCGAAATGTCTCCCAGGCGTCACACAACAACGCCCGCGTCATGATCAATGGTCACCAGGAATCCTCGCTCGACTACGTGATCATTGCAAGCAGCACAGAGGGGTACTCTCCGGCCGACCTGCAGGATCTCGTGGCGGGAGCAACTCAGCAGGCGATGATCCGATCTGCAAAGAGCGGCGAATCAAAGGTATGACGACCGAACGCCGAAGCTCGCTGACATTCAGCTGCATCTCAGCCATGAGGACTTTGACCAGGCGCAGGCAGAGTTCACGCCGCTCAGCTTGCGCGGAGTCTCGCTGCAAAAGTCAGAGGTGAAATGGGGCGACATCGGAGGTGACTTGCTCATCTCGATCCTGGCTCCCGTGCTGATCCTTATAGGACTTCACCATACCCGTCAAGTTCTGCGAGAGACTTTGGAGTGGCCAACCAAATACGCCCAGATCTTTGCCAACTGCCCGTTGCGACTCCGCTCAGGGTGGGTCCTCTCCAGCGACACCGTCTGACGCATTAGACTGCTTCTCTACGGCTATCCCGGGTGCGGCAAGACGCTCCTCGCCTCTGCCGTGGCGCGAGAGTGCGGGCTCAACTTCATCTCCGTCAAGGGTCCCGAGATCCTCAACAAGTACATCGGGGCGAGCGAGGCTGCCGTTCGAGACCTGTTTGAGCGAGCCAGCGCCGCCAAGCCTTGCGTACTCTTCTTTGACGAGTTTGATTCGATCGCGCCGAAGCGGTGAGTCGGTCTACTCACCGTAACGGCTGCAAGCTGACGATCGGTAGCGGCCATGATAGCACCGGTGTGACGGACCGAGTCGTCAATCAGATGCTCACCGAGATGGACGGTGCGCAGGGTCTCGAAGGCGTATACGTCCTTGCCGCCACGAGCCGACCGGATTTGATCGACCCGGCCTTGCTTCGTCCGGGACGACTCGACAAGTCGTTGCTTTGCGACATGCCCGACATGGCCGAGCGTCTCGAGGTGGGCTCTGGCTTTGGGCTCAAGGTTCTCCCGGCATGTGTTCTAATGCGCGCAGATCCTCCAGGCGTTGAGCAAGAAGCTCTCCCTCGCGGACAACGTCATGCTCGATCAGATTGCAGCGGAGACGGACGGTTTGTCCGGGGCGGACCTCCAAGCCATGCTCTACAATGCACACCTCGAAGTGGTGCAGTCGTCCATTGCGGCGTGGGACGTGGAGAAGGGGATTGACGGGGATGTGGAGAAGGCGAAGGGCAAAGGAAAGGGTAAGAGTAAAGGCAAGGGCAAGGCGGTGGAGAACGGCGCGCCAGTGTCGGATCCGCCCACCGTCAGCTCTGTGTTTCGACAACTTGCCCCTGTCGAGGAGTTGTCCAGGCAGGAGCGTGCGACCATGGAATCGAGGGTGAGTCGCCCTAGACTGGCCGCAGACTCGTTCCTAATTGTCTTCAGATCGGGGCCATTGTCGGCAACGCGGACTCGCGTCCCAACGAAGCGTCAGTCGCCCGTAGGGAAGCGCCAAAAGTGAGCCTGATGTCGTCTCCGAGCAACTCCCCGACTAACTCTCGTAGCCCGTCATCGAACATGTCCATCTTCTGCGCTCACTTGCCAACACGAGACCGTCAGTCTCCGCTTCGGACCGCACCAGGCTTCACAGGATGTGAGCGAGCGCGTCGAGTTGGTATCGAGTCCGAGGCGCTGATATGCCGTAGATACAAAGCATTCGTGTCGGATCGAGACGGCGCGATGGCTGACGGGGATCTGGGGCATGAGACGGGAACGAGGGTGTCGTTGATGTGAAGGGCATGCCATTTGGTCATGAACCTCTTCAGATGACGATAGAGACGAGCATTGTGTTCATGCATTCTTAAGCCCCCTTGACATCGTACTGCAACCCCTCGAGCTGCCTCAACTTCGCCTCCGAGTCCCTCTCGTTCCTCCGCTGGATCTCCACCGCGCCGACCATCAGCTCGGGCAAGGCCCACCTGACGAGCTCCGACAGCGGGACCGCCGACTTGACTTGCAGGAAGGCGGGCACGAACAGGATGAGATGCACAAATGCGAGGTAGGTATGGTACGATTCGGTAAAGGGGCGGAAGAGGGGGAGGTAGTATGGCGTGAGGGAGAGGGGGAGGAGGAGGGTCTGCAGGCCGGAGAGCAGGGACAGGAGAGAGGGGTGTTCGAGCTGGTGTAGGAAGTTTGCGCCGGTGCTGCGGATGAATCAGTACGAGTCCACAATAACCGATACGCTGACGATCCGCACGAGGATAGCAGGAGACATAGACAGGTCACTCACATGAACAACACGACGATCACGCCAATGTCGAGGCCGTTTTGCGCCCGCTCATTCGCCGCGTCGTTCCGCTTGCGAAGCTCCCGGATCTCAGCAGCTTGCTCTGCGGCATGATCAGCTACGGCGTACACCGCCATGTTGTCATTCAGGTCATCTGAATGCCCAGACCTACCCTCCGAGTCCTGCACGACAACTATAGGACGTCAGCGACGAGGAGCAGTTACACTGGCAAATGCGAGAGCAAGGTGGCGCGGGATGGACGTACCTTCTTCAGCTGGTACGTCGTCTTCCTTCGATTTGCGTTGGGCGGCTGTGCGCTGGCGGGCGGTCGCTCCTGCGCCTCTTGGACCTGGCATGGCTGCTGATACGAGCGACAGGTCTTGACCCGTCGAGCAGGTTTGTATGAGAGCAAAAGCAATGCCAAAGTCTACAATCTCATGTTATCATGCTGCACCATAACCGTCCCGCGTGGGTCAACCCATCACGAGAACGGACATTCGGCTTATCTCCGCGCTTCTGCTGGAGATGTTACGTCAGCTTATCCCCCGCTGAGCCAGCGATGACCACCGAGGCGAGGATGCGCGTCGTCCATCCCACAGCTGTCTCCAATACGACTTGCTCTTTCTCTGCATCTGACTCGTTGGTGACGATACCTCTCTTATTTTGCTCACACTGCCTGTCACCGCTGCGAAGTACCCACGATGTCGAGATCCTATGACCGAGGTGCGTGATCCGCCGAGTCGATGACGAGCAAATGAGAGGGCAGCCGACCGAGAGAGGGGGCATGGTGGTCATCAGATGTTCTCGCATCTGTTTGATCTAACTCCATACTCCGCTCTCACACTGTCTCTGAACTGTTGGAGATCACTGTATGCTGCGCAATGTGCTCCGCATGCTGACGCCCCGCAGCTCTCACTGTGTTCTCCCCCGATGGCCACGTAAGTGCCCACATCCCACTCCTCAAGCTGGCTTACCGCGCTGACCTCCTCCAGCTCTTCCAGGTCGAGTACGCTCTAGAAGCTGTCCGACGAGGAACATGCGCTGTGAGTACTCTGTCTGTGACCCCTCAGCCCTTCACCGGGCTGCAAGTCCTGTCCGTCGTGGAGGCGATCAGTATTTAATGCCTGTGCGTCTAGGTCGGAGTCCGCGGCAAGTCGGTGGTCGTCCTCGGTGTTGAGAAGAAGTCGGCTTTGCAGCTGCAAGATCCGCGAACGGTCCGGAAAGTCGCCATGCTGGATGATCACGTCTGTGTGGCATTTGCCGGTGAGTCGGCTCTGGATCCTCACGTCGGCGAACCCAATTCCGGCTTCGCTCGGCAGCGGACAGCAGCTGATCGCTCGGTTAGGTCTCACTGCGGACGGCCGTATTCTGATCGACCGAGCTCGAGTCGAATGTCAGTCACACCGCCTGACCGTCGAGGATCCCGTCAGCATCGAGTACATTACCAAGCACGTCGCGGGGATTCAGCAGGTACGTCGCGGCATCTCTGGCTTCGCTGGCTTCGCTCCACTCCACTCGCTCTTCTTTGCCCGCCCTTCTCGCTCGCCCGCACCTCCTCGTGTATCCAGTCTTCTTTGTCTTGACTCTGGAAACTGACTGTGTCATCAGAAATACACTCAATCCGGCGGTGTCCGACCCTTTGGCATATCCACCCTCATCGTTGGATTCGACCCCAACGACACCATTCCTCGCTTGTACCAGACCGAGCCGAGCGGGATCTACTCCGCATGGAAGGTGAGTCGGCGTGTGACACTTCACCGATACTGGACCGTCGTCCCGGCGCCATCGCTGACAAATCCAGGCCTGCGCCATTGGCCGGTCGTCCAAGACCGTCCGCGAATTTCTCGAGAAGAACTACACCGAGGAGCTCGACCGGGAGGAGACGATCAAACTCACCGTCAAGTCTTTGCTTGAGGTCGTCCAGACTGGTGCGAAGAACATTGAGATCAGCGTGATGGAACGGTACGGCGTGATCACGGTAGGTCAACCGACGCTTTTTGGCTCTGTCAAACAGCCCGAGGACATTGAGCTGACTGAATATCTTTCCGCCCTCTCTTCTTCTCACCTCCATCCCGCGTTCTCGCAAACCATGAACTCTGTCATGCCCGCTCAACTCCTCATGCCCCCATGCCCTCACTCAACCGTCCCATTGGTCTCGACCATGATCATTTGATCCGCATCCTCCTCGCGCTTGGCCCTGCAGAACCTCGAAACCGCCGAGATCGAGAAGATCGTAGCGACCATCGAGTCTGAGAAGGAGGCCGAAGCCGAGCGCAAACGCCAGCGACTCGCCGCGACCCAAGCCGGTCAAGCGTCCATGGCGATGGGCACAGCGTCGGGAACGCAGACTCCCGGGGGCGGAGCGGGCGCGGGTGCGGGTGCGGGTGGTCCGACGCACCCTCCCTTCCCCGGAGGTGAGAGTGGGGTGCAATAGGCAAGAGGTGGAGCGCACACAAGCAGTATGGGTGAGCGATGATCCGACGGAGTCCGGACGCATACGAGGACGCGCGTAAAGAAGTACAGGGTGTGTATGCATGTAGATATCAGATAACAGATATCAGTTGGCGATATCGAGCAGCTGCTGCAGGTGCAGCTGCAGCCGCGGCGTGTCTATCAAGGGTAGGAAGCCATTCGCGGTAGAGTATGATACTCTTTCCGCAGACCGAGTTTGTCGATCACTTTTGCGGGCATGCAGTAGACGGGATCGATGTCTTGCAGACCGGGGTAGCCGACCAGAGAGAGTCCTAACCACGATATCAAGATAAGCATGCTGCGTATGCTGTTTCTCGAGCTCGGAGGCATCGCGGCTTCGTCACCCAGAGTGAAAGAGAGTGTGGTTGAGTCCGCTCGACTCACCCGCAAGTCCGAAAACCGTGTGGAAGACGTCTACCCAGTCTCCAGGCCGGTCGGCGATACCACCTCCCTCCAAGTCCTGCACGCGGCGTCAGCTCGGGCAAATGAAAGGCTCGACAACGACGAGACGACGATCTTGACTGTTAGGCCGAATCCAAATGTGGCTTGTGGAGTCTCATTGGATCCAAGATGCTTCAATGTGTTTGTCGCGAGAGGACGGATGAGGGATGGGGATGAATCGACCGGTGTAGACCCACCTGCGCGCCGAGAATGAAGTCGATCAGCTTGTCGCGGTGGATCCATTCCAGACGGCCGATGATGCTCATCCCCGCGAGGTCCCACCAGGAGTAACACACCTGTAACGCATCAGCACGGCGCGCTGTCCCCATCGAACCGCAGCTCTGCCGCCCCATCGAGCGGCCGCTCTGCCACCGCCCCACACTGTCGCTCTATCGCCCCGCCGCACCGTCGCCTCAAATTGCAATGAGCAAAGAGAATCGCAAGCGCAAGACCAGCACGAGAGCGACGAGCAACGAGCGACGAGCGACGAGCAACGAGCGAAAGCAAGATCCACTCGCACTCACATCCTCGAGCTTCTCTGGCCGGCCGTTCAACCCCCCGTTGGGCAGTTGTCTCTCCGATAACCACGCGCCGGTGAGGTCCCGATCGACGAGATCTAGTCGGTCTAGCAGGGCGAGCGCGGCGACGCAGACCCAGACTGAGGCGTTGTCAGCGACCTCCACGAGACAGTCGAGGACTATCGAGGCCGCCGATCGGACCAGGCCAGACGATTCACGGGAATCTGAGCCCACCGAGAGCCCGAGCTCGAGTCCGGGTCCGGCTCCCGCCAACGTGACGTGGTCAAGAGCCTCCGATTCCGACAACACTCACCTTGCCCACCATGACTCTCCGCCCCCGGCTCGGTCCCGAACCCCCCATCAAAGTTCATACTCCCCCGGATATTCGCCAATACGAGATCCCTCCCTGTTCCATCGTACAGCGCATCCAACGCCTCCATCCGGCCGAGGAGGGTGAGACTCTGCAGGAAGATGTAGGAGAACCGGGTGTCGGACTCGCCGAACCCGTCGCCGGAGACGGAGCCGTCGGGGTTGACAAGTGAAAGTAGGACTGAGACGGTGAGCGCGGCGCCGCGGTGATACGATCCCCGTACGAGTCACGTTCAGCGCGTGGGATAGAACGCAGGTAGTGGCTAGTGAGCTAGGATGCTAGGAGCTAGGATGGTAAGACCTGCCGCTCACAGTTGACTATCCGATCAACGTTGGCTCGGTGCAGAGCATCCTGAATCACAAGGATCTGGATGCCCGACAATGTCGCGAGTACATGCCCGTCATGGCCCGGATGCGCCCCGAACGTGCCTACGACCCATCAGCACGGGCACGAGCGACACGAGCCTCCTAGATCCCCAAGCCAAGCTTCTGCTAGCCCCATACGCTGCGAGAGGAGTGTGCAGAGGGAATCCGAGTCCGAGTCCGAGTCCAAGTCCAAGTCCCACTCCGAGTCCGAGTCCGAGTCCGAGTCCCGAGTCGGAGTAAGAGTAAAAGAAGGAATAAGAGTAGACGTCCGAGTACGGGCCCGACTCGCCGACTCACCCGCCTCGTCGTCCCAGCACTCGAGAACATACGCAATCATCGCCTCCCTATCCAGCGCGTCCTGTCTGTCCATGATACAAAGTGCGGTCAGACCCCAGTAGACGCCATTGAGGCGGAGGTGCTCGGTGAGGTGGTATGCGAGGTCTTTGCCCTGGGGCGGAACGTCAGCGGCTCGGCGAGGTTGGCGGTCGGCGAGGTCAGCGAGGTGCGGGTCGGCGCAGGCAGCGCGGTCCGTAAGCGGACAGTCGGGGGGGAGGGGGGGGGGTCACTCACCTCGTCCAGGTTCTGGATATACTTGACGTGCAAGTCCGTATCGAGCCGAATAGAGGACATGGCCGATACACTCGGATCGAGCAATTGGTAACGGTCGTATGATGAACGAAGAGTAGATAGCAAAGCGAAAGCTAGAGAGGTTCATACTGGAGCACGAGAACAAGTCCGGTGCCGCGGTGACGAGCGAGGTGGAGGTGGCGGCGATGCCGGCTCGAGTTCTGCGCCGGGCCGTACAAGTACCCTCTCCACAGCGCTCTCCGGGATGCCCAGCCGTAGCGAATAAGCCTCAAAACCCACTCCGTGGATCAAACACAGTCACAAGTGCATCAAGCTGCCTTTTCCTTCCATCCTTCCGAGAACATCTACCGAGAAACACCAACAACACCAACACACTTCGCCCCTCGCCGTCGCCATATCACTCGGGCACCGCCACCCTCCCAAACACCTCTGCTCCCTCCCACTGGAGCAACTCGCAGTCCCTCGGGTCCGAATCCAGCACGCCCGTGGCCACCTGCGTCTCGACGCACGCGAGGTCGAGCGTCGAGTCGAGCACCAGAACCGGGTGATCTACACGTGACCCATCAGCACGGCACAGACCGACGATACCTCAATATCAAAGCTGGAACCCTCGAAATCGCGAAATCGCAACTGCGTAAAACTGCAGATCGCTACTCACGCCAGGTCCCAGCGGCATAGGACAGACCGGTGGCGGACTCCATGATGAACGCCTTGAGCGTCTGCGGGTCGGGCCGGTCGTCGTGCCCGTTCTTGGCGACAACGACAAGGAATGTTCCGCCGGGTGCAAGGGCGTCCTCCCCCTTGCCGGACCACTGCGGAGTCAGCGGAGTCGTCCGCCGGGAAAAACAGGCAAGACAGCAAGAGTGTGTAGTTGGATCCGCCTCGTCTCTGTGTACGATTCGTCTCCTCGCTCACCTCGGCTTTGCCCATCGGGATGAACGCCTGCGTGGTGTACGGGTGCCGCTCCATGAGACGAATGTCAAACACCCTCCCCCTTTCCAGCCCGACCTTCTTGGTCGCGCGGAAGACGCTAATGGAGGTGACCGCGCCCGAGTCGTATGGGTAACTCTCGAGGATGTGCGCCAGACGGTTGTACTTCTCCGACTTGCCCGTCTTGAGACTTCCTTGAACAATCATTGTCGCCGGCCTGGCGTCCTCGTCGGTATAAGCCCGGATGATGTTTCCAAAGGGGGCGAAACTCTCGGGGGTGATTGGGAGGGGCACGACGGGGGCGTGGGAGTGCGCGTGCGTGGGGTGCGCGAGGGTCTCGACGGTCGCTTCGACCGAGGACGGGAGGGAAGGGAGGAGATGCGAGATCGTCTCGAACGCCGAGTGGGTGTGGCCGTGTGGGTGGATGTGGCCGGCGTGGGGCTCATACTCGTGCACGTGAGCGTGCGAGTGCTCGGGCGCAAGAGCAGACGGAGGAGCCGCGGCGGGCTCGAAAGAGTGAGGCGGCACTTGCACGTGGCAGTAGGGCGAGATCGGGGCGATGTACTCGCAGTCGAGGAGCAGTCCTGGGTCTCCGACTTGCTGCGCGGCGTTAGCGTTCACTCAACCCGTGCTAAGCGTCCTGACTCACCGCCTCGACGCAAGCATAGTCCATGGGCGCATCGACAGTCAGCATGAAGTGGTCTATGGTCGCCCTCGTCAGCCCTTCATCCACGAGACGAGACTAATCGCGCGACGCCGCGCCGCACCACTCACGCCAGATACCGGGGTGGTACGACACGCCCTGTGCCGGTGTGACGAGGAAGGCGCGGACCGTGTCGAGGTCGGGCTTGTCGTCCTTGCCATTGAGCGCGGCGACGACGATGTAAGCGCCTCCGGCCGGGAGCGGCTCCGTCCCGGGCGAAACACCCTTGCCCATGGGAATGAACGCTTGCGTCGTGCATGCGTGTCTGAACGAGTTAGTCGTCCCCTAAGGACGCGCCGAAATCAATAGGAACTAGAGACTTGAACCGCTCACCGCTCAAGCATCTTGACGGGGATGCGGAGACCATGTCGCGTATCGTAATGGGGCATGCCCCTGATGAGCCCGATGCCAAGTCCCCCGCGCTTGAGCATCCCCGCAGGATACGTCTCCTCGACCTTTGCGAGCCTGTGGAACTTGAACGCCGTACCCTGATTAGCGACCGTTACGTCCGTGCCCTTTGGCGCGCTGCTCTTGAACGAGTAACCCTGGATGACGTCTCCGTAGGGCTTGAAGGCCTCGACGGTGAGCGGGAGGGCGGGGATGGTGAGGTCGCCGGGCAGAGTGGCGGTCTTCGGAGAAGGAGAAGGGGCGATGGGGTGTCCGTAGATCCGGAGACGTTTGAGACCGCCGTCTAAGCGTGGCTCAGCCTAAAGTCCCTGCGGCGCGCCGTTGGGACGCCCGACTCACCTGGATACGTCGAGAGACGGACGTGGGAGAAGATCTGGTCGATGGGGACGTTGCGCTCGACGTCGAAGAAATGCTGCCTGTGCGGGCCGAGTGGCTTCTTGGCGACAATGGTGGTCCACACCGCGGACTCGGGCGGCATGTTCTGCTCCATCAGTGAACGTTTCCGTGTTTGTGCACACGAGCCGTACCCACCTCCTCGGAGAGGGTCGCTTCGACGGCGCAAGCCACGGGGTAGTTGCCCGGATGGAAAGCCGTGTCGACGTCCACGTATTTGACCACGCCGGTGCCCGCCAGCCTCGCGATGACCCACTCCTTCCTCTCCTTGCCCTCGAGTGGTCCGCCCTTGCCGTACTTGCCCCTGCCGACTTGGGACCGCCTCGTCTCCCACCCGTCAGACATGTCGGTGCCTCGGCCTGGAAGGAGCAGGTTGCCCGGAGGCGAGAACTGTTTGTCCGAACACGTCACGATCCTCGCGCCGAGCAACGGGTCGAGGAGGTTGATCGGCTCCACACTAGGGTCGGGCAGAGATGTGAGTGGAGTAGGTGGGATGGGAAGACCGTATGCCCTGAAACGGGCCATTCCGCCGTCGGGGATCATGCGGACCATGAGCGCCGACCAGGTCCCGCTCGAAGCCTTCTGGTCGAGTTGGAAGATGTGCCGACTATCAGGGCCGAGCTCCGTGACGGGCATGATCTCCTCCCATCGGGGGTCCTTGGGCGAGAGCTTGACATCCGTTCCGGAAGCGAGCTCGGACGGGTTGAGCCGCAGAGCGAACACGGAAGAGTAGGGCGACTCGTTGCCGTTGAAATGAGAGGTGTCGATGTCGACGTAGTGCAGCGACGAGAGAGCAGGTGCGAGGCGGATGATCACCCTGGATTAGGTGGGCGGGTCAGCGCCGGCGACGGCGAAGCAACGCAACGACGACTCACCAGTCATAGTTCGGGTTGTGACGCCTTGACTCCCAGCCGTCGTACAGTGCGCCATTGGGTCCGAACTGGCCCTTCATCGACGCCGAGGGCTACGAGATTAGCGAGGTGATTAAGATATGACATGAACGCAGTGGCAGTCTGAACCCACTGTCGGCTTGATGAGGTTGTCGCGAGACGCGAAAAAGTCATCAGAGCACGCAATGACCTTCCCGCCGAGCGCGGATGTGGATACCTCTGCGAGGGATCAGCACGGCGCACCACGATCAGGAGAGCGGATCGGATTCAGGCTAGCTTCTCAACCACCGAGAGTCTTTGCCTCCTCCCACTCACCGACGAAACCCGGCTTGATCTTCTCGTCAAACTCGTCGAGGTCGATGCGTTTGACCTGGGACATGGCGGCGGGTGTGGTGCGCGGGGCGATAAGCCGGCTATGCTGTGACGGGATTTCCTGGGGGGTGGTTGATGGTACAGCAAGAGATGATTCGCGATGCTCTGCGTGTATGTGAGGTGTGGTGACGCTGGATGAGCTTCTGAGAGGCCAGAGGGGAAGAAAGGATTGACGATTGAAGCCAGACGCCTTGCCAGTCGTGCTCCGAAGTGGTCGGCCTGTGGCAAGTGGAGGAAATGACAACCGGACCGGGAGCGGACGGAAACACAGCGGCTATCAACGGCGCAATCAGGGAACTACGGCGGGGGAGGATTTGATCCCGTCGCAATGTATGGCACCCATAGTCGATGTGTTACCAATACACATGCATGTCGAACCACAGGCTATGGACGGTGGACGGCAACTACCGCACACGGAACACGGCACACGGCTCGCGGTACACCACGGCAACTCCAATTCCACGCAGCGGACTTCACTTCGTAGGCTGAGCAACAACGTCTCCGAAGAGGGCGCGGCCCCGAGCGGATAATCGCGCGAATCCCATCCGGGCGTCGCTCTCGTCGATCGTCCTGAGCATTGTCAGCATGGTCTACCTCTCATAGGGCATGCGACTGCTCGGACAGCCCGATCCGTGCTTGATCGGGACAGATGAGCGGTCCGAAAACATGATTCCGAGATGATGGAGGGGTTCGAATTGTAGGTAGGGGGGGGGGGGGGGGAATTGAAGATGGTGATAGAAGACGGAAGGGTTGAGGCGACCTGGTAGAAGCGTGTAGCCGACTCACCGCTTGGCCAGCTCGCCGCGGTACGTCACGTCCTGCAGAGGAGATGTCGCGAGGGTAGTCCCAGGGAGGAAGAGCAACAGCGCCCCGAGAGCTTCAACGATGATCTGATGGGCGTCAGCGTGAAGAGGAAACGACTGTCGTCGTAGCCGACTTGACTGGTGCGGTGAGCGTGTTAAGACGTACCGAGGTGGGCAATGAGCCGGCGGGTCGGCCCAGGGCTTTCAACGTCGAGAGGTCTTGTGATCGTCAGCTTGGTTCTCATCAGGCGGTCTTAGCTCCCGGTAGGATCACGTCGAGTGCAGCGAAGGAGGGACGGGGAGATCTGGGGGCATATAGAGCACTGCAGAGTGGGAGGCAAGGCAGGCCGAGTCAAAGTGATGATAACATGAGGACACGCTGGTGGTGTTTGTGATCGCCTGACTCACATTCATATGTCGAGTAAGCGGCTGTGGGGGTCAGCGAACCCTCCGTCCAAAGTTCGTCATTCCCTTCGATGAAGTCGTCTGAAAGGGTGACATATCACTCACCATGCACCAGCGCGAGACACGATATCGCCACGAGAGCCCTACCAAGTGGCCGGGACATGACCTCGAAGCTGTTGAATGGGAGGTAAGCTCACCAAGACGCAGAGTACGGCCAACAAGCAGCAAGCCAGCAGTTGGGTGCTGACGCCCAAGCTGATCACTCTGAGAGTGATCACGTGACAATGGCCTCCCCCCCTGTTTTTGATTCCGTCGCCGTCGTCGTTGCCACCCGGTGGAGAAGGTCCAGCTTTGTAAGAAGTCAAACGACGACGCGTAGTCCTCAAGCACACACCAAACATTCCACGACATTCTCGACACGCATCCTCATCATGAGAGTGTTTCCCTCCTACTCTGCCTTGACATAGGGACGACTTGCATCCCGATCCTATTCATCGTCCTTCTTCCCTCGAGCTATACACACCGTAGCCAGCTCATCGACTCGCCGCCATGTCCCTCATTGGCCGGTTTGAGCACCTGCGCAACCGGCCTCGGTCCGATGAAGCGGGGTGAGCGAGGTTCCGTCCCGCCAGCTGTTGAGCTGTGTGACTGTATGTGGTCGCGCTGACATTTTCCCCCAGACCGCTCCTTGAGAAGATCGCGTCGCAGGTCAAGCCGATCATGGCTAAGCGGGGTTGGAAGGTCGGGGTGCTTGCAGAGGTGAGTCCGGTGCCGCTACATTATAACCCAGAGGCAGTCCGCGGGTGAAAGCTCGTGTACCAATTCCAACTCACGCTGACTTGCGATGCAGTTCCTCCCCGCCAATCCCGCTTTGCTTGGGAACAACATGAATGCCGGCGAACGCATCAACCTGCGCTTACGACCCCCCGGGAACACCTCGACTTTTTACGAATACGACCAGCTCGTCCTGGTCATGCTGCACGAGGTGGGTTCCTTCTGCGCACAGACCATTGCCAAGGAGTATCTTTGGAGATACATCCACTTCCCAGTGGCTCTGGCGCATATGTGGGGTCTGACGGTGCTGATGGCTCAGTTGACGCATATCGAGCAAGGACCACATGATGCGCGGTTCTACAAGATCCTCGGCGAGCTGGAGGAGGAGTTCTACGAGCTGAAGAGGAAGGGTTATGCCGGTACGTCTTGCTCCGACCCACACCATGGACCATCTCTTCTCCCCCCCCCCTCTCCGGGACCCCGCTTGTCTTGCGAATCGAGGGATCGTCCGTCTGCAAACTGATAGTCCCGTGCCCCGCTGACATCTCCAGGCGAAGGGTTCCACGGCACGGGCCACCACCTGTCCGGCTTCAAGGTCCCCGAGCACGTGGGCAAAGCGAAAGGTCTCGCAGCTGCGGAGAAGCGGTTGGCGACTCAGCGCAAGATCGGCAAGGGCGGGGTGCTGGGCGGAAGCGGGACGGGCGGGAAGACGATGAAGGAGTTGATTGCGGAGGTGAGCGATTCTCTGACAAACGAGTGATGAGTTGTGGCTGACATTACTCGCAGGCTGCGGAGAGACGGATACGCGATGACAAAGCGTGCAACACCGCGGACGAGGGACACGCCAAGGAGGTGGAAGCGGAGATCCGCAAGGCGGCGGAGGAGAGCGAAGGCGTGGACGCGAAGGATCTGCCGAGTATGAATGGCGATGGATCGACGCCGACGAGCTCGACGGGTCTCATCGAGAACAGCTCTGCGCGGGAGGGCCAGGGATCTGGAAAAGCCGGAAACGGTTCCATCCCCTCAACAAAAGCAGCGGAAAGGCGGGTCTCGCCGCGACCTTTGTCCAGTCGCTCGCAGCCTTATCCCGCGTCCTCTTCAAGTGGAGCTTCTAGCGCCAGCGCGACTACATCCGGTGCCCGTCCCGCCGCGGTGCCGCCCAAACGCTCAACGGCTACTTCCGCCACGAGACCTCGGATCGCCAGTCAATCCGGTACAGCCCCGAGTACGGCCAAGGATCAGGCCGCCCGCCCCCTGCGCCAAGACCCAGACCCAGTCCAGCTCCTGCAGCTCGATACGGGCGAATGGGCGTGCCCAACTTGTACACTCCTCAACACGGAATCAGCATTCCAATGCGACGCCTGTGGCACACACAAACCCAGCGCCAAAGTCAATGGACAAGGAGTGGGCGGAGAGGGGTGGTGGTGCGAGTTCTGCGGGAGTGGGCCGAGGGAGATGGGATTCTGGAGCTGCGGAGAGTGTGGGTGGGTGAGAAAGTGGGGATGAGGCTGGCTCGGAGGTGATATGGGCGCGGCGCGTTGCATTATACTTGTAGCTATAGAGCTGTTCATGGATTCGCACTGTGCCACGATGCAAGGTTGCGATCACAGCCCGGCATACGAGCTACCCATAGTTCAAGTACATCGTCGCGTCAGTTGGTGATCCCGAATCAGAAGGCGGCGTGTGATGCGTGCAAGCGCTGGAATCGGAGACGAGTCGCCACACGTAGCAACACCACCAGGCCACAGAGACATGGAGTTGGATCAGATCAGAGGCACCGAGTGTCTATCATCCATGACGCGTTTGTACGGCCGGACTGGTCCTGAGGCATGGAGTACGAATACGGGTACGACGGACGGGGAGGAGCCATCCGAGGATTTTGCAGGCGACCGATGCATCGGCTGAATCGGGCGGTGTCACTGTGGTACCGTCGGCATGGTCGGCGTCCGGGCGGCCGTGCAGGTGGATGGGGATCGTCAGCGCCAGACTGTCAGGGGGACGCCAGCAAGGTCAGCAACTCGGACCGAAACACGCATGTACGACTTGCGCGTCGTGTCTCTGCGATAGTTTTGCTGGGCTGACACATTCCGGCCGCGGGCGGGGCATGTTGCGTGCCCCGAGGTGCTTCATGGTTTCCCCAAGGTTTTGCTTGGACCGAGACAGCGGGGAACGAGGAGAGGTGGGACGATTTGGTAGCATTGCAGGCGATGCAGGGAGCTGTCGCGCCTGCCTGGACGCGGTCGAGGCGAGGCCCGGACGTGCCTCGAGATTGCGTCAATGGTTCTTTTGGCAGTCATCGGGCCGAACTGGCATCAAGAGCTACCGCAAGAGCAAGAGCAGAGAGAGACGCACCCGCCCCTCCGCGTCAGTCAGCTGCTTCAGCTGCTGTGGTCTCCCTCCCCACAACCACCGCCACTTTATCTCCCCCCCGCCGCACCGCTCTCGCGCCTGGGATCAATTCCGGAAAACCCCGCGAAGTGCCAGAAAATAATAAAAATCCACGTCGCCAACCCTTTAAATTACCCGAAATGGCAATGACGTGCACCTCCCCCTTCGTCCAGACTTTTTCGCCGCCCGCCGCCCACCGCCGCCGCTGACCCACCCCTCGCAGCGATAAAAACGTTTCCAATCCCCCCCAACCCACTCTTCCTTTCTTTCTATCAACCCCTCTCTCTACCCTCCCCTTCTCTCTTCTCTTTTCTCCCAACACATCCCACACGAGGTTTCGCATAGAGTCGCGAACACCGCTCTACAACACACACTCGCACACAGCACACACTCGCTCTCTGCATAGCATAGACGTGCCGTTGCCCTCTGGTCTTTTCACACCCGTTGAAAAGCCCCACAAAAGTTCAAGCCGAAAAAAAAATACATCTCTTCACCTCTCAAGACATCCTACGTGAGTACCATCACCGTCACCAGCTGGATTGCTGTATCAGCTCTACCTTGCCCACGCTCTGCCTGCGATTGCAATTCGCTGACCCCGCAGTCCATGATGGCTCCCGCCGCTACCGCCGCCGCTTCGTCCGCCAAGGCTGGTGCCTTTGACGTCGCCACCCTCTTCGTCGCCGACAAGGCCGCCCGTGACGAGGCCGCCCTCGCCCTCGCCGCCGCCGCCAAGAAGGAGGGCGTCGAGTTCTTCCAGTCGATCAACCTGACCGATGCCATCGTCAAGGTGAGTCGAGGCGAGGCGGTGGCGACGATTCAAAAATTTGCTCCCGCTGACAACTATAGGCTCTGACCGACAAGAAGTCTGCCGCCGCCCGCGAGGCCGGTGCCAGCGTCATCTCCACCCTGTGCGAGAACGGCGCCGCCCAGCTCATCGAGCCCTACGTCGTCTCTTCCGACGTCAACTCTCCCTTCCCTGTCCTCCTCGAGAACTTTGCCGACAAGATTGCCGGCGCCAAGGACGCGGCCCTCGCCGCCGTCAAGGCCATTGTCCAGACCATGAACCCCTGGGCCACGTTTGTCCTCTTGCCCTCGCTCCTGGTCCAGATCAAGACCGCCGGCAAGTGGCAGGTCAAGGCCGGCTGCCTCGACGTCTTGCAGCAGCTCATCACCTCTGCGCCCCAGCAGATGGGCCGAGCCATGCCCGACCTGATCCCCGTCCTCGCCGAGGCCGTCTGGGACACCAAGGCCGACGTCAAGAAGGCCGCCAAGGTCACGCTCGAAAAGGCCTGTGCCCTCGTCGAGAACAAGGACATTGAAAAGTTCATCCCCGCTCTCATCAAGTCGCTCCTTAACCCCATCGAGGAGGTCCCCAAGACCATCACCCTTCTTTCCGCCACCACTTTCGTTTCCGAGGTTACCGCCCCTACCATCTCCCTCATCGCGCCCTTGCTCATCCGAGGTCTCGATGAGCGCCCGACCGCCACCAAGCGCAAGGTCTGCGTCATTGCCGACAACATGTCCAAGCTCGTCGACTCGGAGTACACTGTCCGACCTTTCCTCCCCCAGCTCCTTCCCCGTCTCATCAAGACGTCCGAGACCATTGCCGACCCCGAGGCGCGATCCGTCTGCAACAGGGCCATCGCCACCCTCCGCCGCATCGGCAAGGTCCCCGCCGAGTCTGACGGTACCGACCTCCCCCCTCTCCGCGTCGCCGAGGGCCACAACCTCGCCACCAACCTCGTCGCCCTTGTCAAGAAGAACGGCGGCGCCACCGTCGAGCAGACCAACCCCGGTCTCCTCTACGCCGGTGTCCTCGCGGCGTCCCTCGTCAACGCGCACCTGTACGACCAGGCCACCTGGGAGGCTACTCTCCCGCCTTACCTCCAGCTGGCTCTGCCCGGCTTTGACTCTCTCCCCGCCGTCCGCGAGCTTCTCCAGAAGAAGGCCGACGAGGAGGAATCCGACGACGTCAAGTTTGCCGACGAGGAGGAGGGTGAGGACCTGTGCAACATTGAGCAGTTCAACCTGGCCTACGGCGCCAAGATCTTGCTCCACCACGCCTCGATGCGTCTCAAGCGTGGTCACCGATACGGTCTCTGTGGCCGAAACGGTTCGGGCAAGTCTACGCTCATGAACGCCATCATCAACAACCAGGTCGACGGCTTCCCTCCCCCGTCCGAGGTCCGAACCTTCTACGTCCAGCACGACATAGACGGCTCCGAGGCCGAGATCTCGATCATCGACTGGGTCCTCGGCGACAAGCGTCTGCTCGCCACCGAGGCCGAGATCCGATCCACCCTCGAGTCGGTCGGTTTCGACGAGAAGAAGCAGCAGCACTCTATCGGCTCGCTCTCGGGCGGTTGGAAGATGAAGCTGGCTCTCGCTCGTGCCATCCTGTTCAAGGCCGACATTCTCCTCCTCGACGAGCCCACCAACCATCTCGACGTCCTCAACGTCGACTGGCTCATCAACTACCTCACCTCGCTCACCACCTGCACGTCGATCATTGTCTCGCACGACTCTGACTTCCTCAACCGCACCATCACCGACGTCCTCCACCTCAACAACTTCAAGCTCAAGCGCTACCCGGGCAACCTGACCGACTTTGTCGTCCACGTCCCCGAGGCCAAGGCCTACTTCCAGCTCGACGTTGCCGAGGACTACCAGTTCAAGCTCCCGGCCCCTCCTCTTCTCGACGGTGTCAAGACCAAGGAGAAGTCCCTGCTCAAGATGCGTGACGTCTCGTACCAGTACCCGACCGCGCCCGTCCAGCAGCTGTACGACATCTCGCTCCAGGTCTCGCTCTCGTCGCGTGTGGCCATTCTGGGTCCCAACGGTTCCGGAAAGTCGACCCTCGTCAAGCTGCTCACCGGCGAGACCGAGCCCAACAAGGGCGGTACCATCTGGAAGCACCCCAACTTGGTCATTGGTTACGTCGCCCAGCACGCCTTCCACCACATCGACAACCACCTCGACTCGACCCCGCTCGAGTACATGCTCTGGCGTTACCAGACCGGTGAGGACCTCGAGGAGATGAACAAGGCGAGCCGCGTCATGACCGAGGAGGAGCTCCAGAAGATGAAGGAGGGCGCCACCGTCGTCAAGGAGGGCGTCAAGCGGATCATCGACGAGATTGTCGCCCGCAAGAAGCTCAAGCAGTCGTACGAGTACGAGGTGTCGTTCAAGGGCATGTCGTCGGCCGAGAACATGTGGTTCTCGCGTGACGAGCTGATTGGCCGTGGCTTTGAGAAGAAGGTCATGGAGCTCGACACGAGGGAGGCCCAGCGTCTCGGTCTCATGCGCCCGCTCGTCCGTCGCGAGATTGAGAAGCACTTTGAGGACTTTGGGTGAGTCGACGCGGGTATTCGCTTTGGTCTTGTCGCTGACTTTGGTGTAGTCTCGAGTCCGAGTTCGTTTCGCACAACTCTATGCGCGGTCTGTCCGGTGGACAGAAGGTCAAGGTCGTCCTCGGTGCCGCCACCTGGCGACGACCCCACATCATCTGTCTCGACGAGCCCACCAACTACCTCGACCGCGAGTCTCTTGCCGCCCTCATCGCCGCGCTCAAGAACTTTGAGGGTGGTGTCCTCATCATCACGCACAACCGAGAGTTCTCCGAGTCGATCTGCTCGGAAGTCTGGGCCATGCGCGACGGTCATCTCGAGGCTTCGGGCCACAACTGGGTCGAGGGCCAGGGTTCGGGTGCCCGCATCGACAAGAAGGAGGGCGAGGACGACGAGGTCGAGTACGACGCGCTGGGTAACCCCATCGCCAAGGTCAAGAAGGAGAAGAAGAAGTCGGCGGCCGAGCTCCGAAAGGCCAAGAAGGACCGAATGGCCCGCAGGAAGCGAGGCGAGGAGGTCTTCACCGACGAGGAGTTGTAAGCGGCACGCGAGCACGCGAGCACGTCAGTGCGAGCGGACCGTTCCGTGTCTCTTTTTCTCCGTGTCTTCTCTGGACTATCTTGACGACGTGTAACGATACCCCGGCCTCTCCTTGTTTATAACGCGCTCTGGTAGACAAATCCTTCATTCTCCTTGCATACGGTCCGCAACCAGGCCATCATTGTTACCCCACATAGACGGCCCAGCGGGTCCAATGCATTTTCGTGACCGAGCAATGAACAGCGTGGCTCAGTTACAGACTATGGGAAAGTCGGGTGGGAGGTTGAATCAGTGGCCTCAGAAGTGCCGCCGCGTTGAACAACGGCAGTTCTCGTTTACCCATCCCCGCTAGGTCTCGTCTCACACTGGGCTGTTCTCATGGTATAGAAGCACGATGCTTGTCATACATTGCACAGGGGCGAAACCTGGCTATCACTGGTATCATTGATGGGTTCCGCCGAGTGAATTACTTGCAGTGTGGCGGCGACGTGAGCGCGGAATGTAGGCATTGAAAGTGGCAGTTTCGGGCCTGTCTCCTCTGCGTAGAAAACGCACGAGGACGGTCGCGAGATGCATTCGGCGACACCGGACTTTCGCTGGTATCATTGATGTTGAGGTTGAGATGGGTCCCGCTCAAGTGAACACTTACAGTGCCGCGACGACACATAGCACTGCGAAGTGCGAGCATGAACAACAAAGAGTGGCAGTGTGTCTCTCTGTGGTCAGATTCCGACCGGGCCTAATTTCCTGGCCCTTAGAAAAGCACAATGATGACTGTCACAAGATGCATTGGGCGGCACCTGACCATCACTCGTTGCACCGCTTCCGATGTGCGATGGTAGTGTTCAGTGGTGGGGTACCGTGACGGCGTTGAGCACTACGATCTGTGTATGCTGTGTGAAGGCGTATGCCTGTTGGAGAGGCCAGATTGGCGGCAGGCAATGCCCTTCCCTAGAGGATCTGCAAACCCCATGAATCATTGGAAACTCGTTCCGGAAGCACCTGACCATCTCGTAATGACCTCGTCCTGCAGGAGTGACCACATGCCTAGGCGTTGGCTATGACTTCAACGAGAAGGGGGACAAGTAGCCACAATGACGAATTCACTGTTGCGGAGGTGTGGCGGTGTGGCACCAAACCTTCAGTCACCTCATGCTAATCTCATTCGCACCACATAACAACCGCTTCGTGGGAAAGCCAAGCTCCTAGAACTCGGCCCTGTCCGCCATTAGGCGCCGAGTCGTGGCATGTCAAGGTGTTCATAGACCAACTATGTAACCTGGTACAATACTTCGCTTCTCGCCCCTGCATCCGGCGCGTCCGCTCCGACGGTCCCGCCTCCTGCTCATGCCTTCTCCTCGTACGACTGCTCGCCCTGAGCCTGCGCCGCCTTGGCATTGGGTTGCTGCAGTCCGGCCTGGCGGGCGGGGTCGGCGAACGAGCGAGAAGGCTCGTCGAGGTGCTTGAAGAAGATGGGGAAGATAATGGCGCAGACGAAGCAGAGCGCTGCGAGGACGATGTAGGAGATCACGAGGTTGGGGTCCTCAATCACCTTCGACAGTGCGAGTTGGAGTGCAAATGAGATAGCGGATGAGAACAAGCACAAAGCGTAGACGAGACCCTTCATCCTAGCCGGGGCGCGGGTGTAGGCGAGTTCGTACGAGGTGACGTTGACAAAGATCTCTCCGACCGCGGGGATGGCGTAGAGCGTGATCGACCACCCAATGGACACCGGGGAGACATCGTCGCAAGTCGTCGCGTAGTAGCCGCATGGGGAAGTTTGGTAAATCTTCCACTGGATGACAGCACCGAAGATCATGTTAATCGCGCCCAGCATGAAACCGATGCTGAGACGTGTCATCGGCTTGAGCGGGTAGCCAATGCGCTCGAAGAACGGGTAGAGACCCCATGTGATGATGGGGGTGGCGATGATGATGGTGAGAGGGTTGAAGTTGTTGATGACATCGTTGGGGATGTTGTTGAGGGTCATGGCTGCGGACATGTCGTTCTCCGAGTTGCCGAGACCGCCGTCGGCCAAGTTGAAGATGGGGATGATGAAGAAGATGGCGCAAGCAGCGGCGGACTGACGGATCTCATCGACGAAGAGGTCGTCCCAGAAGATCTTGGAGCGGTCGATGGAGCCCTGAGTAGCCTCGATGTAGGAAGGCTTGGCGAGGTTCCAGAATGAATCACCACCCTTCCACATCTTGCTAAAGCCACCACGCTTGAAGATCTCGACGAAGACTCGCCACGCCTCGAGGGTGACGGAGCCCTGGGGAGGGGCGTGGTAGAGGCGGCGGTAGGCGAGGACGAGAACAATGGGCATGAGCATGTAGAGGATTCCGGGCTCGAGGAAGGCGAGCCAGAAGCCGACGAAACGCTCAGAGTAGGAGGTGGCGACAGCGAAGAAGGCGCCGATGTTGATGCACATGTAGAAGATGTTGAGGTAGCGTTGGACGGTCGCCTGGGGGTCGAGAATAACACGCTCGCCCTTCTTGGTAACGCGAATGACGGGACGCTTCACGGGGGACTGGTCGCACAGGAGGGGGCCAAGAGACGGCTTGATGAAACCGGCGGCAAAGGCGAGAATGAGGACCGAGATGATGAAGGGGATGTAGGCGTGGCCGCTAGCGATGACCGAGGGGATGGCGGGGATGACCAGGAGGACGTGAGCCACGGCGCCGATGGCGGTACCCCAGCAGATGGTCTTGAAGCGACCCCACTTGGAGTCGGCAATGATACCACCAAAGATCGGGATGAGGTAGGCAAGGAAACCGAACGTCGAGTTGGTGGCGGAGGCGGCGACCGAGCCCATGCCGAGTGCACCGGCGGACTGGTTCACGCCGGCGTCTCCGGGAGCGACGGCACCGGCACCGTTGCCGCCGGCGGGGAGGCCACCACGGACAAAGTTGGAGAAGCAACCCTGGGAACCGTAGTACGAGGCTCGCTCGGCGAGCTCAATCATGCACATGGCGATGGCAGCCCACTTCATCGGAGCGGGGACCCTGAGCGAGTCAGCAGGGCTCACGTCGGCAGTGTAGGTTTTCACTCACTTGCGCAAGGTCGCGTACTCCTCGTCGGTGGGCTCCTCCTCTCCCTCGAGGCCGCCGGCGGCGGCGACAACGACCTCATCATTGTTGCCGACGGTGGCGCCGTAAACGGCCTCCTTCTCCGCCTTGGCCTGGGCGGGGGTGATCTCGTTGGCGGGGAGGGCGGTGGCGGGCACGTTGGCCGACTCGAGGTCGAGAGTGGCGTTGGCGTGGTTCATGGTGGTTCGGTGTGCTCTCTGTGAGAGACGATGCTAGAAGGATGGGGAACAGTCGGGGTGGAACGTCGGTCCTATTTGTATGGCGTGGGTCGGGGTTTCGAGTCGGGTGGAGAAGGTCTCGCCGGGTCGATTGGTCGGAACACCCTAGATAAGGCGAGCTGTTGCGTATGCCAATTGGAGGGCGAGGTGCCGGCCGAAAGGGGCCGGGGAGCAGAGGGTCGCTCCGACTCCATCGCCGCGAGTAGGGACCGCATGGAGCACACTGTTGCACACACACGGTGCAGAGAATACGACTGATAACGCCATGGGGTCGCGTGAGCTAGCGCGACGAGTCGAGACTGGCCTCGCCCACAGGTGAAGGACGTCGAGACAGCTCGAGGAACGGGTCTTCGCTTCAACCAGCGAAACGGACCCTGCCGCGCCGCTACATTTGGCCTCGGTACTATCTTTGGCACCACATGTGGTCCAGAACGCCACTTGCATAGGCTCGAACCCAGCAGCATGGGCCAAGCCCTAGGTCGCCGTGTCTTCCGGCGCAAAAGACGAGAGCTTCGTACATAGCCTGTGCCTGTCGGCCCTGTGGTCAGCATGGGTCCGCGATCGACGCATGCGATCCACAGGCCCGCCTGGGTCTTGGCGCGATTCCAAGGCGCGAGACCTGAGCGGGAATTGACTCGCGCAAACCCCGGCACCCTGCGTATCCCTCTGCATTTCGCTTCGATTCCTTCGGTCGAACCAGGCAGGCAGCGCTCCGCGGATCCGCTACGCCCGAAATGGCAACGGCGACTCGGTGCCAAGACATCCAAGCAACCCGAAAAAAAAAGTTTCATATGGGAGCAGTTGGGAATTTGCCACTTCGCCCGCATGGTGCGCCCGGAGAGCGGAAACGTCGGAACGTGGCGCAGTGGCGCCGACTCCACTGGCATAATTCAATTCTCCACTTGATTGGGTCTGACACTTCTTCGGGCCTTCGGCGAGGTGACATCCGTCAGACGGGCCCAACGAGCATGCATGTCCGAGCTGTTGCGACGACCTTTGCCCATGCGTGACGTGCATTGAGCCAATCTTATCGCCACAAGGCGATATCGAGGACGCATGGGTCCACCGTCAACTCGCGCTATCAAGTACGGACCGTACGGTGGGCTCCGCGCCAAGAACATCTGATCATCATTGATGCCGCGCGCTATCCCCAGCCTACCCACGCGTCGAGTCCTGTGGAGCCTTGATGGTCTATCTGCACCAGTCAGGTGACTTATACTTCCGGAGGGTCGAACGCACGGTTCCGGGTCGACCGGGTTCCGACGACATTGGGAGTGGAGTGGTCTCGCGATGAAAGCCGACACGCCGATAGCGGCGCTAACATAGAGCTGTATAGCCCTATCGTTCACCGTTCATTAACCAGGCTCCGAACAACTGGGTCTGCTCCGACCGCTGTCTATCAACTCAGCTTATCCGGCCAATGCTGTTTACGCTCTGATAGATGATGACGCTTCCCAGCTGCACCGGGGCATTCTGAAACCCGGTGAAGTCTGATTCGCCGGGATTGCCGCCTGCAAGATCCGAAGCAGGAGGATTGGCATCGGTCGTTCACAATGAGAATGCCGTCCGACACATTCATGGATTTGTGTTTGTCCCACGCACCTCCGCTGCCGGTGTCGACCGATAGCGCCGACGAACAAGGCTGAGGATCGTAGCGTCCTTCCCAGGGTCCGAAGCCTCAGAAACCCGGAACAATGCTCCTGTCGGACCGTACTTACGGACTTGGACACGATAGCAGCTTGAGTCGCGAATGATTCACTCAAGGGGCAGCATCTAATATCCGCAAGGCGATACTTCGATGCGAGATATAACTCCACCGTCGCGCGGAAGCGTAGTTCCAGCGACCTGGCATACAGTACTCGTACGAGGTGTGTCTTTCAGTCCCGATTGTCATCGTTGTTCATGGTCAACGTCGTGTATGCGTATCCGTATCAACGTTATTGTCATTCTCGTATCATCAACGTCATATGTATGTGCGTGCGCAACGAATGAGAGAATGAATGGTATTACGCAGGTATTATACAGGGAAGAGTTCGCTGCGTATGGAATCTGGGAAGACGAGGCAGTGGGTGCGATGCACGCTTACGGCGCCGGCGGAATCAGGAAAGTATCTTGATGCTTCGATTGGAAGCGGGCTCTTTCCTCCAACGCGGCCTGCCAAGTGGTGGCTCCTTTGCTCACAGTCGACTGTCGTCAGTCAAGTAGCGACAATGCACCTACGTGAAAGTGATCGTCAACCTTTCTCTCGGTGTCCAGGCCTGCCGGGATGTTCTCGAATGTACTGAGAAAGTCCTACATTGGGCAATCAGCGAGCCATTTGGTTAAGTTTGTACGAGTGCTGTACCTTTTTCGTAGAGACGATTCTACTATCGATCTGAAAGAGGATGTGGTGTCAGCTTAGAGCGACAGAGGGAACGCATGACATACCTCTTGGAGTTCTCGAGAAAGCGCAGCAGGAAGAGGCTGCTTGATGACGCTCGAGGACGAGACAGAGGTGTCGTTCGACCTCAGTGCCGGAGCTACCCAATTTGCCGGCGGAACGAGGGACGAGCCAGCCTTACGAAGATAGAGGTGTTGATTCGCCTCGAGCTCGTCGAGCTTCTGGACACCGACGTCTTCCCCCATGAGCAGCTTGGACGCCTCCACCTGGAAGGGGATGGCCAGGAAGTGGTGATTGGTGCGGCGTCCAGCAGCTCCACCCCCCAGAGCGTACTGCGTGTTGTCCGATGCAGCCACAAAGTTCCAGGACCGACGACCTCGCTCGTCCGGTGCCACCGTCGAACGACCCAACATCACATCCAGCGTATCCCCACGGGAGACGTCGTTGCAGACGTCCTCGAAATAGCCGTAGCCAAGTCGAGACCGGATGTCAAACGCACAATAGAGATCCAGAACCGACCAAGTTGGACGGGCTCCCAGCGCTGAGGTCCCAGCCGGCCTCACGATCAGTTGTGTGACCGGGGTATTGCCGACCACCAGTGCCGTATATTCCACCCGCATGTAAGGCTGACCTTCTCTCCTATCGTGTCGACGGAATGGCAGCTTGAATGGTCGGTCGGATACGATGGTCGGACTCGTGGCGACATTGCCGGCGGCGAAAATGACGAAAGTGACATTTGCCAGTTTGCCGTCGCTGGCTCGGGAAGGCTCATAGCGCTGGAGATAAGACCTGGGGTGCTCCGACACTGTCCACGTCAGTAGCCAATTCTGCGTCTGCCCCAAATCACGTACTTTTCCAGCGCAGGTCGAGCAAGCATCGCGTCGTCGCGTCGTCCATTACACAGTCGTGAAGCGTACGCGTCCTCCTCATGGCGATGGCAGAGCGGAAGGACGACGCGGCCGAGCGACGATCGTCGGCGCTGCGGAGATGCATGTTGATATCCCCGCCAGGGTGGAGCGGCGGAGCGGGTACGGCGAGACCGGGCCACGATATGTTGGTGAGCCCGCGATTTAGCAGAAGGAACGACCATAACACCTCGTCCCAAGACTAAGACTCTGTCAGCTTGCCGAAATTCCAGTATATACCAGTACTCAGGTCACTGAACTCACCATGAGGTCCACCCAGTCATCCCCAAACTGACCATCATGACACGACAGAGGATAGAAATCAATCTTCCATGCTCCTCCGCCGTAAACGACTGCTTCCGCCCAGAATCTCGCCCCGTGCACCGAATCGTAACGCTTGGCTTCGGCGTCCTCACTTTTGCGCCGCTCGCCTACTTGGTTGCAATAACGACCCACATGGAAGAGACATGGCAGCGATGAATCGAAGGCAGAGAGCAGAAGGTCGGTGAGGTGTGTGGGGATCGCAGACGTCTGAAGGAAGTGGACGAATCGTTGAGCGAGCTCTGATGTGTCTGACCGTGCCGACTGAGTCAAACGATCGAGCTGGGTCTTGCTGCCGCGAATGACCTTGTAGTAGATGACGTGGCGCTGCTGCCCAGCCTTCTCGTCGATGAGACCGCACCTCTTCAACAGCTCCGGGGTCAGGTGGAGATTGGGGATGGCTTCTATGATTCGGAGCTGATTGAAGCTCTTGTTGGCGAGGAACCGCTTGGCGAAGTGATCGACATGTTTCCGGATGTCCTCAATATCAGACGAGAAGCCTTTGCCCGAACCGTAGATCCCGTCCACCATCCTGTCCGAAATAACTCTGATGTAATCATCGCGAGTTACCTGCGGCGTCGAGGCGGGGATCGTTGGTCTGAATTCCGTACCCGACCACCTGAGTATTCATGTTAGCTTACCCAGTCGCTCATTAGTCACGACTCACAGGCCATCGCGTCGCTTACTCGCCACGTCCTTGGAGGCTTTGGCCACAGCCGCAGACCTCTTCCTCCACAAAGTCAACACCTCGTCCATCAACATCTCTTCGTCCTGGACCTTGGGGTCATACTCGACTTTTGAAAGGTCATTCTTGAACTGGTCGTAGTCGTCATCGTCCATGTCGTTGTCCTCGTCGTCTTCGAGAGTAGTGGATGCGAGGAGTTCAGTGGGGACTGGGAGAGGACGACTGGGACCTGCCACATTGGACGGTGATGAGGCTGACGCGGCCGGATCAGACGGCAGAGTTGCCATGTTCGATCCCGAGCTCGACCCGACCGCGGTCTGTGGATGCGGACCGGGGATGGAGAAGAAATGGAGATAATTGTCTGTAGGCCTGTCAGAGTGCATTAATGCGAACAAGGCCGCGAGTCACGAGGGGCTCACCTCGCACCAATGTGGGGCGGAACGTAGCCTGTTTCACAAGCCAATCTGAGAGGATCGTCGCGGTGGACGACCACCTGCGCGAGGGAAGTCCGAGATCCTCAGGGAGATTACCGAACAATTCCCGCAAGACCTTGGCAACACCGGCGTTCACGATTACGTCTTGGCTCGTCTTGCGTCCCTCGATGTATTCCACATACGGCGGTGATTGGGCTCGCTTCCACGAGAACTTCATCAACCTGAGGGCGTTTTGGGCATGCACCGGGGTGACATTTCCTCGTTGGTCGATGAGGGCTTGGATCTGGGCAATGAAGTCAGTGGGGAGCTGCGTCATGTCTTTGGACAGGTCATTCTGAATAGGGGCAGAGTCGTCGTCGAGGTGGTCGTCGTCAGACGATGACTGATGGCCAGGTATAGTGAAAAGACCGCGGTACTTCTCTGAGCTGGAGGTCAGTCTCATTCTCACTGGACCACAGACGACCACGTCCAGTGAACCCACTTTTGATGAGAAATGGATTCGATCTACCCAGCTTTACTAGCCAAGCTGCCTGAGCGGATCGACTCTTAGCCCAGTTGGCATCCGTCCCATCGTTGGCGGTCCCCATCAACTCTCGCACAACGAAGGCAGCTCCGCGAACAGCTCTGTTGTCCCTGGAAGAGATGGCACTGTCACCATCTCGGAGGTATGTCTGGAACCGCGGTGTCTGGGCGTCACGCCACGCCTCAGCCATATGAACGAGGGCGTTCTCGGCGTCCTTCGTCCCAATGTCGCCTTGGACGTCGATGAGCCTTTGGACCTGAGCCCGGAAGGCGGAGGAAAGTTTGGTGATGTCCTTGCTCAGATCGGTCGAGACGCATTTGACGCCATCATTGAACACCTTGTCCGACCACTTCTGCGGTCCATCGTCCCTAGGGACACCACCGCGCATGCGAGGCAGTAGGCGAATGATATGGGTCGGTTGCAGGAGCGACACCGGCGTGGAAGGGTCGATGATGTGAGGTCCGGAGCGAACGACAATGTCGTGGGACCTGCTGGCGTCAGCCACCTCCAGCCTGCGGAGATTGAAAATGCACAGCAAACTCACGACAGAACGCGAGGAAGAATTCCACGCCTAACTAGCGCCTCAAATACTCCAAGCTCGCCGAAGTCAGTCGGTTGTAACACCGTTGTTTTCCCATCGATGCCCACCACTGCCATTGTCAGCCACTACGCTTCAGATAGCCAACAGCCCATTTTACGCACCCAAGATTGAGGCATAGGTAGACCCAGACAACGAATTGGAAAGTGCGCGACGGCGACTCCCGATCTTAGAACTGCTCTCTCGAAGGGTGTACAGGGACGCGCTCACTGGTTGCGGACAGCTTTGTTAGAAATGCCTGGTATAGCCCCGAGTATCAACCTGCCCCGCCAGCGTCTCAGAACCGTGGCGACGGCGGCAAAGTCTTTTGCCATGGCACCGTCCTGCTCGTTGAAAATGGACGAGGTATCCAAACCAAGACCGAGGAAGAGCGTGCGAACATCGAAGGAAAGACGTTTCTTAGAGGCGAGGACAACGGCAGCGAACACCGAGAGGACCAGGACTAGGAGGGAGGCTGAGGCCACGATGACCACGCTGACGGAGTTATATGCGGAGATGGCCCGAGGAGAGCTGAGGGCCGACCACACTGGAAAGAGCAAGAAGTATAGCACCTCGGGGAGGCAGCGAGAAGAGAAACGGTCTAGCATGCTGAGCACGCCAGCCGGTGTTGAAGGGCGACGGGGAACTGGGTTTCTGAGTACGCTGCGTTGCATCAGCCACAGCTCCAGCAGCATCAGAACATTGGCGACGTACCGTACCGCGAGCGGAAGAGGACTCAAGGTCGTTTAGACCGGTTGCTTTGTCAATGAGTCAAGTACTGGCTAGCGATCGAATGCTGTGATAGCGGCTTGGATCTCAAGAAACTAGAAGGATGAAGGGGATGTGTTCATGCCAAGTCGCACTGGCGGGTGCAGTATAAGTACATTCTTCATTATGAACTCGTGTTTCCTGACACTCGTCCCACGCATCCGGATTACGTCCGGCTTTGTCTCCAATGCCTTTCGTTTCCTCGGCTACCCCGTCACCATGATACTGTAGTTGAGTAGTATGGTTACGCGGAGGATTGCCAATTTGACGAGCTCACACAGGCTCGGCGCCGAGCAGCTGTGATCCCAGCTCTTGCCCAATGGGGGCAGACCCCTTCAAACTTCGTCCCTCACAGCAACAACACTGTAGCACCACCTTCTTCGGCCCCGAAACACGCCAGATAGAACGTATCTTTCAAACGATAGGCAGCACGAATGTGTTCTAATCAGGAATACTGTAGCAACCCGTCGATGTTTCTGTTCTGGCGAGTCCGGACTGGAGCTCCAGGTATTACTCTTGGACTATCACGCTCAGAGGAATCGCTTATACTTTCCGGGCTATACGGCGTGAGCGTGAACGACACAGAACTTGAGAGCTGGATGCGAACACGCCTTTTCAGTGAGTTCCTACCTCCTGCGGCACCGCCTTGCGCCCCATGCCCTGAGCAGTGATTAATGAACAAGGGGGGCGATCGTCTCGAATTTTGATCGTCACTCGGCACGCCTCCTTTGGACCCGGGGAGCCGAACAATCCACTCGTCGCTAGGGTCTCATCAGAAGCCCATTCCTGGCAACAAGGAGGCAATCCTGACAACAAGGAGCTATTCCTTGCAACAAGGAGCTCATGGCAGAGTCACCCGCGAGCCCCGAGTTTGGGCGTCAGGTTCGACCTTCGCACGGAATGATAAAAAAAAGCTTCGGAGTCTGTACGCACCGCGGCGAGTCCTTTGATCCTTTCGTATTGATCAAACAATTACGAAGGGGTCATGTCGCCGAGTTACAGACCACTCTCCACCGTTACATCTCTGACGTCGAACATACCCGGACAACAGAGGAAAGGGGCCCGGATGCAGCGCACAATAGGAGCGGGGTGGGAGGACGCGACGCGAACTGAAACTGCACTACAGTACTCGTCCAGTTTTCGATGCCTTGGATGCAGTATAACTAATCACCTCGCGCCCCCTCTTGCTCCCCCTCTTGTCAACTTCTTCTCCGCTCCACTACTTCTCTCCCACCTGATTTCACGCCTTTCTTGTCGTATTCTTTATCGAATCTTTTATCCTTTGCCCACTGCGACCATGAATCGCATTTGCCGTTATCCAGTGCACCCTGCCTTGCAACAGGCTCTCTCATCCACCATCCTCATTGACTCACCTTCTGCCTCAACGCTTGAGGCCGGACTCACAGTACCCTCGGCCCTCGGGTCCGAGTTCGATCGATACATGACCCGACATCACTCTAGCCGATGCTCCTCCATCTCCCGTCCCACACCACCCCCCGCCCCCCCTTCCCCCAGTCCACCTCAACCCAGCTCTCACCACTCATCCCATGGCGCCACTCTCACTCAACCCATCGTCACCCCGCCACGATCGAGCACGGACCATCATTTCCATTTCAGGGATTGGGAGTATGCAGTCCCGGCGGGGGGCTGGGGGGAGATTCTGACGGCTTTGGGCCAGGGACTTGCGCGTGTGGACTGCTGAACAGCTGTGAGTTCTTCCCCGGGTCTGGCTGCGAGACGAGGCGGGACGCCAGAAGCAGAGGCCCGTGATTTGGTTGGCGATGGCAAGGGCTCGATGTGATGTCCCTACCGGGTACCTCCTGGTCCGGGTCGACCCAACACTCACTGGTCACTTCGGAGCGGGCAGAGACAGCGGTCTTTGGGGGTGACGCGACGCGACTTCCTGATCCCCAGCAGGGCGACTCCCCCCCCCCACCACCACCACCACCAGCAGCTCCAGAGCGCGTCTATCTCCTTCATACACAACTGCATGCAACGTCTTGGTGCTACTTCTCTCACTTCAGAACGTTTACTACTCTCACAACGATGCCGCGACGAACACTACCACTCCCAAGCCCAAGCTCACCCAGCTTCCTCTTACTGGGTTCCTCTCACGCCCCACCCCTAATTCTACCGCTCCTGCTCGTCTCACCCCTTCCCTCCCTCCTGCTTCGACAGATCCAGCATCGACCACCATCAAAGCGCCCCTGAGGCACGCCTCTGTCGATGCCTCTGCTCTGAGCACCAGTAAGAGGAAGGGGCAAGAGAATCCCATTGGGATTGAGCCCAAACGCACCAAGCGGAGCGCAACCGTACGTCTTGTACAAGCCCTCTCATGTCCCGCCTCACTACCCCTTGTAAAACGGTTCACTTTCGAGTCAGTGCCTCATATCGTACCTCAGTTCCATCCTACGTGCAGTCATTGCCTTGCTCACAGACCAATCTTTCCTCTTGGGGCTGAACACCTACCGCACCTTTTCCAGACTCTGCCAAAGTCCATCGCTACAGCTCCTCCTACACTACAGAGACGCGGTCCTGTACCACGATGCAGATGTAGATCTCACGCTCTCCCCGCCCAAGCACCGGCTACTTTGTATACTGCATGTGCGGCAACTGAACGATACGTGCAGGTTGCCCCTACCTCTCCCACCGCAGTTCCGCCCCCTAGGGCCTCTACATCGGCAGTCTCGTCAGTGGCTCCCTCCGACAATGGGTTGGGGCTTGCAGTCTCGGTCTCGGGAGTGCCTCAGTCGTCCAGCGCTGAGTTTGGGGGCACGGTAAGTGATACTGCAAGACTCGCCAGGTTGGGCTCGTTCCCGCTCACACCACAGACTCCGAAACACTCCTCATCCGCCGAAAGTGAAGGTGCAGTAAGTGTTCATGGCTGGGAGTAGGCTGAAGCTTATACATGATCTAGCGACTTGAGGTGAGCACGCCGATGGGTGGGGCGTCCGCTTGTACATGTCTCTGACTGGACAGGCTCTTACGAAGTCTTGCGATGTGTTTTCCCGGGCGATTCTGGGCGGATCAACGCCGTTCGATGCGACCGGACGTGATAGTATGGATGTGAGTGTTATTCGGCCGATCTGCATGTTTCTAGATCTAATCACGCCTGTGACAGGCAATGATGCGTGCGGCGCGAGCGTACTGGTTGTCGCAACATGCGGCGTGCCATCCGGACGACTTTGCATCGTGAGTCAACCGCCACACACTCCGGATGTCGCTGACCTGCGTTCAGTTTGAAGCTTGATCTGATGCGCCCCTCACACGACCAGCATACCCTCGACGAGTTCAAGTCGTAACTGGAAGCATGGGAGCGAGAGAGATGGGGGATGGGAGGGGGAGGAGGGGGAAGCGAATTTCAAAGAGGTCTAGACGGCGAAATGAGACGGGAGGAGAGAGCAGAGAACGAAGTGTGTATACTGCGACTTGGGTCCTCGCCACTTCATGCATCCTTCAAGCTCCCGAGACTATGGCTCCCAAGCTCCCGACGATAGGGCTCCCATCGATCTCGCTCGCAAGCTGCAAACACATGACCAGTATGCTTTCCGGCTCAGTTTGTATCGCGAGCCACTCAGATGATCATGCTATCCAAACGCCACACCTACTTTGCCAAGTGGCGGGACCACATGGGTCACATGCTCTGGCCAAGAGTGCCGACACTCTCGGGACAACCTGTTATTGTACCCGCCAAGCGCATATCGGCGTGGTTCACAGCAGCGCTACTGACACTCGGTGTCGGAGTACGAGTAACACTGCCCGAATCGAGCTCGGATTGCACCGAGTGTAGTGCCATACTTGCGCCGGCACAAGTCCCGATTGCGAGCCTGTTTGGCCCCAGAGATCAAGTCAGCGAACTCGGAGCTCCGGGGGATGCGGAGCGCATGTGCGCTAGCCCATGGGGAGCACGACCAAGGAAGGCACATCTTCGGCTTCGCAGCTGGTCTCGCAGCTATTCGCACTCCCCCAGACAAGTCCCGACGGACACGAAGGAGTGCGCATCCATAGTTGGATCCGACCGAGCTAGTCAGAGCAAGAGGAGCACTCGATTTGAGCGAGGTGGACTCCGTCGTAATCTCGCCGAGATTACGCTGCACATGGGCAACGACACCCCATGGCTCTGGGCGAGCGTGCACGCTCGGGATGACACAAACACCGCACCCACCGCGATGGTCGACGCAAATCATACCAGGCATCAACGACGACAGTCTCGCCGAACCTGCTCCGGGGCTCGCTCGATCCAGGCACTGCGGATCCCAACGACATGAACGTAACGCAAATAGCAGCTGGACTGACTGAACGAGCAGAAGGCAGGTGATCAAACCCGCTCACAGGAGCCGATCATTCCGCCAGCGATCGCCGCGGACGTACATCGCGCAGGCCGTTCAGAGGCGACACCGACTGCAGCGGCCCTCTGTTCGCGGCCAATGACTCTAAACGTGGACTCGTGACTACAGCAGGCTGCTGGTCGTAATTTGCAGAAGTCGCATACCGGGTGCAGGCACATGGTCTGGCGACGCCAAGAAGTGTAAACCACCCCTCACTCTGCTGTCGTGGCTTGGCCGGTACATCTTCGGGCAGACTTATGCCGCCGGTGCGTACTCTCTGGCTCGAGTTTCGCTCTGACGATTGCATTGTCGGGTTCCTGGGGTAGCGCGACGTGCCAGGGGGCACCTGGTCCGCCGACGATGGACCATCTATGGGGGGTCGGGGTGCCATGTCCGGGGGATCTGCAGCCGAATCCGCGGTCACAAGTCGTTCCTCGAGTTGAGACTTCTCCAACGTGACCTCCACCCGTGCTATAAAGCGGGAGTGAAGTTCAGACTTGTTGAGACATCCCATCCCACCCAACGTTCTTGCCCAGCATGAACACCCTCAGCTACCAGGAAGGCCCCAACCCCAACACCAACGTCGAGGATGAAAAGGTCATCTACGACAAGGAGGACATCCAGCATGTCGAGGCCACTGCGGGCATGCCCCCGCGTGGGTCCGTCGCCAACGACACTTGGGCGGACATCAAGGCCGAGGCCGAGCGTTCCGAGGCGCTCGAGCACTCGCTGACCATCGGCCAGTCTCTGAGGATCTACAAGTCGGTGAGTCGGTAACGTCGTGGCGCTCAGTCGGTGACTGCGATTGTGGCACTTGGTGTCCTATCCCTGCTTCGCATCCACTCCTCCAAGCCTTTGCTGACGCGTTCAGGCCGTCTTCTGGGCCGCGGCGGCTTCACTCAGTATCATCATGGAAGGTTACGACACTGCGTTGCTCGGCGCCTTCTGGGGTCTCCCGGCGTTCCAGCAGCACTACGGCGAGTACCTCCCCTCGACCGGCGGCTACCAGGTCCCCGCCGAGTGGCAGATCGCGATCGGTCAAGGATCCACCATTGGCAACTTTTTCGGCATCTTCTGGGGCTCTTTCCTCATCGACCGTCTCGGCTACCGCAAGTCCCTCCTCATCAACATGGCCATGATGATCCCCTTCATCGGCATCGTCACTTTCGCCCCCAACCGCATCGTCCTCCTCGTCGGTGAGATCCTCTGTGGTGTCCCGTGGGGTGTCTTCAGCACCCTCGCCGAGGCCTACTCGTCTGAGATCTGCCCCCTCACCCTCCGAGGTTACCTCACTACCTACGTCAACCTGGTGAGTCGACTCGGCCCCTGTCTCAGTCCCCCAGCTAATCGCCGCAGTGCTGGGTTATCGGTCAATTCATCTCCGCCGGTGTCCTCGTCTCCATCCAGTCGCTTGAGGGCCAGTGGGCCTACCGCCTCCCCTTCGCCATCCAGTGGGTCTGGCCCATCCCGCTCCTCATCCTCATCTACCTCTCCCCCGAGTCCCCTTGGTGGCTCGTCCGCCACGGCAAGCTCGACGAGGCTGAGGTCTCCGTCCGCCGTCTCGCCTCGGCCGACATGAAGGACCGCGCCAGGGACACCGTTGCCATGATGGTCCGCACCAACCAGCTCGAGATCGACGTGTCCGAGGGCACCCGCTACATCGACTGCTTCCGCGGCACCGACCGCCGCCGTACCGAGATCTCCATGATCGTCTGGGGCTGCCAGCAATTCTGCGGTCTTCCCTTCGCCGGCTGGGCTGTGTATTTCTTCCAGCAGGCCGGTCTCTCCGTTGCCGACTCGTACAAGCTCGGTCTCGGCAACACCGCTGGCGCCTTCTGCGGTACCGTCGCATCGTGGTTCCTTATCACCAAGTTTGGCCGTCGCCCGCTCTTCATCTTCGGCATGTCCTGGCTCTGCGCCGGCCAGTTCCTTATCGGTATCCTCGCCGTCATCGCCCGCAAGGGTAGCTCGGGAGCTCAGTGGGCCCAGGCAGCCGTCATGCTCATCTGGGTCTTCTCTTACGACGCTACGATCGGTCCTCTCGCCTACTGCATTGTCGGCGAGGCGTCCTCCACGCGCCTCCGTAACAAGACCGTTGGATTGTCCCGCAATTTCTACAACATCGTCGGTATCGCTGCGGGTGAGTCGATTCATTCAACTTTGCGATGGCTCAAGCTAACTCTTCCCAGGACTCGGAATGCCCTACATGCTTAACCCTGGACAACTGAACTGGGGAGGACTCACCGGGTTCTTCTGGGGTGAGCTTTCGGGCCTTCTCTCCAATCCACATCCTTGAGCTTTGAGCCGGTAATCTATAGCCACATCGCGCTGACTCTGCTCAGGCCCCATCGCGTTGGCCTTCACGGTCTGGTCTTGGTTCCGCGTACCAGAGTTTAAAGGGCGTTCTTACTACGAACTCGACATCCTGTTCGAGCGCAAGGTCAGCGCCAGGAAGTTCGCTTCCACGGTCGTCGAGAGGGACGCCGACGAGCACAACCGCGCCGCCGAGGGTCTTCCCACCCACTAAACTCGTCAATGCGCATGGGCGACGAACAAATTGCCTTGGATTTAGTCTGTGTACCGAGTCGAAGTGGGGCTGGGGGATGGGTAGACGCTGTAACGAGAAGAAATTCTATGCAATTGCTTCTGATCGATCATCTGAGAAGAACCGACGACGTAGAGGATGCCTAACTGCCACATTTGCGATGCGTTAGTGTCGCTGCCACATCAGCGTCACAGCGGTCTGAATAGCAGATGGCCAGATCCTGCATCGAGCCTCACAGTTCCCTCGTCTGGTTCATGGCGCAGCCCACCCGAGCTACGGCGCCACCCCATCCCCCTTTTACCACTCCCACCCATCCTGTTCTGCATGTTGTCAAAGTGGTCCGTCCATCGAACCAAGTAGACGGTGCCAAGTGGGAATGGCAAAGCAGCATCGCGGTTAGGAAGACGACCAAGACGTCAGCCGGCGACGTCAGGGCTCCACATGTCAGCGGGTGAATCGTCTCGTCATTGACTTCCAAGTGTCTTCACAGCGGCTCCCTGTCGCAGCGCGCACCCGAATGGATCGAGTCATAGTAAAATGTGGGCTTTGAACCGCGACGGACGACAGTGATCGGTGATACGTGAGTCGGTATCAAATCTCCTTTTAGCCAACCCTTACACCCCAGCAATCCGTGTTGCTTCCCCACACCTCACAAGCCGATCCTGGTAGGGCCGAAGAAGAGCGTAGAGGACGATTTGGCATTCCTACGAGTGTGTCCGTACGTCCGCAAGGACGCGAGAATCAGCGGGTGGGTCTATGACACGGTCAAGGGGACGATTGAACGGGTCGGGTAGTCGCCGTGCACTTGCGAGTATGCACCCGATCCGCACCTCTTTGCAGCTTATCCAACACTGACGGCGACGGACACCCCGTTATCTTGCAAATCGTTGGAAATGGGCAGAAGCGTTACGATCCGATGTGAAAGCCCGGAACGAGAGCCCCACGGCAATGCCGGCGAGTCGTACGCGAGTACACCTCGACAGTACTCGGTCGCGAAAGGTCTAACCGTCAGTCTAAGCGAGTTTCGAGGCCAAAGAGCCGAACTCAGGTGCTCCTGGGCCGAAAGCCCCGACCGGCCTTGCCAATTGGGATACGCGGCTAAGCCCTTTTGAGGAAAATGAGGTGCATCTTTGGGTACACGGCAGGCAGACCGAGGAGATCGGCCTCGGTCGATCCGCCTCGGCAGCTTCCAGGAACCGTTCCTGTTACATCAATTGGAGTTATTCTGATGGGGCCCGGATGCTGCAGGCATGAGACGAGAGGGAGCCGGTTGGTTATCGAAAATGGAACCGCATGGGTCGGAGCAGTGCCTGGCAAAGAGTGTCGCAAGATAGTCGCTCCAAGCGAGATGTCGTCTTTGACATCGACCGACAACAGAGCCAACGGCATTGCCTCGACCGGTCGAGAACCAACCGGCCCCACCCTCGTCCCCTTGCTCTATGCCCCTCGGACTCTGTCCCCTGCTCCACGTCGACGACCCGTCTCGACCCGTCGCGACCCGTTTCCCACCTACCCCCTTTTGTCCCCTTCGTTTAGATACATAAAGCCCAACCGTCCCCGCACTTTCAGAACCTATCTTCCCCACAGTCTCGCGGTTGTCTCTGTTGTCCCCTCGCCAGACGGATTCACGGACTCACCTCCCCGCGCGACCCCTGCACAACCTTGTCCCCTTCAGGGTTAGGAGCGTTCGCTTAGTACGGAAGTCTGGCCGATAGCGCAAAGACTGTCTCGCACCAATCACAACCGCCGTCTCAATCGTCCCCTCCGTCCCCTATCTCGCGGACACCTCCCGCGCGTCGGTATATATATCCACACACTCCCCGCCACCCAGCTCCTCTCTCTCCCATCCCCTCGCACCACACAGCCCATCATGTCCGGCCTCAACGAGGAATACGACGAGAAGAAGTATGGCGACCAGTACTCGACCCAGGTCGGGTCCGCCCAGGACAACCACGCCCCCGAGACCGCCTACGGCGAGGGCGAGGTCAAGGTCGGCCTCAAGCGTCAGCTCAAGGCGAGGCACATGGCCATGATCTCCATCGGCGGTGTCATCGGTACAGGTGAGTGCGGCGCGGGCAAATGTGGCACACTCAAACCTTGTCTGAATCGCGCTGACCGTGGCAGGTCTTTTCCTCGGTACCGGTAGCGCTCTCGCCCACGGGGGTCCCCTCGGTCTCTTCCTCGGCTACGCCCTCATGGGCTCGATCTGTTACGCTGTCATGGTGAGTGCGACCTAGCGCGGACGCAAACTTGCCCGCTGACGCCGCAGATCTCCCTCGGCGAGATGATCGCCTACCTGCCGATTCCCGGTGGCCACATCAAGCTCGCCGAGCGCTTTGTCGACCCCGCCCTGTCCTTCACCATGGGCTGGAACTACTGGTACAACTGGGTCATCATTCTCCCCGCCGAACTCTCCGCCGCCGCTGTGCTCATCAACTTTTGGAACAAGACCGTCAACAACGCCGCGTGGATCTCGATCTGCCTCGTCGTCGTCGTCACCATCAACCTCTTTGGCGCAGGCGCCTACGGCGAGGCCGAGTTCTGGTTCGCCTCCATCAAGGTGTTGACCATCGTTGGCCTCATCATCCTGGGCATTATCATTACTTCCGGCGGCGGACCCGACCACCAGTCGATCGGCTTCAAGTACTGGGACTCGCCCGGTCCTTTCGTCCAGTACGCCGGTATCGCCGGTGTCACTGGCCGATTCCTCGGCTTCTTCGCCGTGCTCACCCAGGCCGCCTTCTCCTACATCGGTACCGAGATCGTCGCCATTGCCGCCGGTGAGGCCAAGAACCCCCGCCGCAACCTCCCCCGCTCGATCCGCAAGGTCTACATCCGTATCCTGGTGTTCTACCTCGGCGGCACCTTCATTATCGGTCTCCTCGTCCCCTCCGACAACACCTCGCTCAAGCTCAACTCGGGCACCCTCGCGTCGCCGTTCGTCATTGCCATCAAGAACGCCGGCATCCCCGTGCTTCCGTCGATCATCAACGCCTGTCTCCTCACCTCGGCCTGGTCTGCCGCCTCATCCGACCTGTACACGTCGTCGCGCGCCATCTACGGCCTCGCCCTAACCCACCAGGCCCCCAAGATCTTTGCCCGCACCACCCGCAACGGTCTCCCCTACGTCGCCCTGATCTTCTGTTCCCTCTTCGCCGCCCTCGCCTACATGTCCCTCGGCTCCACCGCCGGTGTCGTCTTTGGCTACTTTGCCAACCTCACCTCGTCTGCCGGTCTCCTCACCTGGTGGGGTATCTGCGTCACCTACACCCGTTGGTACGCCGGTCTCAAGGCCCAGGGCATCGACCGCAAGTCGCTCCCGTACCACGCCACCCTCAACAAGGGCGCGGCCGCCGCCTGGTACGCCATCGTCCTCATCTCCATCATCCTCATCTTCCAGGGCTTTGCGCTGTTCCTCGGCGCCGGCGAGGCGGGCTACGTCTTTGACCACGCCACGTTCATCACCGACTACCTCCCCGTGTTCCTCTTCCCCATCATCTACTTCGGCTACAAGGTGATCAAGAAGTCTCGCGTCGTCCACGCCGAAGAGATGGACTTTGTCACCGGGCTCGACGTCATCGAGGCCGAGTCGTACGACGAGCCCCCGCCGAAGAACTGGGTCGAGCGGGTCTGGAGCTGGATCATGTGAGGGCGCAAAGAGGCGGTGGGGTGCTTTGTTAGGTATACATAATATACTCACTCAAAATTACGTTGTCGGTATCGCACCTCGTTGTTGATGCAGATATGCTCCCTTACTTTGGGCCGAGCCGCGGCGCAAGCAATATCATATCAAAGAGTCCGCGCCGCTGTGGATTGCCTCGTACACGCACGGTGGCGGTCACCGCCGCCAAGTCGCCGCCACTACTGTCACTGTCACGTGACTTGACCGAAGCCGCCTCGGACTCCGTCGTCGTTTCCCGGTCTCGTCGACATCAACGTCTCCCGCGACATCGTGCTCGCCATCTGCAACTCAACTATTCATCCATCTTCTAGCTCAAACTTGAGTTCACAGGGGGACAGCACCGCCTCGCCTTTTCCCGCACTCGCTGGAATCACCTTCGTTGTCGCTTGCCGGGGTATCGGCTACGCTACCTACCCCTACACCTCGTCCCCTGGTACCTTGAGCATCTTGCACAAATATCATGTTCACGGTTTAACTTGCGGAAGGGTCGGATCACCATGAGCAGATGTACTTGAGCTGGTGAGCACGGCGCGACCGCTTCCTTCTTCTTCAGTCTTTTCCCTTCCCACTCGCAATTCCCTTCGATACGAGCGATACGTGCATATCCAGCGCTCCACGCTTACTCGTGCCGTCAGAATCGCACCATGTCGGTCATCCCAACCATCCTCATCACCTTCCTCACCTTTGTCATCCTCCTCCGCCTGGTAATCTTCCCCATCCTCTTCCGCGCCCTCACCAATTTCCGCGTCTCGTCGTTCTCGCCGTTGTCCGCGTATGGCCTGGAATGGAGATCCACCTCTCAAGCCAATGCGGCGTCGCCGACGCTCCGCGTGCAGCGGGCCAGGTGGGCGTGGGGAGGTTACAAGGGGGACGACGTAGGGCTGGTGGTCTTGCGACTAGAGGGTGTGATGTTCAGAGTGAGAAAGGGGGTCTCGCAGAAACATGACAAGGAGCCGCCAAAGCACAAGGTGAGCAGTCGGCCCAACGTCGCTTACCCGCAGCCATCCGGTCGCCTCGCGTTCTGCAAAACCAAGCTTGTCTCGTCCCTGCTTCACCTGTTCATCCATCACTACCCCGGCCTCGCCCGCATCGTCTCGGTCCACGTCTCTGACATCCGCCTCGTTTTCGAAGAGCTGGGCGGACTCGAGCTCGCCGTCGGAGACTTTCGCCTCGGTGTCAAGGTCGATTTCGAAGGGTTTGTCGTGCCCGATGCCCCTGCCTTCTCCCCGTCCGCGGAGAAACGGGGCAACCCGCTGGACGATGCCGACTTGTCCTTCTCGCCCCCTCCCTCCCCGATCATCTACACGTCGTTCACTCACCCCTTTGGCGGCACATTCAGCCCCAGTCCGACTACCGAGAAATCAAACAAAGAGTGGCCCGAACCCATGTCCCGCTTGTCCCACGCCAGGCGACGCGCATCGCACCACTACTCCAAGGTCTCCAGCACCGCCAGCCAGATTTGGTCTCGCGCCATCGCTCGTGCTCACGGCTCGGTCTCCTTTTCCGCGTCCGTCGACGACGTGTCGATTGTCGTTCCTCGCGAAACGGACCCAAAACCTGCCAGGCAGCGGATGTCCGACTTGCCCAACGGCAAGAGCCAAGCGAAACCACCCTCGCTGGGACGTCTGCGATCCGAGTCTCTACCCGCCCGACCAAAGTCGTTCGCCTCGGCCCAATCGCTGAACTCGATCTTCCGAGGTTTGTCAGGCCGCTCCGAACCGGCCCCAGAACTCGGATTCGACCGACTCGTCTGGGTCGAAGGGATGTCCCGGGCGGTCTTTGGCCTGGGTTTTGGGCCAAAGAAGGGCCTCCTCGGAGAGGATACTCTCAAAACCACTGTGGAGCTGGGCAGGCTGCAAACGAGTCTGGGAGGGGTGGAGAAGATGCAAGAGTTGTTCAAGGCACGAGCACCCAGTGAGCCAGCGCCTACGGAGCAGCCCCAGAAGAAGCAATGGAGTCCAAGAGCCATGCCACGAGTGAGTGATCCCCCCCAACCGCGCTGACAACAGATCATCCTCCGTGCTTTCGAGTCCGTGTCGGTCTCTCTAGCCCACATCAGCATCTCACATCGCCTACCTCACCCGTCCCACTCCGCCTCGTCGTCATCCACCGATCTCACCGCCGTCACCAGCCCCGACGAAGACTGCTTTACCGTCTCGCTCGAGCTCGCCGACTTGTCGTGTGGTCTCTCCGCGGCGGATTCGTCCAACAACGAGATGGCGCGCAACGCTTTCGGCAGCAACCTCTCCCCCGAATGCCGCGTCCGTGGAGTCGCCTTTGCCCTACAATGGAGCTCGATCGCGCTGCAGTGCATCGCCCCCGGAGAGTCGAGCGAGGAGAAGAGCCAGCTCTTGGCGATACGCCAGGCGGATTTCAACGGCCTCTCCACGTGGAGACCCGCCGGATGGTCAAGAGAGGAGCTGCTGTTTGCCCACGATCCAAACCTCGCCGTCGTGATCGGACGAGGATCGATCGCCTCGGTGGATGTGGCAGGGGACGTGCAGCTGCTCCAGGAGCTTTCCGAGGCATGGAAGTGTAGTCGGCCCGCCGCGAGACCACACGCCGACGCGAAGCCGCCCGCGCCGCCCACGCCGCCCTCGACGCTCTCGCCGCTCTCTGGCCTTCCCCCTCGCGTCCGCATGGTCCTCGACGTCGGCCACGCCATGGTACTCCTCGCGGACCGCGTTTCCGAGCATCAGACCACCCTCACCCTCGCCTCGGACGGCCTCCACCTCGGTTGCTTCACCAGCTTCTCAGAGGTCATCGCACGTCGCCGGGATCGTAGCGCCAACAAAGCGGCGTTCCGAGAGGAGGAAAAGGTATTTGCCCTCCGGCAGCGCGCCGACGAGTTCGACGCCACGCAATCAGAATCCGCGCTCAAACCAGAGCTTCGACGGTGTACGATTTACCCACAGGCGATACTCCAAGACGACCTGTCCATATCCATGCGGGCCGATGCGACGCTCTCGCTCGAACCGATGTTCCTGCACATGTCGCTGTCCGACAGCACGGGTCAGCAAAAGACCTATCACCTGGCATCGATCGGCCGGGCTCACGGCACGGTCACCGGCGACGTATTAGGGAGGCAAGATGTGCATGCCGACGGCAACGAAGTCGCGACGCTCGACCCGAGAACACTCTCCTGCAGCGTCGACCTCGGCCTCGACCAAGGCGTCAAGCTGAACCTCTGGAACATGCCCGTCATCGATGCCCTCGTCGCTATGGGTCAAGCCCACCAGCACGGCCACATCCCTACCCCTTCACAAGCCAACGCCGCCAGTCTCCTCCAACGCCTCCCGTCCGGCATCTCCGCTCGAATGTCTCTCGGCCTCATCTCGGTCTTTGTCGGTCACGAAGACCCCAACCCCCACTGCAAGCTGCACCTGACTCGCGGTATCTGGCTCCAGTCCAGCGCAACCCTCGAATACGCCTACTTCAACAACCGATCTCAGGCGATGACATGTCGACACGCCCTGTCCGCGCCGCAGCGAGCAAAGCTCCGCCTTCCAGAGGACATCACCACCCAGGCCCTCGCATTCTTCCACCACCTCTTACCAGACCAGGGCAACGCCGCTCTCGTCTCGGTGACTCTCCAGGACACTTTCCTCAAACCCATCTTCAACGGCAACCGGTTCGTCGCCGCGGGAGGCACCAGCATGTCTCACGAGACCGTTGCAACGCCAAAAGAGCGGCAGGGCGACCAGTACGTCGGTTGGGAGTTCCGCCGGCCGCACCCGAAAATGTTCCTCAAGTCGGGCGAGTTTGCGAACAACGTCCCACCACTCGAGATCAGCGACACGGACCAAGCACGACGACCCTTGGTCCGCATCCCCCACGCCGCACTCAACTGGCTCATCCAGCAGGCCAAGCCTGAGGCGGTGCTCGAGCACAAGCTCACGTCGCGGGTGGAGCATGTCACCCTCGTGTGCGACTTGTCGCACGTGTACTCGGCTCTCCTCGCCATGCAGACGGTCAAAAAGGTTGCGGCGGCTTGGAGAAAACCAAAATCCGCTTCAAAGTCCGACACCCCGCCAAACCTCTCCATCGAGGTGGTCGTGCCTCACGCCACTGCCCACTTTGCGTTCCCGCTCAAGGAGCAGGCCTTCTTCTACCTCGGCGGAATCACCGCCTCGAGACTCCCCGGGACCCGCGGCGTCATCAGTGCAGATCAGTTCCTCGCGTACGTGCCCAGTGCGAGGGAGATCGGGTCGTGGGAAGAGCTAGGCCGCATCAAGCACCTCGAGGTCAAGGTGTCCCCGCCACACGAAAAGCTCGCATTCAACATCGACGCGGATGCGCTGCGGCTCCGCATCCCCGTCGCGTACACGTTCTCCAAACTCGTCCTCAACGTCAACGTCACCATCAAGGCGATCAAACTCCTCCTCAATGACCTCGGCGGCAAGGGCTTCTCGTTCGTGCGCAAGCCCGGCGCCGAGGCGCCAAAGCACATCCCGAGCCTCAACTTTTCAATCAAGCACATGTCGCTCGAGGCAAAGGACAACCCGATCGAGACTGACCTCAACCTGATCTGGCGAGCGGGACTTGTCGAGCAAGAGGCGAGAAACGAACTCGAGGACAAGTTTGAGCAAAAGATGGCTCTCCTCGCTGAGGCAGAGGGTCACTCGTCCGACGAGAGTGTCGACGGCACCCGTCGCGAGCCGAGGTTGACTCACAAGAGCGCCGTGTCGGCCGACGAGGCGAGGTACCGGCTCGACTGGTGGAAGTCGCGCTCCTGGGTAAAGCGGATGAGAGCGGCCAAGACAGAACAGCGGCGCAGGGAAGAAGCCTCGCTCAGAGCGCTCAAAAACACCGGAGCCGACATCAAGCTGCCGATTTCCATCGTCCAGTCCACGCTCACCGCGCCGTTGTTTCGCGCCGCCTTTGACGGGGTCATGCTCAGCGTGTCCGACGCCGGCATGTCCCGTGACGAGCTGCTCCAATACATGGGCGACGTCTCGGCGCCGTTCGACAAAGGGACCGAGTTCTCCCTCATGGTCCCGCTCAAGCTGTCTTGGTCGATGGACCAAGCCGTGCTGCGACTCCGCGACTATCCCCTGCCGCTCCTCCGAGTGCCACCTGTGCAGCCCGGCGAAACTCGCCCGGCGTGGCACGTGGAGACACCCATCATCATTGCAGAAGAACTCCAGGGTGACGACTCGATGATCCTCATCCCGACCGAGGTCATCCCCGCGGGTTGCGGCGCCGCCGACGCCGCATCCTTCACCGTCCAGATCGCAAAGACCATCATGCCGGTGAAGACATACGCCAGGCCCATGGTCCGGATCTCGTCGGACAGGATCACTGAGTTCACGTGGGGAAACTCGTACCAGCCTGCGATTCAGGACTTTATGAAAGTCATCGAGAGTCTCTCGCATCCGCCAAGAGACCCTTCCGCCCGGGTGGGATTCTGGGACAAGTTCAGGTTGATTTTGCATTGGCGAGTGACGGTGGACTTTGTCGGGCCGTGTCATCTGCACTTGAAAGGTGGGTTAGTGAGTCCGACGTTGCTTACTCTAGGCTCGCGCGATCCGTACGCCGTGAATGGCCTTGGTGCCGGTTTCGCCCTTGCTTGGCGGAATGGCACCCGACTCACCATCGCTCAACCCAACCCGCAGTACGAGACGATCCAGATTGCCTCGGACGAACTCCTCATCGCCATACCAGAGTGAGTAGGCGTGCGTGACCATGACTTCACTGACGTCCAGCCTCACCTCACTCCACGACGGCGCCGCCATTGGCTCCGAGGGACCCGAGACCGCACCTGTCGACCCCAGCGAGCGAGAACAAGTCGAGCAGGGCCTCATCAGCCGAAGGTACACCAAACCCTGCGCGCGGTTCCTCAATGGCGTGCGCGTTGGCTTTGGCTTTGTCTTTGAGCGCACGTGTCGGCCGTGGACCTGCGAGCACAACTGTGGCGAGACGGACAACCTGTTCCATCGACAGTGCAGGATCTTCGATTTCAAACCACACCAGCAGGTCATCCTCCGAGCTCCCGAGGCCGTCGAGCGAGCAGAGCAGGAACTCGGACATGTGAGCGTGACCTGGAGACTGCGCTGACCTCAGACTTCCGACTCTTACGAAGGGTTCCGATCCGACTACATCCACTTTTCAGTGTCACTTGTCGCCCCCACGAGCGAGCAAGAAAAGTCGGCCGAGCAGAGCACCGTCGACGCGGACAAGCACAACAGCCTGCATTTCTCGCCGAAGGCCTTTGCTCATTTCTTCGCCTGGTGGAACCTCTTCGACTCGTCCTTATCCCTGCCGATCCGCCAGGGCAAGCTCTTCCCAGACTCGCCGCCGCCGTCCAAAAAGTTTGGCAGGAGTCTCGGAACCATCAAAGTGAGTAGACGGCTTCGCCGTTGCTGACTCGCAGTACCGCTTCGACCTTGCGCCGGTGTACGTGTCGCATGTCTACGCCCAAGTCGCTCCCGAACTATGGGCCGCTGGCAAGTCACAATCCCTCGGTGTCAAGTTCCGCTTCAAGCGGTTCCGTGCCGATGCGCATCAGCGAGCGCAGGAGAAAGTCGTCCGCCACGAAAAGCTGGGCCGCACAACCGTCGTCATCCACAAGCCATTCTACGCCGCGGACCTCCTCCTCAACGATATCACTCTCAAGGGCATGCGCGCGAACTTTAGCGAGACGACTTTGATGACGATGGAAGAGGCTGAAGAGTCACTGCCCAGAGCCAGCGAACTCGCACGAGAAGACCGGGCGTGGTTCAACTATTTCGACTTTGTCGACGCGGACCGCAAGCCGTTTGACCAGGATCCTCGAATCGAGCTGGTCGATATCGGGGACTGCCCCGCGGTCTTTTATTCGAAACGAGTCAAGGCGAGGCAGAGTACTCCGAACGATGACGACGGGAGTTCCCTTGGATCGGGCAGCGATAGCCGGCTCGACGTCGAGAGCAGCAAGTTTGGTCACGAAAAGAGCCACATTTGTTATCTCGGCGCGGCGGAGGGAGTGGGGCCGACCCAGATCCGCATCACCAAGCAACGTATAGAGGAGCTCGAGGCGAGGCTCAACTCGATCCCAGAGCATTGCAGCGGCCCTGAGAGAGTGAGTACGTTTCTCTGGTCGAGGCTGACGCCAGGTCGACAAGAACGTCACGACCAATCGACTCCGGACGCTGCACAAGCACCTCGCCGAGTTGTCGTCCAAGGAGAAGCGGCATATCGACGATCACACCCTCGAGTCGGCGGATGAGTCCAAGAAGAAGAGAGAGGACGACGATGGTTCCGAAGAGGTGTTCTTCGAAAACACGTTCCACGTCCATTGCCCCAGAGTCTTCTTCACCAACACGTCACGAAACATCCTCTACAAGTACTTCTACTCAAGCCAGGATCGCAAGCGGGAAGAATATACCACGTCGCATGCCTCTCTCCGAGGTATCCGGGACGGTATGCAGCGCCGGCTCAAAATGATCGTCGACAGACTTCCGGATGACGGCAACGAGGCCGCGGGATCCGCACCCGCCGACACGGCCTTTGACATGCTGCGTGACCTCGAGCGCTCCTTGCGAGACAAAAACGTCACAAACAGGTTCCGCCTTCCCGCGGATCCCGATGCGGGCCGAGACGACCTCAGCAGACCATCGGCGGGCCTCCCAGCCGATACCAGCGTCAAACCCAAGAACCGACTTCTCATCCTCAAGCCGCAGATTGCGCTGCGGTCCCAGATCGACGACAGCTCGATCGTGCTGCTCGCGGTGGAGGAGGTCAGCTTCAAGGGTTTCGCCATTCTCGACGAAGCGGGCTTGGATGCGGTCTCGGCGGATGTCCTCACTAGGTGAGTCCGAAACCGCTATACGTGCTGACCACAGGGATTATGTCTTCCTCAAGGGAATGCAAGCGTTCTACCCCACCGAAGAGACAATGTGTCGCGAGCGAGGACCACAGGGCGTCCCTCGCGGCCTCGATTTCGTCCCGCTCGAGATCTTCCTCGACGTCCGTAGCGAGGCGACAGATTACGATCGGATCGTTCTCAAGACCGACGCGGCGCTCTCGTTTGACCGGTTCAACCACCTGCGCCTGCCTCGAGGGCTGCAGTGGCCCGAAGTTGACGAGGATAATGGCACGGACACTAGTCACCTCCGGATACACCAGGACCTCACGACGATTGTGGTTCCACGAGTGACCGTTTCTGCGACGTCAAAACATTACACGGCGCTCTACAACGTCGTCACCGATCTGCTGCTCTACCAGGACCCGAGCCACCGCCATCGCTCCGAGCGCGTCGACAGCTTCATCTTTGCCTTTGACCGCAAGGATCGAGACCCGGTGCGCCTTCTCATGGACCTGTTCAACCTCCAGCAGAGCATCCGCAGTCTCGCCGCCCTGCAGAGGGGATACGAGGCCAATGTGGACCTGCTCACCGACGAGGGCAAATCGGAGCTGTTCAAGATCCGCACGGACCTCCTCGAGGCGACCGAGCAGCTCTTCACGGTATTCGAGGCGATCTCGATCAACACCAAGCGAGACGAGGCCCGGGCGGCGCTGATCACCACGAGCCGGATGGACGTGCGTGCCGGCGGAATCGCGTGGCACATGCTCCAAGACGACTTTAAGCCGCTGATCAAACTCGACATTGACGGGACGCTCTACTCGCATCTCACCAATAAGGACGGCTCGACCGACTCGGCAATGGTGATCAACGACCTTTGCGCGCTCAACTCGAACGCCGACGCGCTCTATCCCGAGGTCATGGTCCGATACGATTCATCGGGCTCATCGAGGAAGAAGAACGTGAGTCCAGCCGGCCCCAACCGCGCTTACATGCAGCCCGACTCGTTCGCTTCCGCGTCATGGTCCATGCTCGCTCCTGTCGGAGGTATCGCCATTGTCCGACACTTTGCCTTCTACCTCCACCCCGTCCGGTTCAAGCTCGAGGAACGCGTGGGCCACGCCATTGTCGATTACATCTTCAATGACCGTGTCAGGCGCCGCAAAGAGCGCAAGGACGTGGAAAACGGCACGGCGACGCCCCGCTCCGAGACCAACGGCAACGGCATGGCGCATCTCTCCACCGATTTTGGCAGAGGAAAGAACGCCTCGTCAGCCGAGATGCCCCCCCTGGCTCGTACCAGGTCTACCAGCTCGGTGGCGACTCAATCGGGCGAGGGCATCAGCAACGCGAAAAAGTTCGCCATGGTCCCGATGCAGGATGCAGCGGAGATGAGGCTGAGAGCAAAGTCGAACAAGACGTTCATCAGAGTTGTGTTTGGCTGCACGAGCTTTGTCCTGAGTTACAAGGTGGGTCCGGTCTCCCTTTGCGAGAGGTTTGTTGCTGACTTGGGCAGACCGATGACTCGAAGAAGCACTCCACATTCAGTCTACCCGACTGCGTCGACTTCAAGCTCAAGACGCCCGAGATGGTCTACCAGAACAAGGTGTGGGGCTACGAGGACGTGTTCGAGCACGTCAAGCGAGGTGAGGCGGATTTGTCTACCCTGCAATGACGTCGCTGACGAGCCAGATATCCGGAGCTATGCGTGGTCCCAGACGGGCGACCTCCTCTCCCAGATTATCAAGAAGACGAGCGTTTTCCGTTCCAAGAAGGGCTTGCGACAACTCGCCACATCTTCCACCGAAGTCATTCGGACCAACACAAAACACCTGGCCGGCTCGCCATCACGCCTGCGATACCATGTCGAACCCCCAACACCCGGAGACGACGAGCAGGTCGTAGAGCTCGGACTGGCCAGGGCCATCTCCCGAGTGAGCACTCGGGGAGCCGGGGCGTTGGCTTCAGCGAATGGCGACTCGTCGTCCCCCGTCAGTCTCGTCATATCAAAAGGCAGAGAGTCGAGTCCGAGTCTGCGCCAGAGCCCCTCGCCGGAGCAAGCGAAGCGGGAGAAGGACAAGGACAAGGACAAAGTCGACGCGAGGGGACAGGAGGAGGAGAATAGCGGGAGCGACGACGAGAAGCGTGTCGGCAAAGCGGTAAAGGGGTTCTTGGGCAAGCTGAGGACGAGGCATACCAGCGGAGCAAAGGATTCGGGAGACGAGGTGAGTCTGGGGCGGATCCGATGGAGCGAGATGGGGCTGTGCTGACCCGGCAGGCGTCAATGGCTTCAGAAAAGGCAAAGAAGCAAAACTCGCTATAATGAGGGATCAGACGATTTAGACGCTGTGAGCTTGTATCAGTACGGTACCAGACCAATCCACACCCTCACCACGCAACCAGTGCCAAGCTCCAGTGTATGCCCACACTGGTCATCTCCGTCACCCACTTCCACTCTTCCTCTTTCAACCGCCATCGGGCGATATCGTAGAGAATCTCCTGGGGTGTGCAGATGCAGGATCTGCTGTAGCTTGTAGGAGCGGCGCATGGTGCGAAGACAGCAGCGAATGCATGTGTGCAGACGACTACACTAGCCAGCGGAGTGGGGCATGCTACAGTCTGGCTTTCGGACCGACTAGCGAGCCTCCGTCAACGGGCACCACGGTGCTGTGGGGGATGCATCAGCTTCCACATGGGTAGATCGCGACCGTCAGGGTGAAGAACCAGGGTGAAGAACCAGGGTGAAGAACCAGGGTGAAGAAGGGGAGTCAGAGCTTAACTTGGATATGGGCGTGAAGCTGGACTACGAGCGGGACGTGAAACGGAGACAGGATGACACTTGGACCCACCCTGTGACCCACTCCCCGCCTTTACCGGACAACCACAAACACGCCGCGGCCACGTCCTCTGGCTTACCGATCCGCTCGAGAGGGAGACCCTGGGCGATCTCCTGCTCGAACGAATCGAGCGTTGCGCGCATCATCTTGGAGCGGAACGGACCGAGGGCGAGGGTGTTGACTGTGACGGAGGGACCGACGCGGGACGCGAGGTGGCGGGAGAGTCTGCGGGGGGTTACGAGGGTTACGGGGGTTACCGGGTTTACCGGCTTGAGTGGAAGGATGAGGGAGAGGTGGAGCAGATAAGCGGCGAGGGGATGCGAGCGAGGCGAATGGGACGAAGAGAGAGAGAGACGAGTAGAAATACCACGCACTGGTGCAGAGCCGCTTTTGACGCCGAGTACGCAAACGTCTCCATACCCGGCACGCTAACTCCGTTGATCGACCCGATCTGAGCGATCAGCAAGCTGTTCGTGTCGGGCCGACCCTTGTCCTCTCCTGGTGTGTCGCTTGTGTAGCGTTGTGCAAATCCAGACCACCCACGTTGATCACCCTGCCCACACCATCCCGCTTCCCGCCCTTCTCGAGCAGCGGCAACAGTTTCTGCGTCAACGTAAACACCCTCTGGACGTTGAGGGTGAGGAGCTTCGTCCACGCCGAGTCGGGATAGGTGTCGATGGACTCGCCCCAAGTCACGCCAGAGTTGTTGACCAGGATGTGGAGTACTGTTCGGAGAAACCGAGGGACGATCAGTTCGAGCTTCGATCGGGGATGTGCGAGCTTCGATCGGGCATGTTTCCAATGAGGGAGTTGAGGGTCTCGCCTCGCCGCACCACTCCGCGCCGCACCCACCTTCCTCCCTCTTTGCGATCTCTTTGACGAGTCGCTCGCACTCGTCGTACCTCGACAGATCTGCCGGGAGGGAGATACACCTCCCCGGACCTTGCTTGGTCAGACGCGAGGCAGTCTCGTTGCACGCGGAAGCGTCTCGCGAGGAGATGTAGACCTGTCATGGCGTGAGCTCGGTCCGGTTCCATCAGCCTGAGCGACGGTTTCTGATCGCTTGGTATGTGGTTGTTCCAAGTCGGGGCTGGACGGACCCAGTCGCCGGCCGGGGACGTACCTTCGCGCCATTGGCCACGTATCCTGCTGCGATCTGTCTGTTGTGAGCGAGTCATTGCCAGACATCACACCCCCGACTCCCGTTTCCCGACTGGGATGTGGACGAGCACACCGCACACTGCACACTGACCATCTCGCCCACCCCCCGACCTCCTCCAGTGACGAGCACGACCTGGCGCGGTCAGTCCACGCCCTCGCGATGCTTCCACAAGCGACAACACGACGCACCCTGTCCTTGACGTCGAACAGGCTCTGGATGTCCATGTCTTCTGGTCCGCTTGGTGTAGTCCTCTGCTAGGGCGACGGCGAAGATACTTATTGTGTCGTCGGCCAAAAGAGGGGGATCATGAACCACTCTTTGGACAGACTGGTCGGCTATGAACGCCGGTGTCGTTGCCGGCTACAGTGGTCACTCTTGTAAGCCCGTTCCTTCTTGTCCCACTTGCACACCACTCGGCGGCCGCCGTGACTAACAATGATTGTATGATGCTCTATGCTCTACATGCTGCATGCTGCATGCGAGCATCGCACCCACCTGCTACAGTATGCATGGGCAGAGCGTCTCAGGGATAGCCAGGAGACACGATGGTGGACAGAGTGACGTGGCGTCGGCATGGCTCTCTCGGCTTCCGGTATCAACTGTATCAACCGGGCCGAGGCGACGAGCGAGGTGGAGACGATGCCAAAAGTCGGTCCTGCAGAAGTCATTTGTACATTGCACACCATTGTCGAGCTGCCTTTCTACGCTCCATGGGCCCACGCCCGTCCCCAGGCTCAGCAAGCTTGGCTCCTCTTCGCAATGGTCGTCCGACGGTAACTCTTTCGCCCGGGGCGGCCTCCCTGTCCACCCCTCGACGCTCTTTCCGGCCGCCTCTATACACTCCTTCTCCCGCGCCTTCTCCACCTCTTGCTACTCTGCACCGTGTCCATGCCCGTCACAAGTCTACCCAATCGCTCAGCCGGTGGTCCAACTTCGGCTCGTTCTTCTCTCCTCCTCCACGGCGGGACGCTGCTCCTCCACCCGACTCGGCGCATTCCTCGCTCCTCGCCTCGCTCGAACCCCTCGACGTCCCGCGCCTACGTCAAGCGTACGAAACGCTCCTATCGATTCAGCTCCAAGCCTCCGGCTCCGGCTCCGGCTCCGGCCCCGACTCAGACCCCTGCCCTCTTACCACGGGAGAGATCAATCGTATCATGGACACCCTTTCGCGATCGCCGGACGTCGGCGCACTCCGCCTCCTCGCGAAGGTGTTCACCGACTTGCCCAAGTGGGGGTACGCGGGGACAACCAAAGCCCGGCGAATCATGATCCGCGGTCTCTGCGTCGGAGGGAGGGTATCGGACGCTCTGAAACTGGCGGGGAACGTGCCCCCAAACGAAGTGGAGTGGTTCAACCTCCTCGACTCGGCCGTCAAGCGCGATCCTTCAGCCGTGGATCCCGTCCTCGAGGAACTGAAGCGACACCGCGACCTGACTCCGGACGAGTACGCCGCCGTCTTCCGACACCTACGCTATTCAATCCCGGACGCTGGTATCGAACCGATACGGAACAAAATGGTGGAGACGTTGAGGGACATGCGCGCCAAGGACATCCGCCTCGATCGCAATGGCGGCGCAGACCTGGCGGTTCTACAAGTCAGCCTCGGCGATCTCGATTACGCGCAAAAGGTGCTGTCCGAGTGGGATATGGAGAAGACCAAAGACCCCAAGCTCTGGAACCTCGCGGTGGAGCTGGAGATGGCCAGGGCAACGGCAACGGCAACGGCTACCGCTTCCCCTGGCTCCGATGGCGATGACATAGCCGTGCGAGACGTGGTGACGAGGATGATCAATCGAGGAGTGGCGGCTCCCCAAAGAGCACTCGCTTTCTTTGCCGTCCGACACTTGTCCGACACCCGCGCCAAGCGCTCGTTCCTCGGCTCACACGATGTCATCGCTGCGATCGATCATGCGGAAAAGGTCTGCCGGACGGACGCCTCCGCGACGGTTTGGGCAGAGGCGATCCGCGTGCTCACTCTCGACAACGACAATGCCGACGTTAGCGCTGCTTTGGATGCCTACGCCGAGGCTCGACACCGAGGCGTTGTCGTCAATGTTCAGCTGGCCCAGGCGCTCATCATTCCTCTCTGCAATGCGTCCCCGCCCCAGGTAGCTTCCGCCATGGGCGTCTATACCGACCTCACCTCTGAGCCAATACCCCTCAAGACGACCCGAGATCGTGACCGACTTCTCGAGCTCTACACGACGCTCCTGCGAGCTGCGTCCCGCGCAGGATCTCCGGACATCGCCACGCGCTTGATCAAAGACCTGCGAGCTCGCTCCTTGCCGCTCCCGCCTTCAGGCGCCACGTCCATCCTCATCGCCATCATGCGTACTGCACCCGATCATCACGCGGCGTTTGGCATCTACGCGCACTTCCACGCCCTCAACGGCGCGAGGCTCAGCGCGAACGACTACTCGGCCATACTCGCGTGTTTCCTCGACACGAAAAGATCATCTCCCTTTGCCCCGCCCAAACTCTACCTCGAGATCGTCCAGGACATGCGCCGATCAGGTTTCCGACCAGATTCGCAGGTCCTTGCCTCTCTCTTACGATCCTATGGCGCCCGAGCGACGGGCGTCTTGAGATCTTCCAGCGACCCGGCAATCCGAGCGAGCCACCTCTCGTCCATCCACAAGGCCATCAAGGACCTGCACATCTTTCTCCGACTGGACGAACTCGTCGAGGTCGACGTGCCGCTCCTCAATGCGCTCATGGACGCGTACTCCCGGGTCGGGGCATACACCTCGGCATTCGAAGTGTGGGGTGAGCTCGTTGAGCGCCGATCCCGCGAGGACGCGGCGAGAGTAAAGGAATTGTACGGCCCTTCTATCTCCATCACGCTGGATACGTGCGCTCGGTCAGACCAGCTCGGTCGAGCGAGGAGGATCTGGGCGTGGGCGAGGCATCACGGATTGGATAACCCCCACACGTGGGATACCTGGGTCGAGTGTCTCTGTCGGCTTGGCAAGCTCGACGAGGCGGTGGATGTGGTTTGCACTGAGATGAAGATTCAGCAAGCCGGCGCGCCTAGGCCGACGAAAGACACTCTGGAGGTTCTCCTGCGATTCGCGTGGAGCAGGGAAGACCTCAACGACGTGCCGAGGAGGGTGATGCAGGATTTCCCGGAGATGTGGGAGGACGTCAGCGGGTTGCTGGAGAGGAAGGTGGGGCGTCTCCTCCAAGCGAGGAAGGAGAGGGGGATGGAAAGGGAGCAGGAGCGGGATGAACAGCAAAGGAAGGAGGACGAGCTGGGAGAGAGGGAGGACGTGAGCCAGGAACAGTTGGAGCAGGTCCTGCAACGGCTCGCTCAGGGCGGGAAAAGGGGTACGGAAGCCAAGTAGTGAGGCTACGGGAGGAATGGCCTCGGGAGGGACGGCATCGCAATGTACGGCGGAGGCTATACCTTGCAAGACGCATACTCTTTGACCCTGCCATGCCATGGCTGAAGTGGATATATGCATGGTCCCCGGAATATCTGTGCAGGGTATACGTCCGTCTCAGGCTATGCTCGTGAAGTGCTACGTCGACCCTGACGCGGTTCTCTTCGCCTTGACTCCTTTTCGTGATTCCTTGACTACAGGAACTCTATCTTCCTGAACTTGAGATCGTGATCGTTTCTCGTCGTCCACGACCTGTTCAATCAGCACAACTCCCCCAACTTCCTCATGTCAAGCGGGGAAAGAGTCCCACTTCGAGGCATCTCGCTCACCTTCTCGAACGCCTCGTGCGACCACACCGACTCGACCCGGTCGATCTCGTCTCGTGGGGAGATGATCTCGAGGCTCCACAAGAAAAAGTGCTCGATGGCAATGATGATGCACATGATAGGTCCGAAAGCCGGTCCGAGGGACAAGAGCCTGTCGAGAACGAGGACCATCAACGCCTGTTCTCTTCCCCCGCCCAGTCAATCACTCCAGTCCACGGCGGGCGCACGCACCTCGCCAGCCTCTCCCCGAGGTCTTTCTCTGGTGTGATCATCGCGCGGTCATACACCCTCTCGGTCCGTTCCGCGACGTCACTCCACGCGTACATGTCCTTCACCCGCTCATGTGCTTGGATCGGGTCGTACAACCCCTTCTGGATTGTATGTATCGCATGAATCAATGCCCGGACGACGTCTGACCCAGTCAGCGGAATACGAGACCACCATCGTCGCAACACTAGCACGGTCGTCGCACTCGCCTTCCTCGTCTGCGCGGGCGAACTCGATCATGTCCCCCGGGAGGATCTCGGGCACCCCGCCAACGCGGGTGCTGACCACGAAGAGACCCGCAGAGGCGGCTTCGATGATGGATATGCCGAATGCCTCGGTGAGCGAGGTGTTGAGGTAGATTTGGCCTCGTGTGAGTACCTATCGTGTGAGCCGAGGTTCACGGTGCGGTACATCCACCATCGCAGCAAGTCCGACAACCTGTCCAAACGATGGGACTGGGCCAAGACTGGGGATTCCTGCTTCGCCTCGCTTCGCTTCGCTTCGATTGACCCACCTCGCGCACGTCCGAGGGGCGTATCGAGCCAAGCAGCTCTATCCGGTCTTGGAGGAGATACTTCTCCCGCATCTGCTCCAGCTCGACCATCTTGGGTCCGTCTCCACCCACAACGAACCGTACTGACGGGAACAGCTCGCATATCCTCGGGGCAGAGGCGACGAGCAAGTCGATTCCCTTTCGATACACCAGACGGGAGATCACTACGATGGTGACTGCACGGGATCAGGTGGCGCCTTCGCACGTTGACACATTCCGTGCCGGACCGCGCTTTTGGTGGGATCCGCATCCACTCACTGTGCTCCGGGTCTGCGCGACTGGGGTCGGGACGGAATTGCTCGGCGACGAGCGCATTGGGTATCACGGATACTAGTCCCGGCTCGAGCTGAGCGCGAAGCACAGTGTTCTCCCGCCTGGTTCGTCAGCACACGCCAAGTCGTGGCAACGACGCTCACTCACCCTGTGTTACTAACGCAGATGACCCCGTCTACATTCCGCAGCGCCCCCGCGAGCAACTTGTTGGTCAACACGCCTACCGCATCCGCAAATCCAAACAGGCTGTGGTCCGTGAATACGGCTCGGACCCCGAACAGCGGCGCATGGATCATCGCCTCGTGCGCGAGAGAACTGAGGGAGCCGTGCCCGTGCACAATGTCGATCTTCTCGCGGAGGATGATGGTGCGGAAGTATGGCAGGAAGAGGAAGAAGTTTGGGAGGGTCGCGTTGGATGCGATGGGCATGTAGGGGAGGTGATAGACTTTGAGACCGGGGGCGAGATGCCGGACGCCCACCCGAGGAGGATGATGGTGCGTTATCACAACAACCTTGGGGTATTGCGTCAGCCAGCCAACCAATGTCAATTTATCTCGCGCAGAGTCGCCAAAGCAAGTCCGATTCGACACACTCGGTGATCCCGCCGCATCAGCTCCACGCCCAGACTGTAGATGTGCCCCTCGACGCCGCCTATCACGGGCAGGAAGAAATCCGACACCATCCTAGCCAATCAACATGAGCCCATGCATACCGCGAATCAATGTCCTACAAGCTCCACCGGGAACCGGGGGAGTGGGAAGCGGAAGCGGAAGCCCAAACCCAAGCCCGCTCACGCGATGGTGTACTTCTTGCCCTTCTTCCCATTCTGCAAGCCCGCTCCATCCACGCTGACGCTCCGCCGGATTTCGCGCCCTCCGATCGTCGCCTCCACAGCGGCCTCATCGGACGAGGCGGTGCTCTGATACCCCGTACCCCGCTCCGCTTGGAGGAGCGGGGTGGGAGACGGCGCCTGACTTCCTGGAGGAGATGGCATCGAGATCTCCTGCAGAGCGTCGATCATGACGTCCCGCGTCTTCTCCACCAGTGCCGGGACGTCGGCCGCGGTCATACCAGTAGTCGGGATGGGAGGGAGCACTGATGCCGTTAGTCAGGATGAACCTCAGCATGAGGATCGGCTCTGGACTCACCCTTGATTCGGAGCGTACCGCGGCCGAAGTGGTTCTTGCCGTTGAAGAGGTGATAGTAGTTCTCGCATACGACCGGGACGATGGGCGTGCCGGCTACCGAGGTCAGCGAGGGGTCCAATTGCGTACGACCGTATACGACCGGACCACACCACTCACATTGCACCGCGAGATAAAACGCGCCCTTCTTGAATGGGAGAAGGTCCGCGTGGGGTGAGAGGTGTCGAGTGCCCTCGGGGAAGATCCACAGGGATATCTACGGTCGTAAGCGGGGCCGTAAAAGACGCGAAAGCTCCAATTCAGCTTTCGTCGTACATGATACATGAGCCCCACTCACCCGCTTGCGCTTCATGTCCTCGCCGGCTTGGGTCATGCTCGCAATGGCAGATTTGTTGTTCTTCCGATCGATAAAGACGGTGCCGGAAAGGAGCACTGCGAGAGTCAGCGCGTCAGCGCAATCGATGAGCAAATCAACGCTGAAGATATGCAGCTGAGTCTCGCCGCCGCGCCGACTCACTGAACCATCCCAAGCCCGGAAGCAAGCGGAGCGACTTCTTCGCCATGATCGCTGCGTGCTTGGGGAAGATCCTGCCGAGGTAGAGGATGTCCAAGAAGCTGGGACGTGAGCACGAGACCTCATCCGTGTCTAGAGCCCAGGCTCACCTCTGATGGTTCCCAACCATCACCGCGCTTCTCCCCGACTTGCTCGCCTGACCCTCCACTCCCTGCCCTCCAACATCCTTCAGATCCCACAGATACTCCTCCCCCTCCACCTCGAACTTCCAACCCAGCACCGGACCCGCGACATGCCAGAACGTCCGCGCGACGTAATAATTGGTATTAAGCCGTTTGCCGAGTATGGTCGCGACCAGGCCGATGAGGATGGCCCAGAAGGACACGGTGAGGAGGAGGAGGGAGTAGAGGGCGAGGCGAAAGTAGAACATGGGGGAGGCCATGGTGCGAGGAGCCGAGGGGGGGCGACGCAGAATGGGACGAGACGTGGTGAGAAGACGTGGCCGGGCGGGTTGGCGGGGTGGGTGTGGAACCTGTGATTATATTGCTGCTGCCATGCCGGGAATGTGAATGTCCTTTTGGTATTGAAGAGAGGAGGGAGAAAAGAGAATAGCAATAGTGGTGGTGGGGGTCGGTCCTGTGAGCGTGGTCACTGGTGCAGCGCCGCCACACTCATTTGATCCCGCGAAAGCCCGTCGTCACCCCGGCGCCGGTTGTCCCTCGCCTTGTCATCGGCCATCCCATCGCATCCACATCCATCCAATCCTCTCCTCCTCGTCCTCGTTGTCCTTCACTCACTCGGCATCCCCTGCTCAGACCCACAGGGTAGCCCGCCGCCATGGCAACCGATTACCCTTCCCTCTTCCGTGAGTGAATCCGCGCCGATGTCTGCCCGAATATGCGATCGCTGAACACAAACCCCCTCCCACTCTTAGGCTCGGAGGAGATGTCCCTCGTCCAGCTCTATATCCCTGGCGAGGTCGCTCACGATACGATATACGAGCTCGGAGAGCTTGGCGACTTCCAATTCAAGGATGTGAGTGCACCTTCCGCCACGCAGCTGCATCAAGCTGTACACCACGGATTTGCGTTCGCTCACGTCGCAGCTCAACCCCACTGTCACCGCCTTCCAGCGGCCTTTCACCCCTCAGCTCCGCCGGCTCGGCGAGTCCGCCCGCCGACTCCGGCTCTTCCGCTCGCAGATCCTCGCGCTCTCCCCGCCGCTTGGTATCCCGCCGCTCTCGGCCATCCCGCCCTTCCCGATGGTCGGGCCCCGGGCGCAGAACGCGTTCGACGAGCTCGAGGAGAAGCTCAGGCAGCACGAGAAGCGGCTCAACGAGATGAACCGCTCCTGGGAGGAGTTGGGGAAGAGGAAGAGCGAGCTGGAGGAGAAGAAGTGGGTCCTCAGAGAGACTGCCGGGTTCTTCAACGAGGTGAGTGCGATCCGTCCCATCGGAATTATGTACGGTTGGGGTCATGATCCGGACTGATCGCGTCAGGCCGAGCACCGTCACACTGAGATCCGCACCTCGTTTGACGACGGCGACGGTACGGCCCCCCTGCTCGAGCATGCTGCAGAGTACGGCACGCTTCCCGGCGAGTCCAGTCTGGCCGGCTTCGACCTCGAGTTCGTTGCCGGTACGATTGAGCGCACCCGTATGCCCACGTTCGAGCGCATCCTGTGGCGAGTCCTCCGAGGCAACCTCTACATGAACTACTCTGGTGCGTATCACCGAACTCCCACCTGCTGACTCCCGCAGAGATCGAGGAGCCGTTCGTCGACCCTGTCAGCGGCAAGGAGACGTTCAAGGACGTGTTCATCATCTTTGCGCACGGCCCGGAGCTCCTCGCCAAGATCCGAAAGGTCGCCGAGTCGATGGGCGGGACGCTGTACACCATCGACTCGTCTCAGGACAAGCGGGCCAATGCGCTTCGCGAAGTCGCCGCTCGCCTCGAGGACGTCGACCAGGTCTTGTACAACATGGGCCAGACCCGCCGCGTGGAGCTCAGCAAGATCGCCGAGGGACTCGAAGCCTGGCGCGACGCCGTCCGTCGCGAGGAGGAGATCTACAAGACGCTCAACCTCCTCTCGTATGACCCCGGGCGCAAGACCCTGGTCGGCGAGGGTTGGGTGCCATCAAGGGACATCACCGCCATCCAGCTCGCACTCCGTCGCGCGATGGAGACAGCCGGCACGTCCGTCCCCGCCATTCTGTCCGAGTTGCGCACGCACCAGACCCCGCCGACGTTCCACCGCACCAACAAGTTCACAGAGGGTTACCAAACCATCATCGACTCGTACGGCGTGGCGACGTATCAAGAGGTCAACCCGGGTCTGTTCACCGTCATCACTTTCCCGTTCTTGTTTGCGGTCATGTTCGGTGATATCGGTCACGGCTTTATCGCTTTCCTCGCCGCAACGGCCATGATCCTCATGGAGAAGAAACTGCTCAAGGCCGGTCTCGACGAGATCACCGAGACCTTCTTCTAGTACGTGCTCGTCTCGAGACAGCTCAAATGTCCTTCGAGACCGCTCAAGATTCTCCCGCGCTGACGGTCCGCAGCGGTCGCTACATCATCGTCCTCATGGGCGCCTTCTCCATGTTCACCGGGTTCATGTACAACGACATCTTCTCCAAGTCGTTGAGCATCTGGCAGTCTGGTTGGGAGTGGCCGTCCAACTCGACCGGCCTCGTCTTTGCCGAGCCGACCGGACACACCTACCCGTTCGGCCTTGACCCCAACTGGCACGGCTCTGACAACGCGCTCATCTTCACCAACTCGTACAAGATGAAGATGTCCATCATCCTCGGTGTCATCCACGTGAGTGCACCCTATCCGAGACACCTGCTGATGCCCAGATGTCGTTTGCGATCTGCCTCCAAGTCCCGAACCACCTGCACTTCAAGAAGTACCTCAACATCTACGCCGAGTTCATCCCCCAGATCCTCTTCATGTGGAGCATCTTTGGCTACCTCGTCGTGTGCATCATCTACAAGTGGTCGATCGACTGGTCCCAATCCTCGACCGCCCCGCCCGGTCTCCTCAACATGCTCATCTACATGTTCCTCTCCCCCGGCACTGTCGATCCGAAGACGCAGCTTTACGCCGGCCAGGGTTTCATCCAGGTCGTGCTGCTCCTGATCGCGCTGGTGTGCGTGCCGTGGATGCTCTGCCTCAAGCCATACATGCTGTACAAGGAGCATCAGCGGATCGTCGCGCAGGGGTACCATGGTCTGGCGGGTCAGGAGAATGGCCACAACCGCGCTTCCACAAGCAACGATCTCGAAGAGGACGAGGAGGGTGCCGGCCAGGCTGTCGCTCAGCCCGAGGAGGACGAGCATGTGAGTGACACCGACTCCAAGTCCGTACCTCCGCTAATCGCCTCAGCCTTTCGAGATGGGCGACATCATCATCCACCAGGTCATCCACACCATCGAGTTCTGTCTCGGATGTATCTCCAACACGTCAGTCCCTCCGACAAAGTTTACGTCTCGCCGCTTGCTGACCTCCCAGCGCGTCCTACCTCCGTCTCTGGGCGCTGTCCCTCGCTCACGCCCAACTCTCCGAGGTGCTCTACACCATGACCATCGAGAACGCGTTCCTGTTCGAGGGCAACGCCATCGCCCACACCATCTTCCTCGTCATCATGTTCGCCATGTGGTTCACCCTCACCCTGGCCATCCTCTGTGTCATGGAGGTGGGTTCGCCCGAATCTTCCAGTCCCCCAATCTTGAATCGGGCCAGGAGCTGACCTATGTAGGGCCTCTCGGCATTCCTCCACGCTCTGCGTCTGCACTGGGTCGAGGCGAACGGAAAGCACTACATGGCCGGTGGTTATGTACGTCCGAGGTCTCGGTCGACCGATCGGATTCGCCCAGAGAATACAGAGTCCGGGCTGACCATTGCGCACAGGCATTCACCCCGCTCAACTTTTCGACCCTGTACGAGGAGGACGAGCAGTGAGCGGCATGACGCGCAACGGCGACGGCCTCGGCCACGGCGACGTCGAACAGCCAAGTCTACGCAAGCACTTAGAAAAAGCATGCAATTCTTGTCGAACCGTATTGGTTTGTTCTGAGCATGACCATCCATGACCGCGCGTAAAGTGCGCTTTTCGACTGGCGTGCAGATGCTTGACGCGCCGCGCCTGCGGCTTGCGGCATACGACGCTCGTGCGGTATACGAAGGCTTGAAGCGAGAGTGGTCGAGCGTGATCGAAGTCGTATCTCGATACGAAGCAGTCAAGTGTAGCTAGGCGAACTGATGTCTTCTCTCGACAGATGACGTTTAGTTGACTCTTGAGCAGTCAAAAAGAGGATCCAGTCGCACACATGTCGCATCCATGAAACTGGCTAGGCAGTGTCCGTCTCGTCTACTTGTCCAAACAGGGATCATCGATCATCACGAGAGATACATCGGCCCGGATCGCGTGATCGGGTCGGGGATAGGAAAACGGATACGGGAATGAAAAGGACAGGAGACAGTAGTAGAGTCGATACTTCGACATTTCGTCGGCCTCGTCCTCGAACCTCGACCGCGGTTGAGATCAGTACGGGACGAGAATGGGTATGAGGACGAAATGGAGATCCAGGTCGGAGTCGGATAGTCGGATCGTCGGGTCGTCGGATCGTCGGATGTTCGAACCGTCGGATCGTCGGGTCGTCGGATCATTGTCCCGAGCCAGCATTGCCCGCGATGACCTGCGCAGAGGCCGTGGCGTCGGGGTTGATACCGTTGAGGGTGATAGCCCATTGTTGCGTCGGGTTGGGATCGCCGGTGAGCGTGGCGGTGATGGTGGCGGTTGGGAGGTCTGCGGGAGGAGCGTTAGCGAGGGACGGGCGGAACGGGCGTGCGGGAAGCGAGGGATCAACAGTCCGAGTCAAAAGATAGCGAGGTTCGGCAATGGTGGGATATGAGTGAACGAGCGATCGAGCGGGAGAGCGGGAGAGGATACGAAGCCAGATCACGAGAACGGACGAGTGGGCCCGCAAGGGCGACGCGCAGAGGCGATGACGCGCAGAGGCAGGCGGGATCCGGGAATTCAAGAGGACAGCGGGCACGAGTTCGAGACCGAAACCGGGATTTGAATCGAGTCCGATGACAACGGGCGGTTGAAAGGAAGCGCGAAGCACGATTCCGTCTTTCAATAACGCGAGAGGAAGTAAGCAGACCACGCCACCCACCCGCGTCGGTCGTGTAGTTTGCTGGCTGCGAGGCGTAGATCGAAAACTTGTCCGACGTGGCGTACACCTCGCCGTGGTACGTGTTCATGAAGATGAGGCGGAAGTTGTCACTGGGAGTGAGTCCATGTCAGCGCGGCACGACGGGGCGACAGATCTCATAGCCGACAGCCGTATTGGATCGATGTGGTATCGACGTGGTATCGATGTCGCGCGCCCACTCACCCCGTCGGAATCCCCGAGTCCAAATCCACCTCCATCTCGCCACCGTAGTTGTGGTGTCCACTCGGCAGCCTCTCGAGGGGCACACGCAAAGCAATAGGGAGGAAACCAATCATGACCGACTTGTTCGAGTTGTGGAGCTGGACGTCGAACGAGTCGATCCCCGTCCCCCCGCCGGTCTGCCACGCGAGGATGTTCTTGGCGCCGATGACCCAGGGGTACTTGGGTCCGGGGGAGGCGATGGGCCAGTAGATGGTGGAGACTTGCGCTGCGGGGGTGTTAGTGAGGAGCCTCCAATCTTGCTTCACAGCCAAGAACCGGCTGCGTTCCTCAACGCCGGGACGCGCTTTCGCCATAACCAATATATCCTCGGAACATCCCACTCGTCCTCGCATCGCACCACAATCTTCGCAAACCACACCCGCATCCCAATCGCCTCATTTCCGCTCGTTTGACCCGCCTACGACACTCCTCCCCACACCTCGCCCTCCGACACCGACTTCACCTCGACCCCCCTTCTCCTCGTCGCCGGCCCACGCCTCGCCCATGTATGGTCGGGTACTCACCCGACGTAAGCGACAGCAGCGCCAGCGAGAGCACCGCGATGAGGGAGCGCATATCGAGTGGATGTGGTGTGAAGATATATGTGACAAAGAAGGAAGGAGACGCACAGATGTGATTGCAGGTGCGCTAGTCGCAGGAATGGGCACAAGCAAGCAAGCTCAGCACGAAGCTCAAGCCCAGCGGGCAGAACGGGATCAAATGGCCAATGGGGAATGGCAAAAGGGTCCGTTGGGTTTTTTATTTTATTTTATCCAACCCGGCGTCCGTGTGGCGCGTCGCTGCGAGGGTTTCGGGTTCGGGTCGGCGGTTGGGTTGTGTTGGGTTTCAGGACGAGGCGGGGCGGTGCAACGGCGATGCGGTGTAGTGTAGCACTTGGTAGCGACATGGCGGCGCGGGCATAGCATAGCATAGCAAAGGGTCCCTTCAATCAAGGGTGCCAAGGGCCATAGCGGACATCCGGTCAGGAGCAGCGAGTAGCGAGCAGCAGCAGCAGCAGCAGCAGCGGCAGCGGCATCACGCTCAAGCCGTCGCTAAGCCTCGGGTGCCTGCTTAGCCGTACCGTAGCCAGCTCGTAGCTCGGTCAACATGGAACATGTAGCATGTCGTCGCGGCGCGGGGCGGGGCGGTGCATCGGGCGTCGGTGCGGCGTCGCCCAAGTACGAGTATATATAACACTCATACCAGTCCTACCATCCATCACCTTTCAGTCTCCCCATTAACCTGTCCACTGTCGCTTCAAATACCCTCTGATCCTCGCTCTCGCTCTCTCCCACCCCGCCAGATCACCCACCCACCCACCGCAATGCTCGCCCACGCTCTCCTCTCCCTGCCGCTCGTCGCGCTCTGCGCTTCGGCGCTGCAGGTCACCGCACCGACCAACACGAGCGGGTGGGAGACCTCGGGCTCCCAGGTGATCTCGTGGGATGTGAGTGGGGCTGAGTTCATGTTTCGACTCTAGAAGGAATGGGCCGGGGCGAGGGGGAAAGGTGGGGTTGAGGGAGAAGAGGGAGACGGGGTTAGACGAGGTCGGGTTGGCGGGTGGGCCAAGCAGCATTCGTTGTCTGCTCCTCAACCTGCTGGTGAAACTCCCGAGCTGGTCACTCGCATCATTCGTCCTCTCGTTCTCTGGCCCTCTCTCGTTCTCTGGCTGTCTCTCATTCTCTGACTCTCTCCCTCGTCATCGCTCGCTCCCTTGCTATCGCTAGTCGCCCGGCTCGCTCCCTTGCTATCGCTAGTCGCCCGGCTCGCTCCCTTGCTATCGCTCATCGCCCGGCTCGCTCCCTTGCTATCGCTCGTCGCCTCGCTGACACCCGCGCCAGTCCGTCTCCACCGACCCCTCCAACTTCACCATCCAGCTCTTCCCCGCCTCGTCGCCCAACACTGCCACCGTCGTCGCCACCGACGTCGAGACGTCCAGCGGGACGTACACCTACACGCCCTCATCCTCCCTCGCTGCTGGATCGGGGTACCGCGTCAACCTCGTTTCGGACTCTGGCGGCATCCTCGCTCAGAGCGACTACTTCACCGTTGAGGAGGGTACTTCGTCCGTCTCCGCGTCGGCGTCGGCATCGGCTTCGTCCGCGTCGGGGTCGATGTCGGCGTCGGCCTCCGCTTCCAAGTCCAGTGCCAGCGCGAGTGGATCCGCATCGGGCGCGGCGAGCCAGACGTCCGGATCCAGCACCAGCAGCTCAGCGGCTGCTGCCAGCTCGTCCAAGTCCGCGGCGAACAACCTCGTCGCGCCAGGTGGCGTCCTCTTGCTCGTGGCTGGCGCGGTCGGCTTGCTGGCGTGAGTCGCCCCCAGCGGAGCTGGTGTCAGCGGGGACGGACACGTGGAGAGCATGGAGAACATGGCCCGGTACCTCCACCCCAGCCTCGGGTTCGTCGTGAACGACTTCAAAAGGACTTTGATAATGTAGAGATGTAGAGGACAGACGGACGATTTCTCATCACGCTGCACCATATCATATGCATATATTCGGATTCGACTCGGCACGGCGCCGCCGCACAACGGCCCAGTCACAGGCAAGACAATTGGCTCTTGATACCACGCCGACGCGATCATGAAGGACCACGTCAGGGCCACCGTGCACGTAGCCTGGACGACCTCTATGATGTCCACGATCCTCGATCCATCTTCTACTTCCCCGTCAACGCCATTGTCTCTCTTCATCATCCCCATTCCGACCCGCCTACACCCGCCTACACCCGCCTACACATCCAACACCCTTCCCTCCCTCGAGCTCCTCACGCCCAGCTCAATCAGCCGCAACACCTGCACAGCCTCCTCGGGCTTCACGGCGAGCCTGCCAGGGTCTCTGGAAGTGATGGCGTCGTAGAGGTTCGAGTAGAGCGCGGGGTAGTTGCCCGGCTCGGACCGCAACCTGCGGAGGAGGTCAGCGGGGCAGAACCGCCTCTTAAAAGAGGGGTGGATTCGGGTGGACTCGTGCCACCTCATCATGCTTCACCGCTTTGCGGCGGGCGGTGACCTCTGCTCCCGCCCACCGGTCCGTCCACAAGAAGCCACAACGAAGCGCCACGCGACCACGGGAAATCCAGTTATCCAATGCTCCAAAGACCCGATGAACCAATGACCCAATGGCCCAACGACCCAACAACCCAACGACCCAACGACCCAACGACCCACGGCACACCCAATGACCCAATGACCCAATGACCCAATGACCCAATGACCCAATGACCCAATGACCCAATGACCCACGGAACCCATGCCGCGAACCCGAAACCACTCACACCTCGCTCCTGAACTCCGCCCCATCCCGCTCCTGCTCGGCAACCCAAACCGTGCCCCAGTCCTCCTCCTTCTCCACCCCGTATCCGGGTATCTCCTCCACCCTCTTCCCCCTCGCCAGCTCCTCCCTGAAATCTCCCTGCGGGTCTAGCCCGTGCTTGATGAACGTCCCGCGGGAACCCTTGATTTGGAAACGGAGCTGTTTGGGCAGGGGTGACATGATTGATGCGCGGAGGGTGACGTGGAGAGGTGGGGAGGCGGGGTGGGGAGAAGGGTAGTATAGGTCCATCACGAACTGGGGTGGTCAGCGGAGAGCGGGGGTATACGGGAAGGCGATTCCCAGAGGAGTGAGGAATGGGATCGGACAAGACAACTGAGCGAGAAAGCATATGGCAGCGCGGACGTAGCGGGCTCAGCGTCTGCGTGTGATTGCTGCCTGGGGTTGCTGATGAGGCGTGGTGGCGTTGAGCCGCTGGCCCGAGGTAGATCCACGCTCGCTTTGATCACCGTGACTACCCGTGGTCGACCAAGGATGACCCAGGCTACCCAGGAGTCGTGCAGATAGCAGCGCTATCGACCCGCCTCCCTCCCACAACGACACCAGACACCAGGACTCAACGGCCAGACACCAGGTGAACGGCCCAACTCTGCTCGCAGCGAGCCCAACCAGCGTTCGAGCCCTCAAGCCCCGACCTCGCGCGTCTCACGGCCCACCATCCCCCAACCCGGCCCACAGCTGTGGGCCCTATCTTGCACCGCAGACCCGCGGACTCACCGCCTCGTCAAGCCCTATCCCTCTTTGGTCCCAACATCTACACCCGACCCGTTCCGGCTTCCCGAAAAGCACATACGCCTGATCAATAATGTGCGATCCGAGGTTGTAGATCACGTCGTTGTGCTCTCCGGGTGTCTCTTTCCAGTTGGAGTTGGTGCGGGAGAAGGTGGGAGGGAGGGGACGGTAGCGGTCGTAGTTGGATTGGAACTCGTTGATTTGGCCGAGCTGGGGGGTTAGCGGGGATGCGGAGTGAGTGTGGTGGGGAAGATGAGGGGGTAAGGGGTGAAGGGGCGGAAAAGGGTGTCGAGACGCGCAGGGAGAGGGTTAGGGGAGGAGGGGCGAGTGGTGTCTGTGAGGAAAGGGGCGCAATGTTGGCTGAGAAGTGGGAACGAAGGGGGGGCGGGGGGTGAATGAGGGCGGGCGGTTTGTCCCAATGAGAGAGTGCCAGTGAGAAGAGTCTCAGTGACAAGACGGTGAGACGGCGCTGAGTCCATCACCGAGGATACCGGAGCAAGAACAGCTTGATATCCACCCAGAGGCGAAACAAGGTCCCGGTCAACAAGCAATTGAAAAGCAAAAAAGTCGCCCCGACGATGTTCAGCATTGCTGCCATCGCCGTACTCACCGTACCCTCCTCGAACAGCTTCTTGACAGTCAGGAAATCGCTATCCCACCGCCTGTTCTGATACACGCTCAGAATCACTCCCTGGCGCTTTGCGAGGTCGACGAGTTCCTGGGCTTGCGATGCGGTGGGGCAAAGCGGTTTCTCCACGAGGACTGCGGGGTGGGTGTGAGCGGCGGTCCAGCGCAGCGACAGACCTGGACTCGAGTCTAGATTCGATTCGGATGCGGACAAAAACACGGACGTGGACTTGGAACCGGATACGTGATGTGGTATCCGTCCGAGGGGCTCTGGGGACGAGTGTCACGCCCGACTCACCGTGCTTGTTTGCCAGAATGGCGGATTTGGTGTACTCGTAGTGCGTGTTGTTTGGCGAAGCGACGACGACCTGCACGATTATCAGTTTGAGCGCCCGTCAACAAGCACAACAATTGGTCTTCTGAGGTCAAGCTTGTGTGGAGGACTCGGGCCCGCTGACTCGAGCCGCTGAAATGGAGCCCGATCATGGTGTGTCGCGCGACCCACGCAACCCACGCAACCCACGCAACCCACGCAACCCACGCAACCCACGCAACCCACGCAACCCACGCAACCCACGCACCAGGTCCACCTCGGGATCATCCACCACCTCCCGAATCGTCGTGACCGCCTTGATGTCCTCCCCGCATGTCTCCTGCGCACGACCCCGCGGCGTCCGCTCCATCACCGAGTGGATCTTGTATTGGTGCGGCAGCGAGGCGAGCGAGGGGTGGTGCAGGTGCACGAGGGCCATGCCCGTGCCGAGGATGGAGACGTTGAGTATGGGTCCGGACATGGTGGGCGCGGCTTGGGATATTGGCTGGGACGGTCGCTTGCTTGGATGTGGCTGAGAGTTCAAGTCTGTCGTCGCAGTGGGAGTGGAAAAGCAGATCTGATGAATAGAATTGAGTACGAGTTGCTTCGGGCCACGCCTCGGGGCCTGCTCGACGACGGCGCTGAGGATCTGACCTCGCTGAGTAACGCGGAGCGGCTCGGACAGTCTCGGTCGGTGCGCTACTCCCTCTGGCTATTTCCAGACGAGGCGTTGTGCCGCTACTCGAGCGACAGGAGTGAAGGAAAGCTTGGGAAGGGGAAATAGGACGGGAGAGGACAGACAGGTGGAGGTGGAGGCAGCAACGCCGGACCGTGATTGACCGGGCCGGCGAAACCGAAAACACAGGCACGGCGAAATGTTCGACTTGACTTTGGCGGAGGTGGTGTGTCTACTCTGCCACTCGGGAGCTGAAATTATACCAAGCCCCAGCCTACGGTCAGCTCTGGGTGTTGGAGGTGTCACAAATCCGGCAGAGCCTCCACGCTTTCAGGAGACACGTCAAGAAAGAGGACGGAAAGAGTCCACGATCTTGTCGCCACGCCGAACCACTGTGATGGAAACCCCTTCGCACGGCTTCCACTCGCCCCACACCAGTTCGCCGATGCACTTTCACATGGCACCGTTGGATCTCGTCTTGAAGTAGCAGCGGCGTCCTTGCCAGCCCATGTCCACGCCGCGATCCTCTCCGGGCCGCCTTCATGCGATCCCTCGCAAACCTGCTTCGTCTCCGTACCCCGCCTCCCCTCCACCCACCCCGTCACATGTCCCCCGGCCCGCCGTGCCGGGTCTTGCCGGAGTCTATTAGCGCTCGCACCGACGAGTAGCTTCTTGGCACGATCGTCCTCACATGGGTGTGAGTTCAGGAACCTCACTCTCCTCCAGTCTCGCAGGTCACTTCACTCTCACAAGGGGCCCAGGCAAGTCATGTAATGGCGGATGGTCGTCATAAGGAAAATATCCGAGATGGGTTCCCGCAACACTGATCCGGCTTGAACGGTTGGACGGCTGGACGGGCCCGGGCGGTCCGGTGGACCGCTGGACAGTGACAGCTGGAATGACGGTTTGACGAACATGAGCACCCGCTCATATAGCACTGCCAAGAGCATTCCAGTGACACCTCATCGCCCCATCACCCCGTCCCACTCCTCCGGAGCTCCAAAGCCCCCGCTGCGACATATCGCTTCCCATTCACCGTACTGATTCAGCTGTACCACACCGCAGCTGCAACCCCCCGAAGTTCCCTGCTCAATCACTGCTACCCAGCTGCCTCCCCCTCGCCCCGGCTACCTCCCCCGCCATGCGCTCCGCCGCCCTCCTCCTCCTCCTCTCCTCCCTCGTCGTCGACGCCGCGTGGACCCCTTCCCGCCGATCCGACATCGACCCAGTCACCCGCAACCCCGTCACGCGCAACGCCAAGTCGCAGACCTGCGTTGTAGCCAAGTCCCAGGGGAACAACACGGACGATGCGCCGAACTTCGTCAAGGCCGCACAGCAGTGTAAGAGTGATGGAGTGATTGTGTTCCAGGAGGGCGTGGATTAGTACGTCTGCGCGAGTCGAAATTGGTTTCACTTTCACAATCACTATCGCTGCACCGCTGCACCGCTGCACAGCTGCACAGCTGCACAGCTGTACCCCTCAACGTGATCCACCTCGTCTACTCCCCACGTACCTGTGTGTGATCTCGCATGCGGCACCTCGTGACCCCAGCAATGCCCATCGGAGTACAGTACAATTACTGTGCTCGTACTCGTACACCTGATCCACCGAACCCCTTTCGAGCTCCTCGACCGCGCATCGCCGCAAACCCGCGTGCCGCGTGCCGCGTGCGCCTCGCTCACCCCCGCAGCAACATCTTCACCCCCATCAACGCGACGCTCTCAAACGTCGAAGTGCAGATCAAAGGCAACCTCCACCTCCCGCAGGACATCCCGACGATCCAGGCGTTTGGTGAGTGCGCGAGTGCGAGCGAGTGCACTTTCCGCAGTGCGGAGATATCCAGTCGGACTGTACTCTCTGTTCTGTGCCGACGTACTCGTACAGTATCGTACAGTATCAAAGTACTCGCAGCTCGTGGCGAGTATAGCATACTGTACGGTAGGACTGTACTCGTAGTCGAACACTTCGATTCAAAGAGGCGGAACGCGTGCGGGACACCCGTGGTCGACCGCTGACGCCCGTGTAGTCAACAAGACCACCGGAGGGAACCTACCCTGGATCAGCCTCTCGGGGACTAACATCGCGCTCACCGGTGTTCAGAACGTCACCACCGGATGGATCTACGGTGAGTGAGCGGTGCACGACTGCAGGATCGGGCTCAATCACGACGACCACAACCACAACCACCTGTTTCAATGTGCCGTATCACCCGCACAGTATCGATCGCATTGCCTGCCTTCTCACGGACGTTTATCGATCGCATTGCATGCCTTGTCACAGACGTGTCTCCCTCCTGACTCCCCACCTTTGACCCATATTCTCCCCCTCGCTAAATGTCGCTGACGCCACCACGCCGCAGGCTACGGCGAGAACTGGTGGAACGCCAACGTCAAGAATGGGACTGGTCTCGCCGGTCGCCCTCATCTCATCAAGTTCAATGCCACGGGGGGATACATGTCCGACCTGAAGCACAAGAAGCCCATCGCGTGGTGCGTGAGCTCCCGGCGGCGTCACACTGTACCATGACCCTGTGCTGTCATTATTTCGTGACCCCATCGACATTCGTGACAAACTCTCGACCCACTCTTGACTCACTCCACTGTGTATCCGAAAGAGACCTGGGCTTTGCTGCAGAGAAACTTCCGCTGACCAGATGCCCTCGCAGGGTTCACGCGTTGTATGGCAATAACATCTATGTCCGCAAAACCTTTATCGACGCGACGACCGCCCCAGGCGGAGGATTCCCTTTCAACACGTATGTCCCGTGCTCCGTGTCCCGTGCTCCGTGTTCCGTGTTCCGTGTCCGTGTCCCGTGTCCTCCAACAACGCACAAGAGTGACGAGTGGCATCGGACTTGAGCTGATCCATCATCCAACGTAGGGACGGGTTTGACGTGACGCAAGTCGACTTTCTGATATGGACATGGTGCCTTCACTGACATTGACTGGACCAGCGCGACGAATGTCCTGATTGAAGACTCTGTCATCAGTGAGCGTCGATCCCTGCTGTGCCACTTCTTCCTTCTTCCATCTGATCCTTACAATCCATCCGATCCATTCCACCCTCCTTCAACCATTCTTCCAACCACTTTTCCAGGTTACTCTACTGCACCAGTCCACGTCCCCCGCAGGTTCGCGTCACTGCTCCCCGATAGCAGGATACTACGAATCACCTGCCCCAATTCCCTCACTTACCCTTGCCCTCTACCTCTTGCTCGTTTCGTTCCTCCTCGAACCCTACGCCCCTCCTGCCTGCGCAGTTGTTAACCCCTCCCCCCTCGTAGTGAACGGCGACGACGCCATCACCGTCGAGAACGGCGCCGAGAACGTCACCGTCCGGAACGCCCTCATTGGCGGTCCGGGATGCCACGGTACTTCGGTGGGCAGTCTGGGGCAGGACCAAACCGTCTTCAACAGGGTCAAGAATAGTAGGTCGACGAGCTCGCCGCCGGCACAGGCCATGCGCGGATTGGGACCATCGCTTATGGTGTTCCATAGTCCTCTTCACGGACATTACCGCTGTGAACTGCGTTTATGGGGCGCGCTTCAAGTCATGGGTCGGAGGACAAGGTCTCGTGAGTCTGCGTTAGCGTCGGCGTGGGTGTTTGCGCTTGCGCTTGCGCTGCTGGTCGTCACTCGGCACGCTTTGAGTGCTGCATCTCAGACTACATGAGGGCTCAGCATTTGTTTCCGAGGAAAGGGGAAGAGGACGCGGGGGGGAAGGGTCAGGACTCTTGTGATGGAGCTCAGCGCTCCGGCACCTGGCAAATCCGATCAGACGAGGGAGAATCGAATCGGGCCGACGCTGACCCCGTGCAGGCCCAAAATGTCACTTGGCAGAACTACCACGTCGAGAACGTCACGTTCCCGATCTACGTCACTCAGACCTACGTGAAGTAAGTCCGGGTGCGAGTGGGAGTGGGAGTGATGGCGTGGGCTCTCCTCGGCCATGGTGCACGGATTCCCTTCCGCCCAAGTCCGAAGCCTTCGCCGCTTAGTACTTTGTCCCCCCCGTGCTCCGCGCTCGGGCTGCTGAGCCTCTGGTGGCACTCACCCCTTCACCTCCAAGGCGTGGCGTATGAGGTTACGATGTGGTGGCTCGCACGGAGAATCATCTCGATATCAGCCAAACATGGGACACATCGCTAAACTCTCCTGTAGCCAAGGTAGCGCCCAGACCCAGAACTCGGGCGAAGGGTCAAACACCACCGCAACGGTCAACGGCCGGCTCAACAACGCCTCGGTCGTGATGGAGAACTTCACGTACGAGAACTGGACGGGCACGATCAACACGTGAGTGTGACGGCGGCACGACAAGTGCACGACAAGTCCCGGCAGATGTGCAGATGTGTGACGGGAAGTGCTCGTACAGTTCGGCTGATCCATTTGATGTCCTGCAGGTATCAGCGCGGTGACTGGTCCTGCGTGACTAACCCTGTACGTGTCGTCGTGGCTTGTCCATCAAAGCACCTTGATTGAACCACCTCCTTCCACATCCCCAAACCCTCATCACACTAGAGCGAAACGCCAAACGCACTGTTCTCAAGTACCCTGTACTCGTAACACTTTCAGCCCTCCGCCCCGCGACGACACGGCAGACCCGCCCTGGCACTCCTGCTAACGCCACGCCTCTCAGTGCTGGTACGACGTCCCCGGCGCGGACGGCACCCAATCCATCGTCATCCAATGCTCCAACTCCACCTCGTGTTCAGACTACCAGCTCAAGAACATCCAGGTCACGCCGATGAGCTCGAAACCCGCCAGCGTGCTCTGCACTTATCTCGACGCGAAAGCAAACCCCCAGCTCGGGTTCGTGTGTACCAACGGGACGTATGTGCCCACGCTTTGAGGGACAAGTGGGAAGGGGATAGGGGAACAGGGACGAAATAGTCCAGCGGAGTCCAACTTGGAAGACCTCGAGGAGGCTTACAACATCCGAGCCGCCTGCCGTGGTGGACCAAGTTGAGACGGGTCAAAAAGGTCGGAGGAGCAAAACGAACAAAGCAGAGTGGAGTCAATTTCATACGTTTATAATGGGTTGCAGATCGACATGTCGACGAGTGGTACTCGTACAGTTCCAGTGCACGGTCGAAGCTGATCCCAAAATGCACCGTTCCTTGGGTCAGCGGTGTGAGTTGCCGCACCTGACGCCTCTGGTCGCTCGCAAAGTCAGAGATCCGCTCCGCGCTGACAGCGGGCGCTTTGCTCATTCGAGTTTGTCCATTCATTTCTTTCCGATCGGTATTATACGGTAGATTAAGGCATCCTCTAGGCTTGGGCGGCATCGCATTCGTCGTCCCATTCCATACACCTGAGTGTCGGGAAAGGATATCGACACTGCTCAGCTCGCCACCTCGCTCATCGCCATCTTGCACCCTCGCATCCTCGCATCCTCGCATCCTCGCATCCTCGCATCCTCGCATCCTCGCATCCTCGCGTCCTACACCTCCGCTCTCGGACATGCTTCCATGGCCTTCGCCTCCCGTCCCTACCACCCGTCTTTCTCTCCGCACCTCAATCCCCACCTCGACTCCTGAGTGGTGCATGCACTTTTCACTCCTCCCGCTTCACTCGCCTCGCTCACGCTCTGCCACTCCCCATTACGAGCCACCCGCCGTTACACCAATCCCGCACTCAACCTGTCGCCCCTCCGCAGCGCCGCCGAGCCGATCACCAGCACAAGCACAAATATGACAGAGATGAGGATGACCTCGATCCACCCGAACGCCTCGGCCGCGACGAGCTGGGAGCAGTAGGTGAGGGAGGAATGACTGCAGCGCTGGCCACCGCCAAGAGCGGCCGTGAGTGCCGCGACGCCCGAGAGCCAGAAGACCCAGCTGCGAAGTGTCAGCGGGGCTCAGATGGAGCAGATTGAAGCCGGCACGGGAGTTTGACTAAGGTTGATGATTGGAAGCGACGTCCAGCAGATGGGGTGGGTGATGGGTCTGCAGCGCGAAGGGAACGTGCCGTCACGCCGAAGATAGGTCGTCGGAGTGGTCTCTTGGGCCGAAAAGGGGAACAATGGAAAGGAGGGAAAGCCGACCGGCGAGACGTGGGTATCAAGGGACGGCGAAGAGGATGCGAAGAATCCTGCCGAGGCGCCGAGGTGAGGTGAACATCCACGGATGAACAACCTCGCAAGCAAGCGGAAACGAGTTCCACCCGTGAGCAACAACTCGTGACAACCAGTAAAGCCCCAGTACACCGGAGTCACCGGAGTCACCGGAGCCGCGCCCATAGGAGTCCATACCAGCCAGCAAACGATACGACCGGGAGTCATCGCCCACCCTACTCACGTGATGAAGAGCCACACCGCGTGACTCGCGATGCTAACCAGGAAGCTCCCCGCGGAAAGGAGGAAGCCGGCGATGTATAGCGCGCTGAAGAGCACGGTCCACCACGAGGTGAAGACGAGGAACTTGAGACGGTCGCGGAACGAGTTGTTGGGGTACGAGTTGTTGCTGTGGGGTTGTCAGCGGGGCGGGGGCGATCAGAGTCTTAGACCACAGAGATGGCGACGGGCATAACAAGGGGGACTGCGATGCCGAGTGCACTGAGAGAGTGCTGGGTGAGGACTGAGGAGTGTGGGCACGAAGAGTCTTCGACAGGCGGGGACCGGGCCGTGGTGGAGCGGGGACGGAGGATGGGCCCGGTGATCTGGAGCAACGGAAACCACCCATCATCTCCTATCAATTCCGGCCAATTGCCGCCCAAGTGCCGCCAGACGTCACGACCTCCCACAGAATCACTCGTACTGATCGTCTCCGCCCTCCCAGACACCCGTTCACGGATCTGTCATCTTCCCGCCACCGACATCACCGCTGGTGCATGAGGTTTCTCACAACCTCTCCAATTTGACACCCCCATCCGACCGCATCCGGCCGTGACCCCACTCACTCGTTGTACTTGGCGACCAGCCACGCGGTGATGGATCCTTCGATGATAGCGAAAAGGAGCAGCAGCCCGAAGAAGATTGGGTGACCACGGCGGATGTGGGGTTCCTACGGAGTCAGCGGCGGTTCTTCCGCTGTCCCACAGGAGCAAATCCCTCCCAACGAAACTGCCCAGAACGTCTCAACAACACTGTTCGCCGCATCGGCGTCGACAGCGCCTGCTACGCCTGCTATGCCTGCTATACCGGCCAGCCCTACCGCGTACCGCATACCGCGGATGATCATCAAGCGGAAGGGCAGACGTTGGACATTCCACGTTCTGTCCGACCGTCGTCCCGTCGTCCCGACGTCTCCACTCACCAAGTCAGCCATTGCGCCGGATGTGTGTTGCGAGGTGGATGCTCAAGGGTGTGACGGGTGTGTGTGTGCTATGTGCTCCTATCGCTCCGAGTCGACGACAGGTGATGGTGCAAGTTGAGAATGCTTTGCGAGAAAAGAAAGGACGGCAAGAAGAAGTTTCTGTAGTAATGTCCTCGTCGTCCCACCCACCCACCCCACTCCCACCCACTGTACACCACCCGTTTCCGAGTGACGTATCACCCGTTGTCCCGGGAACACCTCATCGTTTACCCTCGCCTCGGCTCCCGAACGACATGGTTTATTTCCTTTTCGGGTAAATCCACCACCCGGTTCAGGCCCGCCTTTCCGGCCGTGGCCTGCTTTTGGAGCCATTGCCTCTGTCTTGCACAGCCCGGGCACTACTACTCCTACTACTACTCACTCACTGCCGTCACCGCAGGTCGATCACCTCGATCATCGCGGCCGTGGCCGTCGGATCGTCGTCACGACACGACGCACGGCTTCGTCTTCTCATTAGCCTCGACTTCTTAGTCCCCATTCGCCGAGAGGTGTCACGTCCCCAACAATTTAGGCAAACAGGTCATAAGCCACACCAAGCCGCCTCCCCCCTCTAGCTGAAGTAATGTGATCAATGCATGGTCGCTTCCCCCAGCCTGTACAGGTACTACCAGCTCCCACTCATACCTCTCATCCATCTAGAGATCAAGACCGATAGCAACTCTTGCGCCGAATACCCTGCTTGCACCGCATACCTATGCCTTCGCGTGGTCGCTCCGACTCCGTAGGTAGCCCCAGGCTACGCTCGCTACGCTGCGCTACCCTCCCCGGCCCTCCCTCATCAGGCCTTTTGCCACACCGACGCGACACAAAAAGTCCCTTATTGCCAACCGCATCTCCGGGGCGACCTCCTTGAGCAGCAGATCCGTCACGAGAGGGTAGAATGTCGGCATGTGCGTCTCAAACTGAGCGGAAAGCGAAAGGTATCAGCGATCATGCTCAAGTTCCCTCCCGGACTTGTCGAATATTGTGCGTTGTGCGTCCCATTGACGATCGCGCGCTGGACTCACCGCGGCGTCTTCAAACCCGATGCAGCCCTGTAGGATATCCACCACCACCGGTGTCCAAGCAGCGACGTTCCTCGGCTGGGTCTCGGGGTCAATCGCCACAAAGTCTTTGATAATCTCAGTGGCGAGTCTATCGTACGTTAGTGAGCACATCCGGCAAACGAGGACGGGGATGCTTCGCCCACGACGGGGACTCGACTCACGGTACTAATCGCTCGAGCACGCCGCTTCTCGTCGCCCGGTGAGCCTCGCGCGGGTCACGGTACATCCGCAACAACACGTTGATGAGCGTGGCCGCGGCACTCGACTCTTGCTTGAGCAAGTTGGGAAGCTGCTTCATGAAACCTGGCATCGTGTCAGCACCGAGTACTTCGCTCCAGCCTTGCCCCGGCCCTCTGGCCATCCGCTCAGCGGGCCACACTCACCAACTTTCCACAACTTCATCCTCAGGTCCTTGTCCGCATTGAACCGCCGCGCAAACCTCCAACTGTCGTCCAACACACCCATGAACCGCAACAAGTGTTCGGCCGGGATGGTGTTGTACACGTCATCGTTCTGGAGCAAGCCATGCGTCGTCTCGATGAGCAGTAGCTGAAGCACGCATTTCACAATGATCTGCTTGAAGATCCTTCGTTGTTCGGCGTATGTGAGCGAGTTGGAGAGCGCCGGGGACTTGTCGTTGGACGGTTCGAGCGGCGCGGGCGCAACGAACTTCTGGAACGGAGCTGCAGACGAGGTCATAAGCAGGTCTCTCAAGTCGGAATCGAACGAGATGTAGCAAGTGGCAAATGGAATCGGGGCCTCACCATCCTCGTCGGGCAGTTCGGTCGGCTGGACCTCGGCATGCAAAACCGGTTCGAACAGCTGAGACGCCGTGGTCGTGCGGAACAACTGCACAAACGCCGAGACGATGGAATCCCACTTCTCGGGGCTGAGCTTTCGGACATTGTTCTCCAACAACTGCTGGAAACACGACGTCCCGATCCGCGCGAGCGTGTCGTTCTCTGCAGTCCGTACGTCAGTCATCGCCTCAAAAGATACTGGCGCCGGGATCGCCTCACCTTGGCAGATGCAAGCCACGAGAATGTCGAGCAGCCCGTCGAGGTACGCCTGCATGACCGAGAAGTAGAAGGTGTACAGGTCGATCATCTCCCGGAGAGCCGAGATGAGCGTCGTGGAGAGCCATACCGACATCTCCTCGGCGGACCTGAATCGGATGTCCGACTTTGCGCGCAGGACAGCGAATATTGGGAAGAGGACCTGGTTGCAGACCGTGTTCCAAAAGTCGGGTGTGAAGTTGCGACCGTGGGTTTTGAGCGTGTCGAACAGGCAGTCGAGAGCTCTGACCACGAATCAGCAGATGGTCACTGTCTGTTACGACGAGACAAGGGATTCGGGTCATGGCGTCACTTACAGCCTCCGCACCTCGAGATCCTCGCCCGTCATGATGATCTCGTAGAAACTGTGCAGGACAGGCAACCAATACTTGACCATCGGCTCCTCTCCCTTGACCACCTCCTTCCCTTCCTTCCCCTCGAGATCTCCCGGAGTTGGGAGATGACACTCTGGGCATTGGAGCATCTTGGGTACCGTACCCCGCACCATCTCGATCGCCTGAAGACTGATCTTTTGGAATTTCGACACCTTGCAAAAGTCCGTGACGCAGCTCATGAGGTCGGCAAAGCTGCCGTACTTGACCACGAGCGCAAAGTGGTTCTTGTAGATGTGCGTGACGAGGTCAAAGGCGTAGTGCGCCACCCTCTCGGTCAGGACCTTGGACGCGGCGGAGAAGACGGCGAACATGGTGCGCCAACCCGAGCGGAGGTTCTGGTACCGAGCCTGCAGCATCTGCTGGAGGCATTGCAGGACCTAGGAACGGGTTCAGCCACACAAACGTCGATTCTCGACTCCGATGCGACGCACCATCTCCCTTGCATCCGAGTTCTTGTTGTTGATGATAGTGTACTCGAACGGCCTCAGGAAGTCCTTTTGGAAGCGGAAGTGCGACAGCTCCTCTTTCTCCAGGAAGATCATTGCGAGCTGTCTTAGCGCATCGAGCGCAAAGAAGCTGACATTGGGGTTGTTGTGGCAGCAGACCTGAGAAGGTCGGGTCAGCACGTGGGTCCCGCCACGCCAGTCTGCGAGGGTCGCTCACCTGGTTGAAGTGCTCTCCGAGGATCTGCCAGATGTTGCTCCACTCGAGCCTGATACGGCCCATGTTGTAGTACGAGATTTCGACCAGCTTCTGCAAGCTGAACATGCGTGGCCGAGGCGAGGCACCAGACAACTGAATCTCCTCCCACGAGACCTCACTCAGGGCCTGCACGAAGTCGACAATCGCGGACTGAAGCGCGTCAGCGGCTAGGCTCGTGCCGAGAGCTGCGCATCTCGAATCGCACCCACCCCCGAAAGATCTTTGGTGCGGGAGAACACCATGTCCGCCGCGACAGTGACCTGCGACGATCTTGATTCCTCGGCAACCTCTTCCGCGGGTCTCCGCTTGGTCTGCTTCTTCCCTGCCACCGTGGATCTGCATCGCATCATCAGCATCGGCTTGTGCACCCACAAACAGGTCAACCCACTCTCTTCTGTTGAGGTCCGGCACGTCCATCCCGCTCGAGATCAATTGCATCCTCTCCAGCTGGCTCACACACGTGAGCACGTCCTTCCAGCTGGCCTTGAGGTTGTTCCCGTCCGTCACTGCAATCTCCAACAGACTCTTGATGGCCTCGACGTTCTTCGGCTTCATCTCCGCGAGGTTGTTGAGGAAGGTGAATTTCGCCAGGGTGGTGACGAACGCGTTCCGCTCCAACTCCATATCGAAGAGGCACACGATCCGGATGGCCGAGCGAAGTCCCTCGAGGCAGAGATTGACGACGTCCATGTCGTCTGTCTCCTGCAAGGGCGCCGAGATACCGGCGAGGAAAGGCATCCAGGCAACTTCAAACATGAATCGGACGTGCTCGAGACGTGAAGCCGTGTGGAAGTGGTCGGTCGCGCGCACGACGCCTCGTTTCTGCTGCTTGGTCATCGCCTTGAGGAGTGCTTCCGTCTTGGACGACATGTTTTCCGATTGAGCAAAGTACGCCTCCCTCTGCAGGTCGCGACCGACGGCAGCGAGCCCTCCCGGATGTGCGCCAGCCGCGGGAACGGCTTCAATCTCGTCCTTCATCTTGATCTCGTTGGTCTGGATCTCATCGTACACCTCCCCGAGGAACTCCTCGGGCAGATCCTTGCCGTCATTAATACCCCGGTTGTTCTTGACAAACTCGGCCTTGGTCATTCGCTTCTGCTTGAAGTTTTTATTGTGCGCATCCGTGTTGAGCATGATGACCGAGAAGGCGAGGATGTAAGCCGTGTCGGCGTTGGCGAACAAACCCGATGGGTTGTTGCCCATGAACTGTTCCGCGAATTTGAGCATGAACCGATCGATCTTCTGCGCCTCGCCAGGAAGGCGGAACGACTGGAGGTACATCCGCAAGGCGTCTGTGAAACGCATGTCGGAAAAGTCGAGCATATCGACAAAGGCGTGCATCGTGGCGACGTTTGCCTCGTCCCTGCCGAAGTTAGCGATCACTCAACATCGCCGACTCACCCTTCGCCGAGGTACTCTCCGATCATGGCCTTGTTGAGGCCCTCGGTGTGAAGCAAGAACCTCGCCACATCGGCCGGAGCCTTTGACTTGATGAAACCGCTTTCGACCAGGAACTCAACACCCCGCTTCGGCTTGAAGTTGAACTTGCGAATCCCCTCCTGCAGCGTCGTCTTCCTCTGCTTTGCACTCTCGAAGCGGCCCACGTCGTCCTCGGCCGGATCGGGCGTGGCGAGTCCGTTCGAAGCAGCCGAGGCGGCCCGTGCCGTCGGGTCTGTAGGCCAGGAAGGCGAAGGTTGAGGAAGATCCACGTTCGATCCCGCCGCCGAAGCGACATTCCGACCTAGTCCCAGCCCGTCCTCGCTTTGTCGAGGGGGGGCGGAATCCTCTCCCCGAGCTGTCGGACCGGCAGTTGACCAAACCACAAGCGACTTGAGCGCAGCGACTAAACACTCGAGACTCTGCCTGCGGAGTTTGATCTCGGGCGACATCCCGGCGTAATGGTGAGGCTCCGCGCCCGCAAGAGCGGCCGTACTCAGACTGGGCGGGATCGCGGGACCGGCACCGTCCTTGGACTGCTTTGTGGACCCACTCTGGCCGAGCTCCTCCTTGCTCGGAGGCGCGAAATGCGTCTGCCCGATCTTGGACACGATGTTCATGAGCTTCTCGTAGATGTTGACGGGGGAAGCTCGGTCGCAGTCGTAGTTGATGTACATCTCCACGAGCGCCTGCGGATCGTGACATAGCCGGATGAAGACGCCGAGGATAAGTGACTTTTGTCGGATGGTCGAGTGTCGCATCTCCAGTATCGGGACGAAGATCTCGTTGAGAAGAACCTCGATCTCTTTCTGTGAAATGGTCAGCAGTCGTCCCCACTCGTATGGCCGGTACCGCTGAACTCGCCTTCATCTGCGCTCGGAGCTCTTTGAGCATGCACCAGAAGATCTCGACGCTCAGCTCAAACACCTGATTGACGGGGCTGACGGCGTTGCGCGATAAGCTCAGGCACAGGTACTGCTTGGTCGCCTGGAGGAAGGGTGTCATCTCGACCGAAGAGTTGGAAGGTATGCAGACGAGCGAGTTGCTGAACAGGTCGGCATGCGATTTGAGGATGGTGAGCACCAGGTGGAGTGAGAGGAGCTTGGACCTCATCGCGTGAGACCGGAGATCACGCTCGCTGGAAAAGTCAGACATAGACCATGCCTGATCTCAGGTAGCATCGTGCTTACCTCTCCGTAACCAGTGGCTTCATTGAGAGTTTGCAGAGCGCGCGGAAGACGAGGAACGCATCCTTGACGAAGAGCTCCTCGGCCGGGATCGGTCGACCATTCGCATCGAGGCTTTCGTCGGCTTCGTCATCACCGTGCACGACACCGTTGTTCGGGTCCGGCGTGTCGAGCGCGTCGCCATTGGGCACGGGGATTGAAATGGTCGCGTGAGGCAGGTGGGGACGCTCGGACGGCGACGCGAGAGGAATAGCGGCGTCCGAGCTGATCTGAGCGGGAGCCGTGGGGATAGAGTCGTTGGGGTTCGGCGCGTCGAAGGATTCGCTGTATTATGAGCATACCGCCCAAGCGTTGACATGGGAGCCGATACTCACAGAGTCATCTTCGGCTGACCGTCCTTGTCCTCCTTGGGCGTTCCCGCGCCCCCATCCCCCGCCGGCGTGTCCGCCTGACTACCACTCTCTCTGGGTGCCGGGGTCCCCTCTCTGTTCTCCAATCGTCTCGCTTCGTTTTCCCCAAGCGTGCTCCTTCTGGCGAATCCCGCTGACTTCGGATCGGGCCGCACCACCCGTCCAAAGACGTGATGCACCATCTGCGTGAGACCTCCCTGCGCGACGACCTGGTTGGCTGCATCATTGGAGAGCAGGAAGACGTTGTAAACGGTCCGGATGGCTTTGAGGAGGGACGATTGATGCACCAGCATCCCCTTGTCGGTCGAGAGGACGGTGGCCATCAGCGCCTTGACCACTTGCAGGGCGACCTGTGGCGGGGAGCTCTCAGAATACGCCAGTGTGATGGTATGCGTGATGAGGTCGGGCAGGGGAGACAAACCCTTTGGCGGCCCGTTCGGCTCGGCGAAAAATGAGTGGGAGATGAGTTTCGAGAGGAGGTCGAGCGAGGTGATCAGGATTGGCACCGAGGTGGTTTGGGGATTCGAGATCGCCAGTCGGAGAGGTTCAAAGATCTCTCGTGGATGAAGATACGCAGCATTGGACGCTCCCTCGCCGGCTTGACACAGATCGAGGGCGCGTTGGGCCGCCGCGTGGAAGCTCGCGGACTTGCGGGCCTCTTTTGATTGCACGAGGACCTGGAGCGGCGGCATGATGAGCACAGTGGAGAGTTGCGGGCTACCCGTGACACCCCCGGGAAGGCCAGAGGAGAGGGATAGCGTCGTAGCAGCGGAGGAACGTCGTGAATGACCAAGGCTCGGACCGCGTGGTTGCGCCGAGGTGGGCCGGGATGGTGACTGCACAGAGGACGTCACGGAGTGGAGGGAAGTCACCGATGTCGACGCGGGGTTTGAGACGACTCGTGGGCGGCGCGGCTCCTCTTTCGCTGGGATCTCTGGCGCAGACGGTTCCTCAGCCCTAGGCGTCCCGGACCGACTCAGCTCGACGTCCTGCATGCTCGCCCCCGTGTCCATCCTCGTCGCCGGTGGTCGATGGGGAGGTTGCGCATCCGCTCCGTTGACTCCGTTGACTCCATGGGCCCCGTTGGTAGTAGACGCTGTGGGCTTTGGGGGCGGTGGAGGGGGGGCCGAGTCGACAGTCGGGGTGGAGGACGACGGCTCGACTGGCTGAGATTCCACATTGAGAGTCGGCGGTAACGCCTTGTCGTCCGTGGGCAGTGCTTCGCTTTGCTCCTTATCCGGTGCCGTGGGCAATTCCTTCTGAGCACTATCATCGGAGTGTGCCAATCCATTCGTTTTCGCTCCCTCCGAGACCGCCTCGGCGACGGCGTCCAGGGGCGGTGCCAGCTCGATAGTCGCCTCGGTCGGCGCGGTCTTGGCCTCGTCGGCCGGAGACGTGGACGTGGACGTCGGCGTGGGCTTGGCCTCCCCGTGTTCTAGCTCCGCAGCCATGGCGCGAGTGGCTTGGGCACTGCTGTATCCGAGGTATCCGGGGGCGCAGTCAACCTAGCAAGAGGAAGGAGGATACGTGAGAAGTGAGAGATGTGGATTAAGTGAGAATGGGACAAATACGAGTGGGACAGTGGAATCGCACGCAGCCGAGGGCAGAGGGGACGTGTCGCGCAGACAGACGGTGGTGGCGATTTGATCCCGTCAACGTCGTAGCACTGCTGGCATTGAGTGGCCCATTCGGTGTCTCGTCGCTAGTACTTCTGCTCATCAATGCACATGGGCGGATGACTCTGTGATATGTGGATCTATGCATGAGGGAGCTATGTACGACATCGCATCAACCCAGGATATCCCTGAGGATCAACGCCGGATCCTCATACTTCCAATGCAGATTATGCTTCTTGTCCTTCTTCCCCTCTGCTTCTCCCGGCTCACTCTGCCTCCCGGCCTTGTCGAGCTTGAGCAAACCCGACTCGAGCAACTCCTTCGCCACCACCTCGGCGCGGTTGGCAGTGGTACGACCCATCGCCATTGCCTTCTTGGGAGAGGTCGGGGCGGTCATAGCCATGGTCAGGTCCCCGATCTTCGGTGAAGGGGGAAGAGAAGGCGATGGTTTCCGCTCCATTTTGACTGGGTTGTTGAGATCGGCTTCGGCGCGGGTGAGGGATGTTTCGAGTTTGTACAACGCCGGAGAAGCCTGCGGGTGAAGACCGGGCATCATGAGGAAGAGATTCTGGAAAGTTTCGATGTCGGGTTTCGGCATTTCCGTATACGTATACGCGTTGGTGGAATCGGGCTCGCGTTTGATTGAGTCGACAAAACCGCCGTGACCGTCCGACCCATGGAGATCGATGTCCATTTCCAGAGGATCACGATCCGGTTCCGGCTTGATTCCCTTTGGGACGCGGATGGTATCTTCCCCTGGACGCTCGCGACCCGTCATATGCACGATCCCATGGAGAATATCTCCCAGGTGCGCGTCCATCCCGACGGCCATGAAGTCGCCGATCTCGGCGAACGCGTCGGGCGCCAGCGTGAGGTCGTACGCCTTGGCCAACTGCCCGAGACGATGAGACAATTGGTGCGATGATGGCAGATGCCTCGAGGATAGTGCGAGAGGAGGCATCGCGGCGTCTGGGATGACGATTAGCATACACACTGAGAAACTCCGAGTCGAGACGATTTCACTCACTCGGTTGGAAGAGAGACCACCGCCGTTTCCTAGCATCCCATTCTGGCGAGTCCTCGTCTTCGCCAGCCCCGTCCACCTCGGGCGCTGGACCACGACCCATCACGACTCTCCGCACCCGTGCACGCTCCCGACTGCTCATACCCACGACCCAGTGGTGCACCCTCGCCCGCGGCTCGATGTACGTGTCATCGATGTCGAACTCGGGATCGTCCACCCCGACCCGCTTGCGCTTACGGCTCAGCGCCTGAGCCGCCGTCGGCGGGGCGGCAGAGGCGTTGTGAAGCAGGGAGATCAAAAGTCGATTATGCAAGTGCACTGAGGTGCGCTCAGCGGGACTCGCGTTGCAAAACAGCCTTCTCATCGGGTGATTTCCACCCACCTTTGTTCCCCTTCAACCACCCTCTGACCATGCCCTGCAGTTCCCCCCTCCCGACCTGACCGAGGAGATACCCGTTCACCGCCTTCCAATACGGCAGCCCGTGCTCCCCCAACGCATCGTGCAGCTCCTGCTTGATCGCATGGATGTCCACCCTGGTCACCGGGGGCGCGGAGACGGGTCGCGGGTGGGGGTGATAGTTCGCCGGGGTGGTGGAGAAAGGGTTGGCGGATGTGGATGCTTGATCATGGGCCAAAGAGGAGGATGGAACGCCATGGTAAGACATGGGGCCGGGGTGGACAGGAGGGTGCGAGGTCGATCTCGGCTCACCGGGGGTTTTGGGGGATGGTTGTTTTTCCGAGAGGTAGCCACAGCCAAGGAGAGCCGTTCTAGGTAGTTCTACACAGTGGATGGGGGATGCTGAAGGTGTGGCCCTTTGTGAGATATGTCGAAACGCTCGAAATCGCGTCGTGCGAAGAGGTCTCCTCCAGCGGCCGAAGCCAAAGGAGGAACAAATGCCACGCCACGCGGCCCGACGGAACCAAACAAGTCAGCTCGCCGCTATCATGACCGTGCCTGGTTACACTTGGCCACCCAACGCGTGCGGCGTCGCGTAGACCAACCAAATAGACATTCCACCGTCCCATCAATCCTCCTTCCTTCCTCTCTCCAGCGTTCACATTGTCATCGTGCGCCGTGCTCAAACTCAGAAGAAGCGATGCAAGGCGAGAGCTCGGGCTTGAGCTCGCCGGCTGAGAGCTCTCGAGCCAGGCAGCGCAGGAAACGGCCCGCCCAAATAGCCATATCGGATGATGAGGATGAGCTCAGCCCGCCTCCCCGTGTCAACGGCCACGCGAACGGCAAGAAGCGCAGGTCGGATGTCACCGAGCTGCAGGTGGACAATTCGGATCTCGACGATCTGATCAGTGAGGCTCAGGGAACACCTCTGCGTGAGGTTGCTAGCGGAGACGAGGCCGGGGACGAGGAGCTCGAGGAGCAGTTGGTCGACGTGGAAGGAGAGCTGGAGGAGGGTGACCGGGGCAGGGTCGGGTTCCGACCCGAGTATCAACGAGGAGCGGACGGGTAAGCGGGACTGATTCTCAACTCCAGTGGCCAATCTGGCGCTGACGGTCATATCTCCAGGTACGTTGCTGGCTCGGTTACCCGCATCAAGCTACATAACTTTATGACCTACGACCACGTCGAGTTCCGTCCAGGTCCTCACCTCAATATGATCCTCGGGCCGAACGGGACTGGCAAGAGCACCATCGCGGCCGGAATAGCCATCGGACTCGGATTTCCCCCGAAGGTGAGTCGATCGATGAGAGCTGGGCATCGCCGACTTGACGGGCCGATGCCGGATGCTGACGGAGCCTAGGTGATGGGTCGTGCGCACGACCTCAAGTCCTATGTCAAGCAGGGCTGCATCGAAGCCTGGACCGAGATCGAGCTCAAGGGCAGACCGGGGAAGGCGAACGTGATCATCTGGAGGAGGTTCAATCGGGAGGATGACAAGTCCGAGTTCAGGATCAACGGTGAGCATCTCAATCAGAGGCGTAGTGTGAATCGGGCTGAGAGGAGATAGGCGAGACCGGAACGAAGAAGGCCGTGTCGGAGATAGTCCGTAACTTTGGTGTGCAGGCAAACAATCTCTGGTCAGTTTCACCTGTTGCGCGATTGCGTCACTTTCATTCCACTCAACTCACCCGATCCCAGCTCGTTCCTCCCTCAAGACAAGGTCGCCGAGTTCGCCAAAATGTCGCCCGACATTGTGCTGCGAGAGACGATGCGAGCGGCTGGTGATCCCCGGCTCTCGAAATGGCATGAGTTCCTGTGCGACAAGGGCGCAGATCGCAGGAATCTAGAAACGGCAAGTCCATCCGCGGATCGGTATCGGGGAGACCGGACCAAGGCTGACATGTTTTCCAGGCGCTTGAATCCGAGATCGCTCAGCGGGATCAGGTACAGACTCAAGTGGACGCGCTGGCGCCGGACGTTGCCCACTTTGAGGCTCGTAAGGAGCAGGAGCAGGAGGTGAGCTGCAAGCCTGGACGTGAACCGCGGACCGTCACTGCCGACCGTCAGCGCGTCTGACGAGAATCAGCGTGAATATCTCATCCTGGCGATCCACGTCGCGAAAGCCAATGCGGCTACCCAGCAATGGAAAGCCACCAGGGAAGACAGAGAGAGCGTCAAGCGGCAACAGACAGCCATGAGGAGGAAACGCCAGCCACTCGTCGATCTCCAAGAGTATGTGGCGGTCTGGAGGCTGAGGTGTACGCAACGTCTGGGCTGATCCCTCCGAAGCTTCTATGAGCGGAAAACGCGGAAAGTCGAGGCGCACACGACGATGCACGAGGAAGAGTACAAGGACGTCGCGAAGCACTGGAAGAACAGCACGCGTCGGATGGATGATACCGTGAGAATGTTTCGGTTCTGACCGCGGAAGTGGCTCGCTCAAACATACAGAACCGCTTGTGTCGCGAAATCGATGACGAGTTGACCGGTCTCCAGCGCAAGGCGAAGCGTCTCGAGGACGAGAAGCAGAAGCGCAGGACCGAGATCCGTCAGGCCGAGGATATCTTGCGACAACCCGTAGATGACGTGTCGGACGAGTTGGCTAAGCTGCAGCAGAGAAAGGTAACTTGAACCAAGGCAATCAATTGCGGAGCTCGATTCTGACGCTTGCAACGCAGAAGGAGATCGTGCAGGCGCAGAGGACAGCGGTCAACGAACTGCAAGATCTGGAGAGGCAACGGCTTGACGGCGGCCAGCGAATACAGCAGCTGAACAGGAACATCGACGTGGCGAACAGGAGGTGAGTGAAATTCTCGCACCCGGAACCGCGTTGACCGGTCCAAAGGCATCAGCAGCTGTCCAGCGCCGAGCTGCAACGAGAAGCCGAAGCGCGCAGGTTTGATCCTTCAATGGACTGGATGCTAGACTGGCTCGAGCAAAACGGTTCCGAGTTGGAATCGCCGGTGCTGAAGCCACCGATGATCTCCGTCAGTGTCAAGGACACGCGGTACGCATGGCAGGTCGAGGCATTTACGAATTTGTCCCAACGCTCGGTGAGTGTCTTTTGGGTCATGATAGTTCCCGACTCTGACTGATGCGTGATAGACTTTCATCTGCCAGACGCAGGCCGACTACTCAAAGCTGCTTGGGTTTCAGAACAAGCAGACTACTTGGAAAGGGCGCCCGCTAAGGGTCCGGCTTCACCTCGCCATGGTGGAAGTCAACGAGCAGACCTGCAACCCACCACGACTCTGCTCGCCTGAAGATGTACGCGACCTTCTCAGAGTAGAGTACGGACGCCGCTAACCACCGCAGCTCGCCGATATGGGTATGGACGCTTGGGCGATTGACCACGTCGAGGCAGAGCCGGGCGTCATCGCCTTCCTCAACGAGCGGGCGGGTCTGCACCGTGTGGTACGTCCCACCATCATGTCCGGGGCACCGACACAACTGACTGGTTCCAGGCGATAACGCAGCAAACGAGTCCAAACATCAACTCGAAGAGGCTGATGGACGCCGACATTCGTTCCTGGGCGACCGCCAACGAGATCAACCGAGCCACGCGGTCTCTCTACGGTCGAAAGGACTGGCAGTTCCAGACGGAACCCCGCCGAGAGGCCAGGGCATTCAACAAGACGGTGGACCAGGAGGCGATCAGGCAGTGCAACGAGGAGATCAAGAGGATCAAACTGGAGAAAAACGAAATCGAGGCGCCGTTGGAGAAGATCAGTAAACAGGTGGACACTATTCGCAGAAGGGCCGAGGAAAGGAAACGAGAAGCGGTACGTGGTTCAGATGTCAACTCCAAGAAGTATGCGATCGGTCACTGAAACTCGTCACAGGCCGAGGTGGACGAGGACCTGGAAAGGCTCAGGGAGAACAGGAAGCGGTTTGAAAAGGCGAAAATCGATCTGGGTGCGTTTCTTCACTGTGCTCGAAAATGCCTGGTACTGTGGCTCACACGGTGGGACCGCAGAACGAGCGAGGAGGCAGCTGGTCCAATTGGAGAACGAGCCGACGTCTGAGGAAAGGCGGAAGAAGCTTGGACAGGCCAAATACAAGTTGCTCAAGGAGGGTATGCCGCATCTCGAAAGTTACTGGGTGAGTCTACCTCCAAGAGAGAATCTCCGTCCGCTAAAAGCGGCAGGCGGCGAGCGAGTCGACGATGGATCTCTCGACGAGGGTGGTCGAAGACGTGCTTCGGATGGCGCAGTGCAGGGCGGACAACACGGCGATCGGCCAACAGGTCGAGACGGGCCACTCGGACCTGGAAGAGATTGAGCAGAGGTTGGCAGAGTGTATGTCTGTTTGATCATCTCTGCGAGCGATGTGTGCAAGTCACTGCAGGCGATTGCTGATGGTTCCTAGTGTCGCTACGCGTCAAGGAGGTTGCGGCGCTGGCGACTGCTCTGACGCAGCGGGCCAAGGATTTGACCGTAGACGCGCCATCGGTGGTAAAGCGGCTACTACGGGAGCGTAAAGACGTGAGACGCGGTCACGCTGTTCTACTTTTTTGTTCGCTGAAATTGCCCCGTAGCAACAGAAGTCGGTCGAAGAGCTCAAGGCGGAGCTCTCCCAGGTTGAGGCGGATCTGGAACTGTCTGTGGGAATCGATCCGGGGATCATTCAGCGATACCAGCGGCTCTCAATCAAGGTGAGTGACTTCCGCCTGCAGTCGGGACGGGACGGGTATTGACGTGTACGTGTAAAGCTCGGGGAGCTCAAGGCCCGCGTCGAGCAGCAAGAGACAGCGCTCCAAAGGACCGTCAAGCAGATCAACAAGGTTCTGGTGAGCCGCCTCGACCCGATCCCGATCTGCAGATGTGGTGGCTGATAGGCAGAACAACTTTGAACCCGCGCTCAACACACTCGTGGACGTCGTGAGCAAGAAGTTCTCTGCGGCTTTCGAGCGTGAGTCAAAGGCATCCTCACACTGTCTGCCGTGCTTGCGGGGGGATGCCGGAGCTCATGCGCCTGCCTATAGGAGTCGGATGTGCAGGTGAAGTTCGAGTCGCACGATCCGAAGAGGGCTTCGATAAATGGGGGATCGAGATTCTCGTTTCGTATCGAGACGGGGATAATCTCGCGATCCTCACTGGCTCGCATCAGTCCGGCGGAGTGAGTGTAGCTCCACGATCCTCACAGGCCGTCCGTCACAGGAGGACTCTCCTGATGCCACCGCAGGAACGATCCCTTGCGACGGTCACGTACCTGATGTCGCTCTCCGAGATGGCTCGTACGCCGTTCTCCCTCGTCGACGAGATCAACCAGGTGAGCGAGACTTGTCTACGCCAAACACCGCGTCCGCGGAATCGTGACGATCAGTCGCAATCGGGAGAGATGTGTTAATAGTACGAACGGTTGTACTAATCTTCGCTTCCAGGGCTTGGACCAGCGCGCGGAGCGTAACGTCCACAATCAGCTTGTCGAGGTGACGTGCGGATCCGATGCAGGCCAGTGAGTGTGGCTCTCTCGCACATTCACTCATGCAGTCATCCTGGCTTGGAAATGAGTGGCGCTGACCCATCAGGTACTTCCTCATCACGCCGAAGCTCCTCACGGGGTTGTCGTACCACCGAAAGATGCGGGTCCTGATCGTCAACAATGGCACAGGGCGTGAGTGATCGAGCTCATTTCTCCCTTCTCCCTCACCCACGCCCTGCGATCCACACGCTCCCCCCGGCCCGATGCTTGTCACTTGTCCATCCGAGTTGGGATTCCGCTGACGCGATGGTCCCTCGTAGTTCCCGACACGCAGGAGAAGAGCAATCGATGGGGAGACCTCAAAGCCAATCTGGCGAGATACAAAGCCGCCCACGGTATCGTCGCGAGCTAAAGCTTGGTGTGACCTGCGTTCCCATCCTCCGATCATGCACTCGTACTGGAGTACAGTACGAGTACGAGTACAGTACGCGTACTCGTACATACTTACTGTACTTTCGCTGTGCCATCCCTTCGACTTTGGCTCTTTTGCTCTTTCCCCTTCACTGTGCATCCCTTACCGCGATATGACGCCTCGGGCTGCTGCCTTTGCTAGCAAGTCATGCATCATCATGGTATATCACGATGCGAGGTAGTATATATGTGATGCTGGTATGCAATACAGTACGAGTACTGTACTCGTACGTACTCACCACTCTTTCAGGTGGTCTTGGTGAACGGCGAGTGTCCCCCAAATGCACAGGCAAATTGAGCTAGCCCAATGACACAATGAATGTCTGCTTCGGTATGCGTGGTATTCCCACCGCGATCCGCCCGGAACACACGATCATTAAAGAGAGGAAGATAGGGACCAACCGCTTCACTTCACTTCACGTGAACATGAAGTAACGGCGAGAAGTACACCTTCCCAACCCTCTCACCCATTGATGTGGAGTCCGGGTCCTGCGACTGCAGATCATCCACCACCGCTCGAAAGGCGAATTCCCCTTGAGCGAGGAACATAGCGCCCACGGCGTGAGAGCCAGTCGCGTCGTGCGAGAGAGACGGGAGGGTCGTCGAGAGTACACCGTCAAAGACGATGTGGCGCGGGAAGGACGGGACGTTTCGCCGCGGGTTGGGGGAGGGAGAGGTCCATGAGTCCGGAGAGAGGGGTTCGAGGCGGATCCGGGGGACGAGGGGTTGTTCTGATTTGTCAGCGGGACGCTCACACGCCGACAAAACAGAACAATTAAACCAGAGCAAAAAAAAAGTAGTGGCTGGGAGGCGCGCAGTCCGGAAATGTAACCTCATTGGGCGGATGGCCGGGTGACGACCGAGAATCAGGACCGAAACCACGAGACCCTCGACTCACCCAGATGATTCACCACCTCCACTCGCACATCCACGAATTCCGTCGCCCTCACATCTCCACCATCGCGCGCCGACACCGCCAAGCGCACCTCCACCTCGTCCTCGCGCAGGACATCGAGCATGTCCGACGAGAGGATCTGCTCTCGCAGGCTGAGCGAGCCACCACGAAGCGATCCTGGCTGATAGCGAGAGATCAGCAAGAGCGCTCAATCCTCCAACTGCCATTGCCAGGTTGACGCCGACGGGCCACACCACTCACCTCAACCCAGGTGGCCGTGACCCGCTTCAGTAGCTCCTCGCGATACCAGAACAGCTCCCTCTCCGCCTTGACCTGGTGCGAAGACCGCTTGTTTTTGTCGACGACATACTGCCGGTCCGTCAAGCTTGGGATGGGCTTGTCAAGCACGTCTTTCGGCAGTGATAAACGCGAGAGGGGGATGATGATGCTGGGTCCGGATCAGCACGATTATCCTCGTTCTGCCCAATCATGATTGAGTCCCATTGCACTTACCGCTCCGTTGCCCCAGGAGGCACCAATCGGCTGACGACCAGCGGCCCGTCTGATTCATCCAGTCAGTCAAATCCCCCACCTCGAGATGACCTGCGCCTCACCATCGTAATTCCGTGTTAGGGTCACCTCGAACGGCACGCCATACACATTCCTGACCCCGACTGACACAAGACAATGCCTCCCATCACTCTCCTCTTGCAGCTTCTGCCGAAGCGCATCCTCACCAAGCACGAAACTCCCCCGCCTCGGTGTCGTGGGACGCGACGTAGCGGCGCTAAGCGGTACTGACAACTTGCCGTCATTTGCGGTCAAGCCGTGCGCTTCGCCACCATTTGGGAGTTGAGCGTGGGCCGCCGCGGGTGGACCGACCAGACGAGCCAGATCCAGCTGGTTGATCTCGAGGGTATGATACACCGTGAAGAGCACCGGGAAGGTGATTTGTCGGGTGTGGAAAGACTTGACGTCGGAGTTACCGCGATTCACATAGCCGTAGTCGATCCGAATCGATCCGTCCGTGCTGGGTATGTCAGCGCTGCTCAGGCAATCGGACCACATCGATGAGACTGAGTGCAGGGCAGGTGAGATGAAGTCGAGGCAGATCGAACATTGTGGCAGATGGCGCATGGAGCCATGTGTAGCCGACTCACCACCCGACCTTGCCCAGACACTTCACAGACAGCGTCGACCGCCCACCAGGTGGTATCGACACCTCCTTTGTCTGATCGCACGAAAACACAGGACTGTTGACTGTATCCCAATCCAGCTCGTACGCCTGCTCCGGGCTGAGCTCGCCCTCCGCCACCAGTGTCTGCGCCTCTCGGGCCGTCGAGTCGTCGAATGACAGCTTGATAAAATCCACCGGCACTGCCGATGAGTTCTCCAGCGTGATCTTGATGGTCGAGCTGCAGAACGGACATCAGAAACACTGCAAATTCGCCACATGGTGGGAACCGGGAAAGGAAGACGCAACTTACGTCTCGCCATTGTAGAGCATGACCGTGCCGTGCGTGAGATTGGTTTTCTTGATCCACACGAGTGGCTGCTCGTCGACGACCTTGCACTCCAACCATCGGTCCTCGGGCACGCCACTCTCCCTCTGCGGCTCCACCGCGGGCGGGAACCTCGCGTCCAGACCAATTCTCTTGATCTTGGCCGTCTCCGCTGCCACTCGAAATCGCCGCTTGTCGGTACGTTGCTTGGCCGCGTCATCCATGACGGGAAGTAAGACCTCGGTTGTTGCGCCATCGACAAGTCGGGCGGATACCCCGCGTATCTGCAGGGCTCCTGCAGACGATGCCAGACCGGATACGCGCACCGTCTGCACCGACGTGGCGGGAAGGATGAGTGGGAGTGGGGATGTAATGAATGGAACGCCGGTGGTCCTGAGGCAGTCAGCGGCCGTACAATGCGACGCGCACAGGCACTCACACGAGAGAGAGATCGGCAAGTTCGAGATCGAACGTGAACGGATTTGACAGGGTCACAAAGACGTCGACCTGTTCGTTGGCCACCAAGACGGTCTAAATTGCGTCAGCGGGCAAGCCCTGGACATATTTCTTGTTACTCACTGTGCCCGCCTCGGCGGCTTTCAGCCTGGGATTATACAAGAACGGATCCTTCTTTCCCGGCGCAATCTCCGCTGCTGAGTGCTCCACAGGCAGCCGATTCGTCGCCAGACTATATCACTCAGCATTGCCTACACCTCATCACCGCAAGACCAGACCCACCTGGCAATCTCCACGCTCAGTACCACCTTGCCGGGCACCCACCACGGCACAGCTCCAAAGTTCATGCCCCTCCTCCGGACCGTGGCGAGCGCTTGCGGATACATCTTTGCGAGATGCCCCTGACTCGTGGCGTTGAGATACGGATGCAAGGACCGTAGTGCCGAGAGGCACAGGCGAATCACGGCCGTTGGATCGGGCAACGCCTCGGCAACGGCGATACCCTCTTTGATCATCTCGACTTGGAGCTCGGGCCAGCCGAACCTGGGCGGCCGCACTTCCGGCTCAGTCGAGTTGGTGGCAGAGGTGGAGATCGAGGCAGAATGAGACTCTGGCAGTGGGAGCAAGTTGACGCCCATGATGGTGCAGGCTCGCTCGAACAAGCGGATCACAGCATCGTTGCCTTCTGTTGATTCTCGCCTTCGGACCGCCACGGAATGAGCAGATCCGACCGTCATGCCCAGCCCCAGACCGACAGACGCCGCGGCGGCATCGGCATCGGCATCCATGGAGTGGTGAGCGCCATGGACTTGATGTGAGAATCCGCTCGCAAGACGCCGCCGCGTTTCCTCTCGGCCCTCAACAATCATCACTCCTATTCTCTTGACCACCTCGCGCGTGATCCCCGCCTCGTGACGCGGCAGGTCGAGCCATCTCGCCAGCCAGATCGCTTCGACGTGCACGGCAAGTTGCTCCGGCTTGGTCATGGCGCGGTGGTGTGGACCTAGTGCGCCGGCTGTGTGCGCGAAAACCGAGTGCCGGGTCAATCCCGATCTCGATGAGAGTAAGGACAGATACCGCCGTCTTCTTCGTCCGGTGTGGCTGTTCTTTTCACTTTCCGCTGCGGTGTCATGGGGCAGGGGAAACGACCGGGGGAGAGAATGCGACATGAGAGATGATAGGGCGATGGACCCCCATCCTCCGGCGGACCAGATGACCAGTAGAAAGTGGGCGATACGCAGAGATAACCCCGTGTAGAGGAAGGCAAGGAGACCCTCGCCGGTGCCGACGGGAACAGCGTGAGTCGCCGACGCGTGGGGTATGACGAGAGATCCCGAGGCGGCCATGGGCGAAGGCGAGAGGATGGTGGGTGGGTATGGGAGCGGTGCACGAGAGAGACAGGCGAGAGCGGAGAGATAATGCGCCAGGATCTCGACGGGGATGGGAGAGTTGGAGAAAGCTTGCGACCGGTCCTGCGGGCGTATGAGTTTCGCTTCGTTCGCGCTCATCCCTTGTAAGTACACTCACCGATCCATCTCTCGCCTCCCAGGCCTCGCCCACGCCAGCCGCCGCTCTACCTTCTCTAGCCACCGCCTCCCACAGCACATCTCCCACCACCCTGCTCCGCTCCGCACCGTCCTCGTAGCACTTGATCGCGTCGCCATGTAAGCCGATCAAGAGATAGATGTCCCCCAAGACCTTCATCAGTCTTCCGCCGGCCACGCCAGTGAGAGTCGCCGACGTGTACTTGACGGCCACCTGCGGGGCAGGAGAGGGTGATCCCGCGGAGGGTAGCGACGCGGCGGACGACGTGCGAGAGAAGGGAGAACTGATCGCCGTGGAACGACGAAAAGGGTTCGACGAGGTCGCGACGGGGACTGGAGCGGGTGCCGGCGATATAGCACTGGGAGTGACAGGTGGTAGAGATGGGGCCTGGACGGAGGTGGGACGCCCGCCGGGAGTAAGTGCACGGGTAAGAGTGATGCCCATGCCGGCTGAACCGAGTCGGTCAAAGGACTGCGAGTGAGGCAAGCCCGTGGGGGTGCTACTCCGTGGACGAGTGATTTCCGTCGGTGTGCCGCTGCTCGGAAACATCTCGGGCATGGTGGGGTCGGGAAGTGTCGAAGTGAGCGACGGGAGTAGCGTCGCGGATAACGTCTTGAGTCCTTGTGGCGTCTCCAGAGCGGTTGCCTACAGGCTCAGTTCGCCGCAAATCTTACAAGAGCTCGAGGAAAGCCGACATACCAGCTCGCCTAGTTCGCCGAACACATCACCGACCACTTCCCCGAGTAGCTTGGTCACCCATGCTTCCGCGCCCTCTGCCGGCCCATATCGCACGTCCCCATTGTCGTTGTCTGAGCCAGTCCCAAATGCAGGCGGCTTTGGGCCTGGTGACCTGATAGGGGAAGGGATGGGCGACGCAGACCTCGGCAGGTGTTGTGGGACCAGCACCAGTCGGCGTACGAGGGGAAACGGTGATGTTGGGGGGAAGAGTTCCGCCAGAGCTCGTTCGAAGGCACCTGTATGTGTCACTGGTGGTCGGTCCGAGACCTCTTTGCCGAAAGTTGGTGCGGTAGGCGTTGAGACATCGCCGAGATCGACTGAGCTCGCGTCGAGGCTGTATCCTTCTGCTTCGCCCTGAGGAGCTACACCTATCCCAATGACAATGAGGGGGAAGAGCGACAAGCGCAATAAGCTGAGCGGGTAGAGGTGTCTGGCTGGAGGGTGCGCAGGAAACGACAGATGCACATGATTATCCGTGTTTGCCCGGGATACGCTCGTGGAAGTGTTAGAGGGGAGGAAACGTGATCTAGAGTGTTCCGCACCACCCCCGCGTGAGTGTGACGAGGATGAGGTCGAAGCTGAGGGTGGTCGTTGTCGTAGCTCGTCGGCTCGTAGGGAAGCATGACGCCGGAAGAGCGAAGTCCAGTGGTGGTATGTCGCCTCTGGCAAAGGGTCGGGGCCGATGGGAACGGGGACGAGAAGCACTTGTAGCTTGCCGAGGGATATTGGGTCACACAGGGGCGCGAGGCGGGGTGGGGCGGACATGGCAGCGGAGAGCCCGGTGGGTGCTGCCGAGGCGCACCGAGATGAAAGACGATGAGGGAAGGTGCCGGACCAGGAGCTTCCGAGAACAGGAGGGGAGAGACCGGAGCTCGAGTCGGTCGAGTAGCGGAGGTTACCAGGCCTCTAGGGCGCCTTGCACAAGAGTCTACGACGTCCCCGGCGAGGTGGAAGAGAGAAAGAGGATAGATTGATAGAAAGGTTGAGATGCTGAGATTGACTTTGTGCTGCAGCTGGCTGTCGCCCGGCGCGTCACCCAACCCCAGCTCGCACGGGATCAAATTGAAACACCCATCCCATCACATCTTTATCTGACCCCATCGGATTAAATTTCGACGTCCACTCTGTCTATCACTCAATTGTTTTGGGCCATCCTCCTCTCAGATCCCTCCGTTCTCTGACTTGGCTCAGCCTCTCAGCAAACTCCGGAACACTCCCGCCGACTAGCGCCATGCCGAACAACAGAAGACTGACCAAAAAGACAATCAAGGGCAAGGACTCTGTCCACCCGGGCTCCCGTAAAGGTGGGCAGGCCAGCTGATTTTTCCTGGGCTCTCGTGTGAGCCGCCGGGAGGGATGAGTCGGACGGTCGCTGACGCCGTGACAGCGGGTCAGCTGAATCGGGTACATCTCCGCGCTAGCAAGCTCCAGAACCACGCAAAGCTCCGGAAAGATGCATCGTCATATAAGCGTGAGTCGGTGGCTCAAATGTGGACTCATTTCGCGGATGTTCCTCCCTTGGTCAAACTGTCTGTCGTACCGTCGTGGTCAATCATCTGACGAGCCCGTCCAGTCCAACGACCCCTGTTCTTCCACCACGCCATCTCCTCTCCTTCCCCGCTCACTCTCTCCTCCCTCAAAGCCCTCATCGAGGTGTACATCTCCCGGAACGATGTTCGGATAGACGAGCTCACGGCGGCGCGACGCCCTGGTAGGCCGAAGGAGAAGGAGCTGCTCGAGCTGGAGGATCTGAGGAAGAGGGAGTCAAAGGAGTTTGAGACGGGTTTTGGTGAGTCGGCGGGATGTCCTCGGCGGGTCGCCTTGGCGGTTCTCTTCTCCTTTCACCTGTACGCGGAGGCGAGGGGCTCGTCGTTTTCTTTAGTCTCACCCTACCTGAGTCTCTGCGCATCCGGCAGGATCACTCACCGGCTTTTTTGTCGATCTTCATATTCATTGCTCTTCTGCTCTCCGGTCCCATTACCCTGTCCTACCCTCGGAACTCGTCTCTGCCCACTTCTCTGCGCTTCACTGCACCTACCCTCATTCTTCCTTCTCGTCACCTTCCCTTCCCCGTGCTCTCCACCGTCTCTGCACCTTCCCTTGCCTCCACAAACTGCCCCCCCCCCCCTCCTTCCACCCCTAATTCGTCCATCACCCCTCCCTCGCGCCCCCCAGCCCCCGCTAACCACTCAGAACTCCCCGACCTGACCCACGCACCCACCACCCGCCTCCTCCACACCTTCCACGACCAATCCATCAACCTCGACGCGCCCCGGCTCGATCTCCTGCGGCACATCCGGGTGATCCGGGACTCGGAGGACGTGGTGGTGAGCCGGAAAGGGCGGACGGAGGGGATGGGTCTTGGAAATGGGACGGGAGGATCGGGCGAGGATTGGACGGAGGGGCGGCAGGTGGCGGAGGGCGCGGAGCTGGGGGAGGAGAAGGGGGAGATGGATGTGGAGGCGGCGTGAGCGCGGGCCGGGTTGGCGGGTTGTTTCGTCTCGGACCGACTGGGAGGAATTCTCTCGGAGAGCTCCCGGAGAGGATTCTGGAGATATCTCTTGGAGAAGCGCAGGAACGACCTATGCGGCTTGGGCTCTGAGCTCTTAGATCGCGGATCTGGAATACAGGATCTTAGTTTGATGATCCAAACTCCCAGGGCGGGTCGGTGACGGCCTCGAGCAGGACGGATCGTCAGTGTCGTGTACCCGCGGCAAGCCCGGGACGTGTGCTGCAGTCCCCCCGGCCGCGGCGGTACAGGAAACATGTAGATGCGGGGTGTACTCGTACAGTGGAGGTAGAGTCGAATGTAGAGTAGCGTCAGAACACTCGATACCATGCATACTCGACTACCCTGGCTGGACCGGAAAGCCTTTGGCGGATCACTGCCCCACCGATAAGATGCGGCTCGACTCGGCTCGACTCGGCTCCAAGCCCACAACGCACAAAGCACACGAAGCGGATTTCAGACCACGACCGCGACAGTGCCAGTGCCCACACCAGTCCTTCCCGGCTACCAGCAGAGACTCAGACCCTCCTGCTCCCGCCCTCACGCTACACTCCGCTGCGCTCCGCGATCGCAACACCTCCCCTGTTACTCCGAGTATCCCTCACACACCCTCGGAAGCGTCTTGCCCTCAGAAGCGTCTTGTCCCCCGACCCCTCCTCCTCCCTCAAACCCCCTTACTCTGCCTTACTCTCCCTGATCCTCCCTCGCCCGCTCTCGCTCTGCTCGTCTCCATCTTCCTCGCTTCGCTCCCCTCTACCACCCCATTCGCTCTCCTTCTCCCTCACCCTCTCGCTGCCCGCCTCTCCCTCTTGCCGCTCGCCGCTCGCCGCTCGCCGCTCACGCGGCCCGCGGCACGCGCCTACGCGCCCAGCTCCACCTGCACCTTCGCCTCCCCCTTCTTCACCTCGTACATCCCCGGTCGACCCTGCACGGGGACGTGCTCGCACTGGCACCGATCCTGCTCTGGCACGCCTGCGAGGGCCTAAGCATGGGTCAGCTCTGGGCGGGATGATCGACGTGGATGCCACAACGTGCGAGAGCTAAATGGGGTGGGGTCGTGATCGCGAGGACCGTAGGCAACTGCGAATCTCGATCGAAAGAAGTGTCGGAAACGTTGAAGCCATGACGTGCAAGACGGTCAAGACGGTCCAGGAGGGTTCGACCGCATTGCAAGCCATTGTCACTCCACACCTCGCTCCTCTGATGATTTTCAGGCCCAGACCCGACGCTTCAAGCCCCAAGCCCCAAGCCCCGAGAACCGATAAGCAAGTCCCAAGTCCCATGTAAGAAGTCCCAAACCCCAAGTCCCACGTCCCAACTCTCGAGCCAGATTCCCGCGCCGTTATCAAACCCCACCCCACCGTCGTCACGTCCCCACGTCGGCGTCGCCACGTCGTCACGTCGTCCCTCACCTGCTCAATATGTCCACCTACGTCTCCCGCATCAGCACGATCCCTCTCTGTGCACGACGTCGTCCCACGCTCCCACGTCCAATACGGACTCACCGCACCCCCACCAAGTCGGTTTCCCGTCGTTGGGGCAATCGACGCGCTTGCACATGGTTCGACGTAGTTGGCGGTAAGTTGAGAAGGTACAGTAGTCGTGTCGAGGTGATGGGGTTGCTGGCGTGTTTATACTGTGGGTGTGGAAGATGGGCAGATGAGAGATTGAGGGGAGGATGTCCGAGGGAAAGGAGAGGGTTTAAAGGAATGAGAGGGTGGTCACCGGGACAAAGGTGACGCTGTACCCGAAAAAGACCCGAGATACCGAGTTCCGGACGAGGACGACGAGTGGCGCGTGGCGGCGGGGTGGCGGCCAGGCGTCCAGTCCTGGAGGTCTCGGTCTTGGCGGAGGCGTAAATGCGACGCAAGGTATGCAGTGCCGTAACGACCATGCACAGGTACAGTTCAGTTCTGCATAGATGCTCTCGAGGAGCGTAGAGTACGACGGAGCGACGAGGCGACGAGTTGAGGAAGCGAAAAGCGACGAAGCGACGAAATCAGGTATCCCAGCGTCACCCGTATGTACAGTAACGTACATCACAGCCCATTCACACCGGTGCCGCTCGCCTTGACCCCCATGTCCTATCCACATCCAGCCACATCCACGGACCTCTCCCACCCCTCTCCTCCCCCAACATCACGAGAGTCCGCCTAATGATCACCTGTCCTTGGCTCTTCGCGATGACTCCCGAGTGGGATGCGGAGATCGGAAGCGTTGTCAACGCTTCTTCTCAGGCCAGTCGGCATCCCCTGGCGAGGCTCTCATCCCCCCACGACTCGCTTCCTCTTCTTCCTGACCTCGGACTTCACCTCCCCGCATCTCTTAATTCGGTCACCCCTCCTCTCTCATCGCCGACCCATGTCATCCACTTCCCCACCGCCCAACCATGTCCATCACGTCCTCACCACCCACCCTTGTCCACCGCTTCGTTGCTCCCCACCCCTGTCTTCTCGACCACTCTCGAGACATGACCACTCTCCTCCTCCCTCTGCCCCCATCCCCCGTCTCTCCCGTTTCCCCTTCCAGCTTCTCTGGGTCTGTTCTGGAGGTCCTTGTTCCGGAAGTCAGCATGTACCGGCGCCAGGTCCTGCTCCCCGTATCCTCTCTGTCCTCTCCCTTTCCCCGTCCTCCGCCATCCCGGCGGGGCGTCGTCCTTCCGCTGGCCCTGCCTGCGCTGGGCGTGGGCGTATCCTTCCGACGGCGGCGCTGGAGTCGGACCAGAAGAGACCCTCCCTCCTATCTGGGTGAGGTCGGGATGACCGCCTGTGGGGAGACTGGATGTGTGCGTAGCCGGCGTGGGAGGCATGGAAGCCCATGAGTGAGAGGGCTGAGTCGGCGAGAAGGGGATCGGGATCGGGACGAATCTCTGTTCCGTTTTTGCTTCCTTCACGGCGCTTTCATTGCCGTCCTGCTCGGAAGCGCCAACAGGTATCGCCTCTTCGACGGTCTTCGAATGAGAGCCCGACGGTGGTCCCAACGGAGGACGCGCGAACAGGACACTGGTATCCGCGAGAGAATGCCTCCTCTCCGTACCCGCTGAACCAGGCGAGGACCTCTCTCTGCCAGCTGATGGTGCAGCCGAGGCTGGCAGATCATGACCCCCCGTGTGGATCGGCAAGAGCTTGAGTTTCTCCGCACGCGGAGGGGTGGGAGGAGGTTCGGGTATCCCGTGCTCGAGGCGATAGAGCTTCAGCTCGTCCTTGTCGTATATGGCCTTGAGCATACCGCCTTCCTCCTTGAACCCGACTGGACGGGGGTAGGACGGTCGGCTGGGCGAAGAGATTTCTTGGGCCGGAACGACGCCGGGGTGCGGAACTTGCGCGGCTTGAATTTTCTCCGAGAGTGGGAGCGATGGGAGCGCGTCGCAGCCTTGAGAGACGGAGGGTGCAGGAGCAATGTTAGGCGGGCTGGGAGGCGGCGATGGGTTCGCGATCGGTGCAGTCGCAAACGGAGTGCTGTTGACGCCGTATTGACTTGGAGAAGGGTAGTACGCGATGCCCATCGAATACAGCACCTATGCAACTCAGCCCCACGAGACGAGTCAAGTCCATCGCGACCATGACAGGTGGACTGTGGACTCACGGGGATGAAGCTCGGATGGAGGGCCCCGACCGGCTGATTCGTCGCGGGCGGCATGGCCATTGGCTGTCCCATCGGAGGATAGGGTGTAGGCTGGAGAGGGACGCCAACCGGGGCCAGAGGAGACTGCACAAGGCCGTGATTCTGCGGAATCCCCGCCATATGTCCGGGCGTTTGAGGTGGACGCGGTATCGCAGCCGCGGGGTATGGACTCCAGCCTCCGGGCCATGCCGATGCAACCTGCATGGGGAGAACAGGTGCCATGGGGATCGGCTCACCCATGTTCGGCGTATACGGCGGGACCAGTGCGGGTGGGGACATGAGCTGAGGCGGGGGCGGAACAAAGTTGCAGTCGCTGCCGCTGTTCGCTGATGGAGGAGAGTACTGGGACGCGATGGACGGGCTGACGGCTCGCCCGTGGACGTCGATGAGCATCTCCTTGAGCTGAGTTGCGTGTCAGTTACTCGGCTCAATTTAGATTCGAGTGATGGATGACGATGGCGTTGCCGGGAGAGTCCACTCACCGTGACATCGCCAGGGAGAACTCTTCGCTCCTCGACCTTGAGCGCAGAGCCAAAGGACACTGCACCATGCTAAAATAGTGAGCACTCAAATACCGTTGACGCTGAGACTGTTCTCACCTCGAACTCAATTGCACGGGTGGCAGCCAGCTTGTCGCGATACAGGATCCGGGCGGTAGAGTATGTGGATTGCGCCGACAGGGGTTTGTACTCGATTTGGCACTGCTCGATCAGCTACAATAAGGATCAAGACGATGCTGTCGAGCACCCTCAACACTCACGATGTCGCCGTACCTCGCGAAACGCCGCCACAGCGTGAGCTCGGTCTCTTGACCCTTGACCAGCCTCCCTACAAACACCGCGCACTCGTCGTAGTATTTTGTCTCTCCCGTCGAGGTCTCTTCACGGAGCGAACGACCTTTGTACGTCGGTATGACACGCTTGATGAGGCCGGGATAGTGCGGATCAGAGCTGTCGCCGATAGGTGTGGCGGAGGGATCGGTCACCTGGATTGGCTCGGGAGGGGAGGTCCCATCTGGCGCGACAGAGCCGTCGGCCTCAGACTTGCCGCTCTGGCCGATCGATGCCGTCGAGGATTCACTCTGCTCGTGAACAGAGGGGAGTATGACACCATCTCTGGCGATTGTGCAGTCAAGGTGTTTTTCGAGACGAGTGAGGGGTGACTTGAGCTCGTCCTCCTCGGGCTGAGTCTGAATCTCATCTGGCATGTAGCCGTCGCCATCTTGTGCCCAGCGAGCTACGATGCCCGGGATCTTGCCGAGCTCCTACATGTTGCGTCAGCGGAGACCGATCTCAGTGATCCACATGAGAACGCAGGCACTCACGTCCATCACAGCACGGGCTTCGCCGCCTCCGCTCATGGAGACCAGCCAACCCTGACTCGGTGAGGTGGGTGGGAGGATGTCGGCGATCTCTCCGAAAAAGTCCACCAAGCGGGGCACGATCTATGACAACGTATCAGCCGAACTGATAGAAGGCTATACTGTAGAACACTCACATCGCTCTCCGGGACACGCCTTCCCAGATCGATCTCGGCGATCTGAACGGGGGGTCTGCCCGTCTCCGCCACAGTCCTCCGATGGAGGTTCTCGAACGAGACTCTCGGCGCCCGCACCCGAGCCCAACTGTAGATCTTGTCTTGCTGCTTGTTCCACCTCGGGACCCAGTCCACGAAGACTTTCTTTGGCATGGCGATCCGGTCGTCTCGATCTCGGCGACGGCGCTGCTGGTCATGCGCATTGTCTCCGCCGTCGTCGTTCTTGCGAAGCGGGGGCGAAGCGCTACGAGACCTCTCGTCGAATCTCCGCCCAACGATCTTGACGAAGATGGTCTTGCGCGCGCTCTCGCTCGTTCCAGGGCGGATATCGAGGATCATGGGAGTGCCAGCAAGAGTCCCGCTGGAGCGGAACGTCGCTTCGGTCTTCTTCGGATCCTCGATACATTTGCGGAGATCTTCCGCTTCCTGCATATGTCAGTCCTTGGCCAGAAAATGTGCCTTATGGCATGTAGGCCTTCGCCTCACCTTGAAGACGACAAAGGCCTTCTCGCAGCTCTCGCCATTAGTCTTGTCAGGCCAACTGAGGAGTTAGCGACATGCCTTCGATGCCCGGTGCGCACTCACACGCAGAGGATCGTGCCGTAGCGGGAGAAGTGGTCGAACATGAATTGACGGACATGGTCAAAGCGGAGCGCATAGGGGAAGCTGGCACGTCAGCGTGCCGGGATGATAACGATTAGCCGCTTCGCGTACCGAATGACGAGCCTCCTCGTAGCAAACGTATGGCTGTAGGCGGGGTGCGGATCCTTCTTCCACCACTGGCCCTCTCCTCCGGGACCTCGTGGCCCGCGGCGCACATAGGTCGTCTCGATTGGCGGTCTGCCCGAGGTGTGGGCACCCGTGACCGACGGCGGGCCCCCTCGGCGTCCACGACCAGCACCCGCAGCACGACCTGATTGGCCGGGAGATCGGATGTTCCGGCCTGGTGGTGCTTCTTCTTCGCTTGCCTCCTCGGGTAGTTCTTCACCTTGCACCGAGACCGAGACGACGGTTGGCGCACGAGGGGCACGAGGTTGACGGGTGACGGTAGCAGCCGTGGGAGCCACCGAGGGAGGGAAGATGGTGGCGTTCGGCGTCGGTAGATCCTCGTCGGCTTCGGACTTGTCGGATTTGTCGGTGTCAGAATAGTAGACGGTGGTGGGCTGCGCGACTTGCACTGGTGCAGCGCTGTCGGCACGCGAGATGGAAGACGGTGGAGTGTCGTGCACCGGGGTGGGGGGCACAGTCGGTGTCTCTGGGGGAGGGACCGGTGGAACGCCACTCGCCCACTTGCGGAGGTGTCCGCTTGGATCCCATCCTTCGTCTGAAGCCGAACCGACGGGATTGCCCAATACCGCCGGAGAGGAAGGTAAAGGAGACTCCGTGGCGTCGTCGAAGCGTCCGGCAGGAGGAGGCTGACCCCATTGTCGCGGGTGATCAACGGCGAGGCGATTGGGATCGTGCTGCGAGGCATAGAACACATGACGAGGTGCATGGTGCATGTCGCCCGGCTGTCCAACGTACGTCGGCACGGGGGGAGGGGCGGGACTCTGAGCACCCGCCGGGTCGACAGGAGGATGCTGCGTCGAGAGCGTGTGGTGTGGCTGACTCGGGGGAGATGCCGCGGTGCCGAGTGGGAAGGACGCATTGGTGGTTTCGGCGAGGGTCCGGCGCGTGATTGACGCGGGCGAAGCGCGCGTGGAGCTGGTGAGCTCCTTGTTTTTGGTGGAGGGGTGGAAGAATTGACCGTGAGGAGGAGTGGGGGTGTTTGGCTGAGAGTAGGGCTGGAGTCTGTTAGCGTGACTCGATATCGGAGCCATTCAGACTCACCTGAGTGGGGTTGAGGTTGGAGCCCGGAGGGAAATCGCCGGATGATTTCCAGCCTCCATCGTCCTCCGCGGTCTATGCAAGGGCAAGGGGGTGGAGTGGGGTCAGATAGTGGGGTCAGACCAGTGTGAAGCAACGAAACAGTCATAAGTCAGGGTCGGTGAAGAAGACACTCGTCAGCTTCGGACAGAGAGCATCGCCGTAGAATCAGACGAACCTTGACTGGGGCGCCCGTGCGGTCCGAAGCTTGGCGTGTACTCTGTTCGGCATCGTGAGTCAAAAGCCACAACGAAGAGAGTCTTGACGCGCTTATCTGATGCAGTACGAGAGTGGAAAGAGGCCATAGTGCATGAAGGGTGGGCATGCTCGTCGATGGTGGGATGGACATGTCGATATGGGCGTGGGATCATGAAGGTTGGAGGTGGGAGGAAGGGTGCCGAGGAAGAGAAGTTGCGTCAGCCCCTTCGTGGCACATTCTGAGCTCCAGTCGTGGAAAGAAACGACTCACTTGATTCACCTGGAGCTGGTTCATCCTGCTCACAATGTCTGGAGCCGGGGGAGCATGAGCGCCCTATGAGCGCTCGTCAGCACGTCTACGGAGCGACGTAGCCGACAAGGGCTTCATCCAGCCAGACGTTAACGTACCGTACCATACCCGTATCCTCCCGGGCCGTAGCTCATCCTCCGCCCTCTCGTGGCTGTTTGAACCAAGAACCCCTCGCCCTCTCCACTACTGAGGACGAGGGAGTCCTGCGTCGAAACGTTGCGAGAGTGGTGCCCGCGCTGGGCCTCGTGGACGTGTTGAGGGATGGCGTGGTGGTGGGCCGGTGGTGGGTGGTGAGGAGGGAGTCCAGGACGATCTTGGGGCACAGTAACCGGCTGGGGGGGATGGGATATGTGCTTGCGACGATTCTGCTTCTGGTGTGGATGGTGAGGATGGGTGTTCTGAGAGGTCTGAGAGATCTGGGAGGTGTGGATTGGGTTTCCAGGATGTGCGGGATGTAGGGGATTCTGAGCCTGAGCTGGAGCGCGGGGTTTGACGGGGGTCGAGGTGGTGTGGCCCGCCAGGGCAGGCCAGCTGTCCTCGGCAGGGGCCATCATGAGGGACGGGCGAGCAGGGGTGGAGAAGGGAGGTAGCAGACAGGCAGACGAGAGCTGTGAAGGGGATGGAAACGGGATGACAGCGAGAGAAGGACAAGGAAGAGATGAGAAGACGAGAGTGTCCGAGGTGAGGTTGGTGATGAACGTTAGGCTGAGGAGGAACGGAGGGGGGAAGAGAGAGTGAACAGGGTGGGGACATCGTTAGCCCGGGCCCGTGGGCCATCCAGTCAGCTGTCATACCACCACAAGCTTCTCGTGCCAACGGTTGCGTGACGCTCATGCAGGGGTTCATTATTCATCAATCAATCGATCATTCTCTGAGTACTCCGTCGCCGTCCCAGCCCGCCACACCGTTGCCACGTTTCCTCCGTGGGTCCTTTGGTTCACACGTCTCCCGTCCTTTGGACGCAGCGTATCAGGGTCTGCAAAGGTCGACACTGCCGATCTATCCTCTCTAGTGCGCCTCCGCTCGGACCCGCGGGACGTCGGAGGTTGAACCTCGTGGTTGAATCACTCCCAAAGGAGGTGCGGGCGTCGGTGGTGGGGAATGAGCTTGCCTCATGGGGGTAATGCGAGCTCGGAAAGGACGGGGCGGCGGGGAGTCAAAGGCATGTGCCGCGATGTCATCGTGTAATCTACGTCTCACCGCATGATACAACATCGACAAGCTCAGGCGAGATGCTGTCGGATCAGTGCAACAGAACCAGGAGTCAGTGAGTCCCTAGAAGCCGACACTGTGGAACTGTCCGACCATACATGCTACACGGTCCGACAGAGTAGCAGCATAGCAATGTGAGGTCGGGTGGACGGAGAGGATCACGGGTGCCATGATACGCAAGCGAGAGCCACCTTGTCTGATTTGTGGCGCCACATCCAACTCGACTCGGAGTCAACCGCGCCACGACTCGACCGGCGACCGCCGCCACGACTCGGACTGGGCCACACATATCAAAGTACTTTTCCGAGTCCACTGACGACAACGAGATATTTCAACCAACCCATCTACGCATCATCCATCTTTCCACACCCACCCCGACCACCTCCCACACCAGCACCATGGCAAGCACCGCCCCCGTAGCCGCCGGGACGTCCTCTGAGACCCGTCCCCGCCAGCCCATCTGGCTCCGATGCGAGAAGAAGCCGTTCGAGCATCGTTCAGCCCTGACCCCCACGACCGCCAAGACGCTGCTGGACAACAACTTTGAGGTGTTCGTGGAGAGGGATCCGCAACGTATCTTCGAAGACGAGGAGTTTGAGGCGTGAGTGAGAGGCGGTATCTTCTGCCTGATGCGGCTCGCTTGTACGCCAGCCTGTGTCAGCGGCGCGATTGCGTTGATCCAGTGTCCGGCTCGGAGTCGTTGTAGTCCTAGTCGACTAACTCGCGCAGGGTCGGCTGCAAGTTGGTGCCCAACAACACATGGCCTTCCGCCCCTCTCGAGGTGCCCATCATCGGCCTCAAAGAGCTGCCCGAGTCGACGTGAGTGTCCCGCGCTCTTAGCTCCTATCGCCTTATCACACCATCCAAGCCGCAGTGGAGTCTTCTTCATCCTCCGCCCGGTCCAGTCCCTCCTTTCACTCGCACTCTCGTACCCGCCTGCATCTCCGCTTATCTGCCTCGCCTTAGCGACCCGCTTCCCCACACCCACATCCAGTTCGCCCACTGCTACAAGCACCAGGGGGGTTGGAACGACGTCCTCCGCCGCTTCGCCCACGGCAAGGGCACGCTGTACGACCTCGAGTTCCTCGAGGACCCTGCGACGCGTCGTCGTGTAGCTGCATTCGGCTTCCACGCCGGTTTCGCGGGTGCCGCGGCCGGCGCGCTCGCGTACGCCGAGCAGGAGAAGGAAGGCGGCAAGGGCGTGCTCAAGGGCCTGAAGCCGTACCCCAATGAGGAGGCCATGGTCAGCCATGTGCGCACGGCGCTCGAGAGCGTCAAGGGCGGAGTGGACAAGGTCAAGGTGCTCGTCATCGGCGCGCTGGGGAGGTGTGGGAGCGGTGCAGTCGACCTCTTCCGCAAGGCCGGACTTGCAGAGTGAGTCGACGCGTCGACGCGTCAATCCTGTTGACGCTCTGAGACCTCCCTTCTTCGTCGAGGTCTCGACCGCGATTACGGATTTGAGACTGACCTCGCAGGGACAACATCGTCAAGTGGGACATGGCCGAGACTGCCAAGGGCGGACCGTTCGAGGAGATTCTTGACGGTGAGTGGGGCCGAACCGAACCGAACCGGGCCGAGCCTTCCCGTCCAGTCCTCCATGTCCGATATCACCCAACCATCGTCCATCGAGCTCACTCGCCACAGTCGACATCTTTGTCAACTGCATTTACCTCTCCAAGCCCATTCCCAAGTTCATCACCTCGGACTTCATCGCCCAGGCTGGGGACAAGCGCCGTCTCAGCGTCGTCGTCGACGTCTCGTGCGAGTGAGTTGTAGCGTTCCGCCGTGCCACGGGTCCGGATCCGTCCCGCTTCGTGTATTCCTCCTGTTCACGCAAGTGGCCAGAACGAGGCGTTGGAACTTGCCCCCCGAACTCACCGCTCGGAATGCGGATCCGTCGCTGACACCTCCCTCAGCACGACCAACCCGCACAACCCCATCCCGATCTACAACATCAACACGTCCTTCCCCGAGCCTACCGTCGAGGTCGACACCAAGGGCGTGGGCAAGCGATGCACCGTGATCTCCATTGACCACCTGCCGACTCTGGTGAGCGAGACTCTCCTGCGATCAATCCGAGTCCCGAGTCCCGAATCCCAGATCCCGAATCCCGAGCCCCCAGCGCGAGCACCTCGCTGACCGTTCAGCTCCCCCGCGAGTCGTCTGAGCAATTCTCCAAGGACCTCCTCCCGTCCCTCTTGCAGCTCCCCGAGCGCTCCACCGCACCCGTCTGGACAAATGCCGAGGCCCTCTTCCGCGAGAAGCTCGCCGAGGCGACCGCCTACGACGCGGAGCACGGCACGGCGTGATGGATTCGTTGGAGATCCGTTACATCCGATCCAGGCCTGCCTGTGGATGGGCTGAAGGGTATGTGGGGACGTCGAGGCCATCTGCCCATGGGTGCGATGGGTGGAGTGTGGAGTGTGCATAGATACAAATGAAGTACAACATGCAGGAGAATTGATTGAGATGATGTTCGGAGATGATACGTGCTCCATCCATCCCGTTGGCCGTCGTGCCGACCACCACCACGTCCGCTGGGCCGTTCGAGGCGGTACCGTTCACGCCAAAGGGAGATACGCCCTCCTCCTCGCCTCTTCCTCGTCCGAGAAGCGCCAAGTGATCCACTCGGGCTCGGAGTCCTCGACCATCGTCCCTTCCGCGGCCTCTGCGACCTCGGCAATGTCCTCCTCGCCGTCTCGTCCCGCGGTGCGGGGCGTTCCGGGGGTCATCGGGACGTCCACCTCTCCCTCATGACTCGACTCGACTACTCCTTGGCCAATCCCCTGCCCATCGCTCATTTCCTGTGCGGGCGGTATTGGAGCGGGTCCGTATGGAGGCGATTGCACCGGACGAGAATGACCCGACCGCGATTTCATTGGGAGGTCCTTAACCGGGTCTGCAGGCGGAGGTATACCATGCGCCTTCTCGCGGTGCTTGTGGAGAGCGGGGAGGGTGGGATGGAGGTGTGGTCGATCTGCTTTCGTCAGCTCTTTTGGATGGTGGGGTGGTGCTCGCAGCAGGGGCCGCAAGTCTAGAGTGGCCAGGGTCTGGTCTGGGTCTGGGTTCTGCGGTCTGGGGTCTGGACTGGGTGTAATGGCGGGTAGGTCAAAGTGAAGGGCCGACTGACTGTCCAGCAAACAGATCCAGATACCCATCCTGTAATTCGTTCGGCTCAGCTTCGTCGACACGATCTTATCCCAGCCGCTCCGACATCCCGCCGTTCCAGTAGCGACAATGTGCCCTCGCGACTCACCGACCCGGATCGACCGCTTTGCCCGGCATGTTCTCCGCCATCGCGGCGTGATCTGTGTACCCTACCCGACTCAGCGATCGCATCTCGATACGCACGAGTGTTACCCCCGAACACCAAGTGACCTGTGACCCCGAGGATGGACTCACGATCAGGGAGGACGAGGTTTGGTGAGATCCGGGATGGGAGTGTCCACGGAACGACTTGAGATGGCGCATTCGCAGAGGAGAAAGCGAGCGGGGAGGTCGCTGGCCCACCCACGGCTATGGCCTGAGGCTGGGGCTCGGATGGATACGTCGACATCGCTGGACGGTTTTGTGCCCTTTGAGTTAATTGCTTCGCCCTCTCGAGACGGAAGACGGTATGATGAGGGTTGAAGTGGTTCATTGAGACTCGAAGTGGACACGGGTTGTGGAGGTCATCATCGAGTGGCATTTGCTCCGGCTGGTGATTCGCCTTTCATTGCCTACCGATGTGGTTTGGCCGGCTTCATTCACTATATTTTCCCCAATTGAAACCACACCAGCAGGTGCAGAACGGCAGAACAAGAAGCCTCAACGCGTTTCTGTAGCACTACACGAGCATCCGCTCGCGCTCTGCAGCAGCTCAACCCGTAGGTCAAGGGGCCGTAACCAGCCATGCACCCTCTCCCTCGCAATTCGTCTACACGTCGATGCTAGCGATGAATGCATGCAAACCCCGTGCCGTCTTCCACTCCCTAATGATCCAGATTCCCTTGCACGTCCCACCCCAGCTCCTTCTGCCTCTCATGCTCCTTCGCCGCCTCCTCCGGCGTGAGTCTCCCCTTCGCGATGCTCAGCCTCGGCGGGACGCCGTGTTCCGCTGAATATGGACGGTCGGCGTCTGACCAGATCTTGAGGAGACGGTCGTGTTGCTCTTCTACCCATTCGGGGAGCTTGCACCAGTCTGAACAGGGTCAGCGACTGAGACGAGATGGGAGTGGTCGGAATCTCGGAGCTCCGACTGGGCAGTGACCGGAAGGGTGATGAGAATCCCGTTGGGGGAGATGAACACGACGAGTCTCCGGATACGAGCTGGTGGCGAGTGCAACTGAAAGGCAGAAGGACAGGAGGGGTAGGGGTCCAGGGCTCGAAGGATGGGCAGGACCTCTGCAGCAAGAAGTAACAGGTTCGAGGTGGGGATCGAGAGTATCATCCGAGGTGGATGGTGATGGAGAACGAGAAGCCGCATGCGCAACCACCGCAACTCGACTCACGCAGCCCAACCGTCTCCACCGACACATCAAGCTGGTTCCAATCGCCCATTGTCCAGCCCATATCTATTCGCTCCACTGGATCCGTCACTGGGTCGAGGTGATGGAGCCATTGGCCCGTCCGTGCATCTTCGATCTTGATGACATGGGCTGGGGGCATATCCGCGGATCCGATCCATGATACCTGTTCGATTCAGTCGGGTCGTCCACGTGTCAGATACCGCATTGAGCCGCCGGATCCGCGAGTCCGCGAGTCCGCGCGGACAACGGACGACGGCCGATGGCAACGAAGTGGGAAGCAGAGCGAAGCTGAAGCCACCGTCCGTGTGCGATTGCCGGGCAGAAACCCCATTGCGGGGACGGGGTGGTGTAGCGATGGGTGAGGACGCCGCAGCGTCGCACCCCGCGCACTCACCAGAGGCCAGCTCATGGCATACGCAAGACCACGGAAATAACCCTTGAAGTAATGTGATCTGCCGGCGGACGTGCCCCAGTAGACGTTCTTCGCGCAGTCAATGTCCTTGAACGCCGAGATGAGGTTCGGCATGACGAGGATGGTCTGCAACGTCAGCCAATGCGTGCGCTACGCATCCCGTCATGGCTTGATGAGCTCACGTCGTCGTCCGCTTTCCTATTCGCGAGTCAGCAGAACGAAGCGACATGCGGGTGTGAGAGCGAGACGGGCCACACGCAGAGGATCTCACTCACACCACGAATCTTGGGCGTCCCTTCACCCTGCCTGGCCCCTCAAACTCGTGCGCGACCCATTTGAAGTACTCGTGCGTCTTGCCCAGATCAATGTTGTCCACCACCGGGAGCAGCACCATGTCTCCGTGCTCGTCCATCTCTTGCTGGATGTCGCGGAGGAAGAGGGAGCGTTGGAGCGCTTCCTGCGAGATGGGCTTCTCGGGGAATGGCGGTAGACCGAGAATAAATTTGACGGTCACCAGATTGGGTGGGAAGTCGGGTAAGATGACACGGCGATACCTGTGCGTGTCGAAGCTCTCGTCAGTGCACCTCCTGGGAGCTCGAGCTCAAGAGGTGGTAGGAGTGATAGAGACAAGCGAAGGTGATCGTGGCAGTGACGTTCCGGTGTCTGTGACGCTTTGGTAACACTTACAAATCCCTTCGCTCCTTGCTGCCTGCTGCGGAGAAGATACCGAGGAAGACCAACACGCCCTTGTCCTCTCCTTCGAGGGGTATATCGCAACCGATCTGATACGGTTGCCTGCTCGCCAGCAGCGCAAAGTCTGGTTCCTCGAAACTCCTCTGGATTTCCTCCTCGAGCAGATGCGCGTCTTTTCCTTGCGCCACGTCCTTCCCCTCGCCTGTATCTGCCGGCGTGTCCGGCGAGGCCGCTGTGCTGAGTGTGGTATCCGCCGAGCGGGGGGTGGAGAGGGATGCGGCGTTGAGCGCCAAGATGATGAGGAGGATGACGGAGAGGACGAGGAGGTACAAAGCGGTTTTGAGGCGTATGGAAGGCCGGAGGAGCTGGCGCGGGGAGAAGGAAAGGGGGGATGATCGGGGATAAGTCCTGGCAGGAGAGCCCGAGAGGGGCTTGGGAGAAGGTGTCATCGAGATGAGGAGGGGGTTGGACTGGGCATGGGGCGTGAGCGGTGGAGACGGGCTCGAAGCGACTTGCGGTGCCGCAAGGGTGGGGTGGGGTGTCGGGGCGGCGCAGGCGCGACTGGAAGTCAAAATCGTTTTTGGTCGTTCGACTGGGTAGCCCGTGTACAGGGAGCGATTGGATGGTAGATTGGCCACGGTAGACCTGTCGACTCGCTACAGGATCGTTGGATGCTGGACGTGAAAGAAAGAGATGAGGAATGGGACGTGTCTGAAAGGAAAACAGCCCCAGTGCAGGCAGGCAGGCAGGCAGACGACGACCGTCAAATTCACGAGGCCCCGCAACCGGGATTGGATCCGAACAGAACACCATACGGCACTTTCGTTTTCATGGGCTTGCTATCACAACACTCAGTACTGAGGGAGCCGCCGCACCATGTCCGACTCGACAGCTCAGACAGTCAGGCAACTGAAGATCAAGACTGGCGTGGTGAAGCGGTGAGTGGATCGTCACGCCGTCTTCGACGCCTCGTCCAAGCGTGCGTTCCACCGCGGCGTAGGGGAACTGGGCCTGGGCAGCCTACACTGTTTGCTTCGTATGACTCTATTACCACGCCCCCGTCACATGTCGCTGTGATCCGTCGGTGCCCGCTGGATCGCGCTGACAAGCCCAGGCTGTTCAAGGAGGAAAAGACATATCGCGTCGAAGCGGAGGATCAGCGCAAAGTGCTTGCCAAGCTGAAGGATGAGGATGCCGACGGTGCGGACATCCGGAATGCTGTGGGTGGATTGTGGAGTCACCTGAGGACTCTCATATTCGGGCGTGGCATACATGCGTAGCTGATCTGGGTATCGGTATCTCTCGTCCATGCTTTTCCATCTCTCGCTCACTGCCGACAACCTACCACCTCACCTCGCGCTCGCTCGCGCGTGGATCCATGTCCAACCTGATTCCCCTCATCCATCTCCCTTCACTGCCCATCGCCCGATGTCCTCTCCTCTACTGGTACCGCCTCCACCTCACCCTTCGCCCTCGCAATCACCCCGCAGGAACGCGTCCTCAAAGACTCCGAGCAGATGATTCCCCGGACACGCAAATCCCTCGAGGACGCCGTCCTCGCCCTGCAGGATCTGGTGGTGAGTCGGCAGTTGACCACGCTCAGGTCGACGTCACGTCGTTCCACCCGCCCGATCGCCGCTGATGATGTTCACCCCTTCACCATTTCACTTCGTCGCTGATTTATCCAAATCTACCGCACCTCGTACCGCAATCCTCTTGTCGCTCGTTCTGTCCGACGGTTTGCCTTTCGATTGTCTGCGCTCGACTTGGCCCCATCAACACCCGCGCTCGCACTGCCAATACCCACGCTCTCATGGCGTACACCCACGCTCACCCCACACCTCGTCCCTGCTGCATCCTGCGGCCGCGGCTCATGTTCGCCATCAACGTCGCTGCCACTCCACGTGGTGATCAATTTCCCCTGCCTTGTGGCCCCTGGTCCCTATGGTCTTCGGTACTCTCTGGGCTCCCGCATCCGCTCCTGCTCTTCGCCGCTTCGCTTCTCCCCGCAGGACGCCCTCGCCGCCGAGCCATCCCTATCCGAAACGCCCGAGTACACCGCCGCCAAATCGCAGCTTGAGGAAGTGGATGCGGCGTGGAAGATCAACGGGGCATGATGGGGACACTCGTCGCGGACACATTGTCAGCGGGGCAGGTAGTATGCAGCGGCTGCATGCGCTATTGATATTCGTGAAGACTTCTTCCGGTCATCCGTATCGGGCCAAGGTGGCCCGGATGGTCCAGGTGGTCAAGGTGGTCAAGGTCAGGTCCCGGTGGTCAAGGTCAGGTCCAAACCGAATCGAGCCGGGAGTTACACTCCACGTTGCGTTTCAGGTGCAAGGCAATGAAGCGCAAGCCAGGGCCTGGCGCGGTCATGGTAGACGTGGTCTTGTTTGCCTGGATTGCGTCTCGTATCGTCTTGTCTCGTCTCGGTTCGCTTCGCGTCGCCTCGCGTCATTTCATGCATGGTCGTCACCGCTGCGCGCAGGTTTGTAATTATATGCGCGCTCTGGCATGAGTCATGACATATGAGAAACAGGATCGGTATCAAACGCATGTGTTTTGAGTGAGAACAAAAGAGACACACACCGAGCCTTCTGTTCGAGTAACATTCCCCCTGTTTGCTTTGTTGCTGTCAACAACAGTCTGGCGTCGTAGCCCCCCCCCCSCGGCTGCGTTTCATGTGAACTGTAACGGACCGAGTCTGCTGTGTAACAACAACACAAGCGATTGCGTGAGTCCATATGGGTTCGGGTCGGTCGTGAGACATCCTGTAACTGAATTGTATTTGCCCGCGTGTCCATGGACGGGGCCTTTTACCAGCCAGGAAACATTGTTCCGTATTGTCTCACCGGGCGGTGATAACAATGGGGGCGGTGTCGGAGTAACTCGCTCGACTCGGTATTACTTTGCGCATCGACTTAATACGCCTGCGCCGCGTGCAATGCTGGCGCGCAGGGTGCTAGTAGTGTCGACTGGGGTCTGCCGTTACGATGTTACGATCCTGATCCTGATCTGGACTACGTGGGTGGCGCCGAGAAGAGAACAAAGCTGAAGGGAGGAGGGTTGGGGGCAGTTGGCAGGCGTTCTCCCCATACCCTCACCGCTCACTGTTTGTGACCCCGGAAAAAATAGGTTCTGGGTGTGTCCGAGCATCCAGACCGAGCAGAACTCATCGGGCATGGATCTCATGCGATTCATGCGAAGAGCTCTTGGTGCTCGCCGCTGTTGCTCACTTCTCACCAGCCCCCTGCCCTGCCCCTTGGACCTCGCACCTGGCCCAAGCTCAAGAAGCGTTGGGCTGCTATCGTCGATCATCTTGGGCCTCCCGCATGATCGCCCAACGTCTCGTCGCCCCCTCTCCTCGCATGCTATTCCCTTCGTGTCGACGTCCCTCTTCCCTCCGCCTCGTCCTCCTCCCCCGCTCTCGGTCGGCGGTGTTTGCTTGATTACAGTTGTTTGATTGATGTAACGTTTCGGCGATAAAAACAAAGAAAAAGCAACGAACCCCTCGTTCCTGCTCCCTGCTCCCTGCTCATCAAACACCCGGAGTCCACTCCTGTCTCTCGCTCTAACCACTGTCACTCTCCCACTGTCAGCCATTGTGCTCCACGCGCTCTCGTCATTCCAGGCGCCCCGCTCGGTCTCCCACTCTGCTGGTACACTTCGGCTCCAAACCCAGTAATTTCCCTACCCTAGCGACGCACCACCACGCACTGCGCCACGCCGCATTGACGCTGTGGTGTCGTGCTCTGTCGCTGCTGCTGTTTTGTGTTGGACCAGGATCTCGGAGATACCCACTTTACCCACTGCCCTCCCCAACCCCACCTGGCCTCTGGGCCTTGCCCTGAACTGAGACGCTAAGTCCACCCTCGACGACGACGACATGGTCTGCAGTGCAACGCATGCGCCGCGACTACTGCATGTTCTCCTGTCCGCTGTCCGCTGTCCCCTCTCTGCTTCTCTGCTTCTCTGCTTCTCTGCCTCGCCGCTGCTTCTGCTGCTGCTGCTTGGGGTCCGAAGCTGTGCCCAGGGCTGCCTCTCTCTTCGCATGCTCGCAGCTCGCTCGCCCTTGCCCCGTGTCTCTCTCTTCGGCTGACACCACAACAACACCACTGACACCGAGCGTGGACACCGAGCGCTCAAAGTACGTTGAAGCGCTCAAGCCTCGAGCCTTGTGGGAATTGGAGCACGTACACAAAAGACCACAAATACATAACCAGCGCGTCAAGGGGTCTGTGTACTCACCAACCATCGATCGTCTACCGAAAGTATAACCACAGGTCCATCAAGTACCTCAACAAGTCTATCCCCCCGCTCAGCTCGGATCGATCAACATCAGCTCAACCTACCGAACTTACCAAGCCTAGACCCACCACATATATACAGCTTACCGCTGATCCTGCCCCACTCCCCCTTTTGCTCTCGCAACACAACCCTCCCCGGCTGTCGCTCAACCACCATCACCACCACCATCACCATGCTGGTCCTCGCCATCCTCTCCCTCGTCCTCGCCTCCATCTCCTCCACCCTCGCGCGCCCCGCCCCGGTGCCCGCAACCGTCCTCGCCGCGAGAGGTCCCCCGGCCGTAGGCCCACGGAAAACCAGGCCGTACGAGTACCAGCCGATCCGGTGGCTCACACGCTTTGGCGGTGAGGTGGTTGCGGACGGGTCGATCGATCTGGAGTGGACAGGAGGGTCGGGAAAGGGTTACGAGGTGTACTTTATCCCCCAATGGCCTGAGCTGGAGCAGTACTACGTGAGTAGCGCGCCCCTCACTCACCCTTCGCTGTGCAGTCAGATCGGTCGCGACAAAGACTGACCCCACAGCCCGTCGATATCGTCTCAACCACGGACACATCGTACAAGTGGCGGGCACCCAAGATCGACGAGTACCCAGAAGGCACGACCTTGTGAGTGCCAGTGGTACCCAAACACTCCAGCACACCCCCATCGCGCTTTGCACCGCGATCACCGCTGACTCGCACCCACGCAGCATCCTCGCCGTCAACGATGTTGTCAGCGGAGTCGGTTCGGCATGGTACGACGTCACGCAGCTGCAAGACTTTGTGGAAGACAAGGAGTTCGAGGACCAGGAAGCTGGTTCGCTGTTTGGCTTCTTCCATCTGTAACCCCGGGACTGTAGAAGAGACGCCCATTGGCTCTGTATCAGAGTAGTGGTCGCTATGTCTCTGTGGACTCTGGTATATAATGTCTGCCTGTTGTTCTGCCTACACATCGAAGTTGAGGATATCACATATCACGTCGACGCCACGCCCAACGCGAAGGCTGATAACCACGCATTGTCGATACTGTCCCTGGGTCCACGCCGGGGTATATGGCTCTATGTACAGCGCGACGCGCGTCCTCCAGTACGGTACTAGGACAGCACATGAGACATGTCTCACCAGACGTCGTCCACGGTATGTGCTCGTACTCGTGCTCGTACAGTGCTCGCACTTGTATATGCTACAGACGCGCTCTACGTTCCTGGCCACGACAGATAGTTCCAATCCGTCAAGTGTCCCAACCCATAGATATTCGCCATGAGCTCGTCTAGATCATACCACTCTGTCCTCCCCCACGGGTTCCTCAGCGTCACCGTCCTGTTCCCATTACCGTAGTCGTTCGTGTACATCACGGCGTAGTCGTGGTTCGCTCCGATCTGGTACGGGGTGGTGGTCCCGACACTGCCGTATGTTGAGAGCACGACGGGCGTCCAGTACCCTTTGGAGCAGTCTGAGAAGAACTCATCGGAGCCGGTGTAGTTGGTCGTTGCCCTCCGAAGAGCGGGGTAGCCTGTCAGAGCAGATAGTGCAAGATACCCACTTCCCCCGTTCGGGTCGATACCACCCGCCGAGGTGATGCCGTCGACATACGTCACGGTGCCCAAGAGCTGGACCGCCTGGGTCATCGCCGAATGCCACCATACCCCTCCCGGGTCGTCCTCCGTTGTCGACTCATTGGCGATGGTGGTCGTAAAGTTGTGGGCGACGTACGAGTTGGGATCGAACACCGTGACAACCGCGAGGTCCGAGGAAGGGTAGGAGAGATTCGCCATGGAACTGCCGTTGGGGAAATTGTACATGTTCTCAACCCAGGATGGGGAGGTGATCACCACGGCGAGAGACGCGGCGACGAGCCAGCAGTCGAGGACTTTGACTGAGGGAGCGGATCCGTGAGCGTCAGCTTCAAAATCCCGACCGGTGCGTATCCTACGTTACACGCTACAGGCCGCTTCACCCCCGGCTCACCTTGCTGGAGGTCCTTCCACGACGGAGTGTTGTTCCACAGCACAGTGTAGTTGAATGTCGACACCGTCGCATTGTCGCTGGAGTCCCTCGCCGAGAGTCTCTCCAGACTTCGCTCGGTCACCGTGTCGGGTACAAAGTCGGGCGGGGGAACTGGGCGACACCTGCTTCAGCTTGGATTCTGTATACAGTGCTCGTACTGCACCGGATGGGAGGAGTAAGGATGACTAAGGATGACTGGGCAGACGTACGAGCCGCTAGAGCTATGCCAGTCAGCGTCCACACGAAGTACCACGGTCCTTCCCCAATCGTCTCCCAGCCGAGCCAACACCCCGCCGGACCACTCACCGAGTTTCGAGAGCAGCAGCAGCTGCGGCAAACTAGTCCACGTCCGAACGAACAGCATCAGGGCCCTCATCGGGGTCAGGGACAGCAGTAGAGACGATCAGAGCAGGTAGGAGGTGAACGAGTGTGAGTATGAGCGAGTGCAATCAAGCGGTACACGCCATGATCAGCCGTCCAGCAGTCGAGCAGTCGAGCAGTCGAGCAGTCGAGCAGTCGAGCAGTCGAGCAGTCCGATAGTCCGACAGTCAGACGAGTTAGTAACGTCCTGTCAGACGATCACCAGTCAATTCGGTGAACACAAGTTGATATGATGTAGCGAATGACAGTCTGAACAAGAACTCAGGAGTTCAAGCCGGGAGTTGCTGAAGTTGCTCTCGATGCAGCCCTGAAAGGAGGCTGAGACGCGACGGTCCGCGGGGCCATAAAGGAGGAGCGCGACGATCGCTTGGTGATACGCGGTGCCCTGCGCCTGTTTCAGTGAGTGCCGTGTCGGGAGCACACATGCAAAGGATCTCGAGAAGGCCCTAGGTTTTGGGTTGACCGGCGGCAATGGCTGTGCACCATTGTCGGCCGTGGCTTCATGGGCTTGACGAGATGCGCGCCGGTACCCGCCACCCTTTCCGTGCCCGGGGGGGACGTTGCAGCTGACCACCGCTGAGACAAGTCCATCCCGGTGCATCCCGGTGCATCACGCATTCGCCGTTTCCTCACCCACATCCTTCCCCTGCGCCTCACTTCCCACCTCCGCCTGTGACTCTGGCTCCAGCTTAGGCTCCGGCTCGGTCGGCGCCTCCGGCTCTGGCGCCTTCTCATCCGACCACCCTCTCCAATCCCCATCCCACTCACTTCCCGCCCATCGAGGCAACGGCGTCTCCCACCTCCCCAGGTTCTCCGTCGTGTACCGTAGCGCATGGAGGTAGATGAACAGACCCTCTGGGTCCGGGTCGTCCGGGAGTGGGACGAAGCATTGCTCGCAGAATCCGGCGGGGAGGTAATCTGGTCGGCGGAGGGGAGAGGGGGTGTCGTCTGGTAGCGGTTCGGGAAGGACGCGTTTGGATGGTCGTTTGCCTCGGGGGCCGGTCTTGACTCGGTGCGAGAGCACGGGACCGGGCGGGAGCGCGGACGAGGACGTTGATGATGTGGACGCGGATGTGGGAGTGGGGGTGGGAGTGTCGGCGGGGTCAGTGACGGAGGTAGCGGCAGTGGAGGAGGCGGAGGCCGGAGCAGGGTCTCCCGGAGCAGGTGTCGGAGGGTGAGAAGGGACGGGTGTCGGGTGGATAGAGACGTCAGGGGTGGAAGCTTCCGACTGGTTCTGCTGGTTCTGCTGATTCTGCTGGTTCTGCTGCATGGCCGCTTCGATCCGATCCTGCGCTGCCTTGGCGGTGAACACCACTTCCTTCCACCTGACATCTTGTCAGTCCCGACACACCATGCGCAAGCAGCCGGGTTGGCGAGGACAGCGTCGTCTCGCCAAGCGGTGTGACGTCGATCGCGCGGCACTCCACTGATTTGGGGTCATCGGTCGGACCGTCCTACTCACTTGATCCAGTCCTCCTGCTCGTCCCGCATCTTTCTGAGCTTTGCAATGATATCCTTTGCCTGCCGACTCAGCCGGATCGGGCTGGTGATATCGATGTTTTCATACTCCCTATCTCTGAGATCGAGTTTGCCCGCTTTGATCGCGAGGGTATCTTCGTCTGGCGGGAGCTCCTGCCCCGCAAGTCTCGCCGAGTCGTCCGGGACGGGACGCGCGCGGGCGGCGGCAGCGGCGGAGGTGGATGCTGGCGGGGGAGGGGCAGAGCCCCGCGGACCTGGATTAGGGATGATTTGCCGCCGGGAGAGCTGCTCGGCTTGGTATGTCGAAGACGATTCTCCGGGGGGAGCGAGCTCGATACCCCCCCGTCCGAGATTTGAGCCCCAAACAGAGGTGAGGCCGTACAGCGGGTCATTTGCGATAGGGTATCCCAGGTATTGGAGGTGTACCCGGATCTGGTGGGCTAACACGCATCAGCACCGATCGGGTGACATGCACAGATGCGGGATAGCTCACTTCTACCGGTTTGCGGTCGGCCTGTACACCCGTCAGCATGGATCAGCCATTATGGACGAGCAGGAACAGACCCCGTCCGAAGGTAGAGCCACTTCCACGGCCATGGAGCAAGCTCACGTCCGAACGGAGGGCGGAAGAGGCGCGGCGAAGCTTGACACGGCGACGCTTGACACGGAGACACTCACAGTGCACCACACTCTGACCTCTCTTCGCATCGTACGAGAGCCGCTTGAAGATCGTCTTGGCCTCCTTGCCCTCGGGAGTGACTATGACGAGGCCCATCTGCCGGTCGACCGACAGCAGAGGTTGGTCGACGGTGATTTCTCCTCTGGCAGATCAGTATGAGATCGGAGTCGTCTTTGTCTTCACAGGCCCGTCCGAGAGTTCGTTCGGGTGAGGGTGTATGAGTAGATTCGGGCGAGGGGGACGGAAATCTCCTCGTTGCCAATGCGGTCAAAAACCCATCTGGCTATCGATGATTCCTGACTGGGAGATTCAAGGATAGGTAAAACACGACAAGGATCCGCGCGACAGTGCCAAGACAGTCGCAAATGCCAGCTCGTGACCTCACTCACTCTGGGAACTCCCCCACCACTCTCGCGACATACTCCTTCCGGACCGTCCCCTCCCTGAACTCCGTGGCGAGTCGTCCGGCCGCCGAACCGGACAGCGCGAGGATCATGAGTCCCGACGTGAGCCGGTCGAGGCGGTTCACCGCTACGGCGTTGGTCAGCTACGAGGGCGATCACCGTCGCACTGCAGACGGATGGGTCGTGGGTGATGGTTGGTGGGTGGTGGGTGGTGGGTGGTGGGTGGTGGGTGGTGGGTGGTGGGTGGTGGGTGGTGATCGGTGGTAGGTGTTAGGAGGTAGGAGGTAGGTGGTAGGCGGTGGATGGTAGGTGGCGAAGGTGGATGGACTCACAGTACGCCTTGATCCCGTGATCGAGCTCGAGCAGCTCAAGCACCGTGTGTCGGTAATACCGTCCCGTGGCGTGTACGGGCTACGACACGGCGTCAGCGACGGGACCAGGTGAGTCGGCTTCTCACGGGGCGAGTTTGGAGCGAAACCAGACCCCCCGCGGGGRGGGGGGGGGGGAGGGCACGCTATGGTGAGAGGCAGGAGAAAGACCAAGTTGGGGTGGGTGGAGGGTTGAGAGTACGCGTACGCTGTACCTCGCGGTACAGCCATGCACCTAACTCACAATCGAGCCTGGCTTGGAGATCACGATAAACTCCTTCGCCCGATCGATGTGGAGTAGCAGGATAGGGTCGTTGGTGATTGGCGGCTCGTGTCGGTGGACTGTGTTACTAGTGTGGATCAGCGTGGGCGCAGATTGAGGTCGGGCAGACGAGCCCAGGATCTCTCGCGCATGAATGCTCAGACCACGGGTCGACCAGGACCACGCCGCGGGTCGCAGAGGACCACGCTGGGTTGCAGAGGCCATGTAGTACGATCAAGAGCCTCCACATAGAGCTATTGAGAACGAGGTCGTTCGAGTATCGCCACTCGGTACACGGCTCCCCAGATGGACAGGAATAGGTAGGGCGCGCCGAATCGACGGATGCACAACTTCGACTCACTCCACGCGGTCCCCATCGCGCAGGATCAAATCGGGCGAAGCGATATGCCCATTGACCTTTGTCACGCCCGACTCGAGCGCGTGCCGCTATCAACAAACAGAGGAGTCAGCGTCTCTCCTCGAAGCCGGAACCTGGGAGCTGGAGCCGGAGTCGGGATAGGGTGGATCGAGCTATATCCTATCCGGAACACCGCGGGTGAAACGGGCCGGATCCACGCACATAGTAGTCAACTGACCGGTCCCGGAACTCGGTCGATACGACCTCGAGGAGTTGTCGGCCGATCCATCTGAAGAGGGGGTAAGTTCTCGCTCGGATAACGTCTTCCCTCGCCCATTCTCCCGAGGGTCGAAGCATCAGAAGTCCAGAGGACCAGAGATCCGGAGAAGCAGAGATCCGGAGGAGCAGAGGTCAAGGGGAGCAGAGGTGCCAAGGAGCAGAGGTCTCGCCAGAGCACGCTGGCTGCACGTCCGGCCCGAGGCACAGTGCGAACCGTAGAAGGACAGTCGCCCGGATCCCCAGAGCCGACGGGAGACTCCATCACTCACCGTTTCTTCACGTAGGTCATGTACGGCCACCAGTACGGCTTGATGTACCTCAACTTTGGGTTCTCGCCATTGGGATACACCCTCGACTCGGATTCGGACTCGGACTCGGTCTCGCGAGCTGGGTCTCCGTCTCCGTCTCCGATTCTGTCGGCGCGTGCTGATCCCGCCTGCGCTCCCTCACGAAGTGGAGGGACCGAGTCCGTGGCGTGCGCGGTGTCTGCGCTGCGCTCGAGCTCGGACATGGTATTGTGTGGATGCAGAAAGGTTCGATCGAGCATGAGCGACGTTGAGTGTTACGGTTGCCGTTGCCGTCACCAACTTTTTGCCAGTGTCGCGTGGCCTGCCTCCACTCGCGACTCGCGGTGAGCCACACTACTAGTACTACTCGTTACTCATATTCATTCGTGTAGTATTTCAATCACACCATGGCTCCATACGCCGCCGGCACGCACCGTCGACACAGCACTGTGTGATATGCATGCTCGGCCAACAGACCATGTATACACCCGAACTGTCCGGTATCGTAATAGTCGTCACGCGGGAAGATGAGTAAGACGAGACGCGCGACTCGACCCGGCGCAACCTCCCCACAATCTCCCCTCCCTCCTCCCTCCTCTTCGCGGCCACTCCACGGCCACTCTGCCCCACGCCTCAACGAATATATACACGGAACAAAACAGACTTGGGGGATGTGGAACTAGGAACTACGCGACGAGGCGATGAGACGATGAGACGATGAATCAATCAATGGGAAGCAAGAGTCTATAGGTTGTTGGAGAGACGAGGAAGCTTGCGTGTATGGGGGATAGCTACAGAGAAGCAGGGGAGACTGGGGAACGATCGGAATTTAATATATGATTTTCGGGGGTCAGAGTCAGTCGGGGGAAGAGAACCAAGTGATTGTCTGGTTTGAGAAGAAAAGTCCTTGTTCGCGGATCAAAGTGTCCTGGATATGAGATGAATTTGAGCTGGCGGCTGGCGGCTGGCGCTGGCGTGTTTGCCACGAGTCCCCGGCCGACAGAGGGACACTCCACGTCTCGATCACCTAATGCGCCGCGACGATTGACACGGCTTCGCTCGGGTGAATCGTCTCGTTGGAGCTCTTTGAACTCTCCCTCTCGGGTGACAGCAAGTCGTCGTCGTCGTCGCCCAACACCGCCGAGTCGCGCTTGTAGCTGCCCTCGGCACCTTCCAGTCCCAAGGGCTTGGACCCATCCGAGGTCATCGAGCTCTTCCTGCTCGATTCGAACGGGCTGGCGACATCAGAGTTGGTGAGCCTGTCGTTTGAGTGCGTCGAGGTGGAGAGATGCGAGTTGACCTGGCTCAGTCCCGAGCTGGCCGAGAGGGGTGGCTGAGCATGGTGGCCTACCCCGGGCGACTCGAGCGTCGAGGGGGTCATGAGTGGGGCCGAGTTGGATGTGGAGGTGGCGGTGCTGAATGGGAAGCTAGAAGGGCTGGCTTGGGCGAAGGAAGCCGAGGCGGGGGAAGCGTCGACTCCGCTCGCGGATCGTTGAGACACAACGGAAGCGGGCCTATGCGTGCCCAAAGAGGGTCGCATCGGACGAGGACCGACAAGAGACGATCGGCTTCGCTGGAGCGAGCTTGGTGAGTTGCCCAGATCAGGGCTTTCGTGAGAGATCGATTTGGTCAGGATCGGCGGAGAAGGCGTCGAGGTGTGTTGAAAGCTGCTGCTTCGAGGCGGGAGACCCGGCGAGGGAACCGGCGCGGGAACCGGCGCGGGAACAGAACCGTTCGCAGCGATGGCCATGGCGGCGGCGGCGACCGGTGCGATCGCGGGGTTCTGACGAGGTGGCGTGGCTGGACCGAGGGCCTGCTGCGGAGCGCTCGGCGCGAACACGGGATTCTGGACAGCACTTTGGATCGGGAGGGGAGCGGCGACTTGGCGCTGGGCAGGCGCAGACGCTTCGCTACTAGACTGTGACTTGAGCGGCTCCATGATTGAAAGGCGCTTCTTGATCGTGCCGATGAAACCGAGCTTGTTTCTCGGCTTCGACTGGGGCTCATCGCGCACCGGCACCGTCGTGGGTGGTGGCACAGCAGCCTGGGACCCCAGCGGCATGGACAGCCGAGGGGTCCTCGTCTGCGCGGGGGGTGCGGTGGACAACATGGTCTGGCTCTGCGTCGCCCGATGCGTCGTTGCGGGGTTGGGGTTTGCGTGGGCTGGCCCGCTGGCTCCTGCTGAAATCGGCGGTCGTCCAAAGTTGGATGAGAGGCTACGCGATGGTGCAGCCGTTGGAGCGCCCGTAGGCGCCAATGTCTTTGACGAATGAGCTTTCTTCTCCGCCTTTCTCCGCTCCTTGTCCTCCTTCTCCTTGCGCTTGGCCTCGTCTTTCTCTTTCGCCGCGGCCTCGCGCTGCTGCTGCCTCTTGATCGCCGCCTGCCTTGCGTTCTCGGCCTTTTCCCGAGACAGACGAGTCGCCTCGGCCTTTTCGGCCGCCTTGGCTTCCTTCTTCATCTCCTTTTTGGACTTCTTTGGGCTGAGCGTTGGGGTGGCAACGGCAACCGCGGCTGGGATCGGCGGGACCGGGATCGAGTTGGGCGGTGGCGAGCGGGTGTCAACGACGGATCGACTGAGAGGGCTCGGGTTGATCGGCAAGGTCGAAGGCGGTTGCAGGGAGGGTACGTCGGCGTCGGTTCGCGCCTGCGGGACCACGCTTGGAGAGGCCATCGGCGATGCGGACGGCGACGCTGCGGGAGAAGCCCCGGCAGGAAGAGGTGCGATGTGGATCTCCTCGGCCGGAGGCGACGGGTCGGGTGAGCTGTATTGGCCTGAGAGATTGGACGTCACAGACGGAGAAGAGCTACCATATCCTCGGGGGTGGAAGTTCTACACTGTCAGCAACAATCTTGGCATTGTCGATTGCGAGATGGCTCACCTCTCCCCCGTCGAGACTCCATCGGCCCATGCCCGCGCTCTTGGACACTGGCGCACGGCTCAGCGAACGATGTCCACTGTCGTACACCGAGCTCCGGCGTCGCTCCTCTGCTGCATTCGTGCCAACAAATCCAAGTCCGTTGCCCATCGCCGCTGCAACTGCGTACCCGCCTTCGCGGGGCGCGAGGCTGCTGAGGAAATCGCGCGAGTAGTACGCCGACGGCGGTCGTCCGTTGAGCGAGGCGAGCGACTTGTTCATTGTCAGAGGATGCGAGCTGAGCGACGTCGAGGACGAGTGAGCAGATGAGAGGAGGGTCGAGTCGGCCTTGAGCGCCACGGGAGACGAAGGATCCGACTTTGCCTGCTGGTACGGGCTCTTGCCCGGTTGCGCCGCGTCCACGGAACCCTGACGGACCGTGCGCTTGCGACCGAGAATGGACGAGGGTTTGCGCGAGAGCGACGAGATGTTGTTGTACGACTTTGATTTGAGGGCTGCGCCAAACTCATCCGCTGGCGGCGGTGCAGCCGGCCCTGCGACGTCAGCGAGAAGAATCGGTTATGGACTGGCACAGAGGCGGGGACACGCACAGATCACATCGAACGGCAGACCAGTCTGCCACGACTGCTCCGACTGCTTGCTTATCCTCCGCACCGTGTCGAGTGGCCTCTCGGCGGCTTTCCGCTCCGGGTTGCTCATATCGGGCACGGCCTCGCCGTCCAACTGCCACAGATCCTCGCTGGTCATCCCGCTCATGTCGGACGTGCTGATGATGGATGATCGGTTCGAGCTGTTCCCCGTGCGTCGCCTGAAGGGCGGTTGAGGCAGGGGCAGATCGTCGGCGAGCGAGGTGGAGGATCCGTTGGGCGACTCGTGGAGAAACATCTGCGGGGGCAGGGGCACTCGGACGCTAGACGTCATGGTGAGGTTTGGATGTCTCCGTGAAGGGGGTGGACCGCGGTGTGACGACGACTCGGAAGGTGAGCGATAAGGACGGACTCCCGGTCCCAGTGGAGCACCAGGCTGGACGAGACCTCGAGACTCGTTGGAGCTGGTGCGAGATGTGACCGAGGGACGACGCTTCCACGCTGGGGGAGGGACGTCGGGGTCGCCAGAGAGAGTACGATGGAGGGTGTTGGTGGTGTTGATGGGGGAAGGCGGGCCGTTGGAAATGCCGTTGCCGCTGCGTTGTGGTGAACGAGATCGGGCGGGGCGGAGGGCGTCGAAAGGGTTCACTGCGCGCTCCTCTATCGGAGATGGGGATTGGTTCTGGGGAGGATGTCAGCGGGCGAGGCGGGGCGTTTTGACGAGGGAATTTTTGCAGCCGATCAACGAGGGGGTCGTTGAAAAAGCACGGGCAGGACGAGCGGCTATGCACATAAAGCACAAAGCAGAGAATGACCTGGGCGGTGCTACGTGGCCGAGCGAGGATGTGAGAGACGATTGACAAAGGAAGGGAAGGGAGGAAGGGAATTGGGTTGAGGCTGTGACTGCGGGGGAAGGTGATGACGAGATGGGATGGCTCAAGCGCGGTCGAGAAGAATTATAGAGTGTGAATGTGAAACTGAGAGATGGGACAGTGATGGTGGTAGTAGAGATGATGTGTAGAGGAGACGTCTGCTCGAGCCGTAGCCAAAGTCATTGCCAAAGTCATTGCCATTGCCATTGCCATTGCCATTGCCATTGCCGCTGCCCCTGTGGCTGCCGCTGCCCCTGTGGCTGCCGATGCCGTCGCTACTGTGGTACCCCTGAGATGGGACGTGGTGCGATGACCAGGTTCCACCAGGGGGACGAGTAGGTTATTACCAGGAGGAGATAGAGAGGGGGCGACGAGACGAGGTGAGACGAGGCGATAGGTGCGCTCCAGCTCGCTTGTCCCACCCATCACTCAGGGATATCTCGCTCGCTCCAGGGGGAAACAGGCCGTCGTATCACACTCGCACTCGCACTCGCACTCACCTCCTCAAAAGGCTGCAGCTGCGTGGCGAATATCGAGCTGGCCATCTTGACTCAACCACCCGATGCTCGTGTCCTCGGCGCGCCTGAACGGTAGGATGCGTGCAAAGTGTACGTCGATGGAGAAGGGAGAGTGAAGGGTGGAGATTGGTGACAAGGAGATCGGTGGTGGTGACGAACGTTGGCTCGGTGCGGCGTGCGGCGTGCGGCGTGCGGCTCGCGGCGTGCCCCGTTTCGACGATTCGAGCGCAAGGGCAAGGTACCCTCCGACCCCTGCAGGTGATTTGGTTGGTGTAGGAAGTGGAGGACGAGGAGAGAATCGCCTTGACACGAGGGGGAGGGGATAACGCTTGGCGGCTTGGAATCGGTGACGACGGTGGGGGGGAAGGGCGAGGGAGTGGATAGGCGATACCCACAGAGAGCCAAAGCGAGCTGTTCCAAGGCGAGGAGGAGAACAAGGAGCAGCACGGAGCGCAGGTGGTGCAACTAGTGATTGCTTGGGTTGTCTGGGTCTGCGTCTGGGCTGGTACCGACCAAGGGGCTGTGCCGGGTTTTTCAGGGCTGCAGGGAGGGATGGATGGGATGGTCGGTTGCTCGTGATGGTGCGCCGCAGTCCTAGCTCGATTGCAATTGCAAAAGACCGATTCTATTGTTGCGTTGCGATATGCTTGACGAGTCGAGGGTAATGGATCACTACGAGTGGGACGGATGAGGGTGAGGTGGGTCCGCGGTGTTGGCGTTGTCGTTGTCGTTGTCGTTGGCGCAGACGTTGCGACGAATGGTCCATCCGACAGTTGGGCTATGCGTTTTGCCGATTATGTTGTTTTATTGCGATGTGCGGGCTCGCGGCTAACTTGCGGCTTTTACGCCGTCACACTCGTCGACTCCTCTGGGTCTCCTCTTTCCGGCCCGACGTCGTGGTGGGGGGGACAAAACTCAAAAGATGGATGCGCGAGTTGGCGACGACAAGACGGGACGGGGCTGCTACCACTACTGCTACTGACATAAACGATGCTGACGACGGGCCGTTCGTTGCATTGGCATTGGTTGATCACCCCAGACCCCTCTCAGCGACGATACGATACAGCACCCCACCCCATCGCGTCGCTATGGCTGCCATGGCACCGGCGCCCTGGGTGTCATCGACGAATATTGATTCCAAGGGCACCGGCGCCACGACTGATTTGCATGCATGCAACCACCTCGACAGGCACCCAGAGGCGGGCGGGAGAGCCGAAGAAGCGGGTGACTACAGGGGTCAGGGGGAAGGAGAGGGGGGAGGAAGAGGCGGGAGCACGAAGCCAAAGGGGTATGTATCTATGTGGAGTGACGACAGTGGTGTGTACATACTGTGCGCCCCCGCAGTTGAATCGGGCAAGAAACAGAGGGGGTTTGCGACGGGAATAGACACGACGACAGGGAGATTGACCACTGCGCCGCGAGGAAAGTGTCGACTACCAAGCATGCAGCATGGACCCGTCACTATGACTTGTCTCTGTTGGGCAATTTGCCTTCGCCAACAACTCTACCCGCTTCGAGTGGCTCGGAGAGAACGAGCGACAGGCCGACGCACCACCCGACAAACCCTCCACCTCGTATCCCGTTGCGGGAGAGACTTGACTTGCGAGGGGTCACGCGGTACCAGCACGAGGAGATACTACTACTAATGGGGATGTACTTGTACACGTATTATGTGCGTGTGCGTATTGGTGTCTTGGTCGTCAAAATCATACCAGCCTCAAAGCCACGCCATGGCAGAAAGTCGCTGCGCCGGGAGGCTGCGCATCCCCCGACTTTGCCCAGCGTCACAGGCCCCGATCCCGATGGGCTGATTCAGGGAAACCCCCGGTTCAAAGGGGCAAATCAGGGGCAAGCCCGACCCGGCACCACAGCAAGGGCAGGACCAAGGAACCGGCGGCAGACATGCCGAACGGTGGGGGCCATGACGTAGCGAGAAATATCAGCCCCGGCGCAAAGTGGCCGGAGTGGCAGGGGACGATCCTGCTCGAGGTGGTGTCAACGTAAAGCCTTGTATAAATAAGCCTTATCGCTGCTGGCCATGCCATGCTATGGATGTGTGCAGTGAGCTCGAGCTCAACCTTAGATACGGGCTCGAGCTAACGGGTTTATCCGATGAGAGGATCGAGCGTGGAACTTGCGTCAGGTGGAGATTCACTCTGGGGGGTTTGTGGCGTCTACAAGCACAAGAGAACAGGTCGAATGTTGAGCAGAGCCCTCATCGTCATGACCAGAGTCCCCCCTCGGTGGGTTTGGCACATTCCGATGCGCCTGGGTGACTTGCCATCATATTCCTTCTCATGCTTATCAACATGGCGCCGTTCCCACACCCACGCCGAGCTTCCCAGACGTGACCCACCGCCGAGGCCGCCGGATGCGCTCCGGCGGCACGGGTTCCTCGGACCTGCTCGTCATGAGAGAAAAAGTGTGATAGTTTGTACCCTATTCGATATACCTTCCCACGATTATGATCAGATTCCTGTGACGACGAACGAGGGAGGAACGTGCTGGGAGCGTAGTGATGCTCGGTGCTCAGCTACATGCCACTCCCGTTCACTACGGTGGTTTCGTGGCGCGTGTGACGAACGGAGTGGCGCTCGTGAACGAGGTCAGCATGGATTGATTGCTAGGCGTTGGCTGAGGGGTGGGTCGCCATGAGAATCCGCCAAGCAAGCTAACATCTCGCCACGCAACTTGCACAGCTACAGCTGCCTCAACCCGCGAATGGTCGACCTCGTCGTCAGAGAGCTTGGTTAGAAGCTTTCCCACGCACAGCCTTGCAGTGGACCTACTGGAATATGTGGAGCAAACGGTAAGGGCAGACGGCGGCATCAAAATGGTTTTTGAACAGTTTCTCGCGCACGTCGGCGTTAAGCCTATGACCGAAACTCCACCGCCGTCCAGCTTGTGCCACACTGCTACTCGTCCAGTTTGATTCTTACCCAATCGGGTAATACACCCATCCAACCAACTCGTGCAGCCAGACCAGACAGACCCTCCAACCTGCAACCCGCCGTCCAGACCGCGCATATCCTTCTCATCGTCGTCGGTCTCCCATCCTCCATCCTCACAACACATATCAAAATGGTCAGTCGCCGTCTCCCTGCTCTCACCCACGTACTCGCGCAGCCGTGTGGCTGCGCGCTGCTTCTGCATGTTCCACGGGACGCTTTGGGCAGTTGCTGATGGTTCGCAGGAAGGTCAGGCCAAGCAGCCCGTCAAGCTCGCGCGTGTTCTCAAGGTGAGCGAGGTGGCTTCGTTGGTCACAGGTCTGGAGCAGCGGCGGGTGGATCTGCAACGTAGGGTCGTGGAACATGGGGAAGATGATGGAGGGCGGGTCGTCGGGATGAGATGAAGGCGGGTCGCCTGGATGGGATGAAGGCGGGTCGGAATGTTGAGTTGGGCGACGCGCAGGGGTGTAGGAGGTCTCGTTGTTTGCGGAGGGTCCTGCAGTGGTAGAGGAGGAGGGAGCCATGGCGAGGCTTGCCTGTGCTGCTGTTGAGCAAGTGGAAGGAATTGGAGAGAGCCTGGGCTCCGGTCATCGCGAAGCACGCCTTTGGAGATGAACGAGCACATCGCTGACATTGCTTCTTCTTGTCCTGCCCACTCTCGACCTGTCATGCTTCCATCGCACCCGCTCACCCACAACCCTCTTCTCGCCACGTACGCGTACTCTATCTCTCGCGTCACCCTTCAATCTGTCGACGGTCCCCTTCTCCTCGCGAATACTCAACCTCCGCATCTGTTCACCCTCGCTCTCGACAAATTTCCGTCCATCCATTCTCGATCGTCTGCCTCTCTACGCCCCTCTCCGCCTCGGTCCCGATACAGGTCCTCGGCCGCACTGGATCCCGTGGTGGTGTCACCCAGGTCCGCGTCGAGTTCATGGACGACACCTCGCGTTCGATCATCCGAAACGTCAAGGGCCCCGTCCGGGTCAACGACATCCTTGCCCTGCTCGAGTCGGAGCGTGAGGCCCGGTGAGTGGGGATCTGATTTGCGTTGCACTGCGCTGTGTTGTCCCGAGGCTGGGGTGGTGTTGGACTGTGACTTGGCGGACCGGGGGGTTTGCACGGTGGTCATGGTGTCGTTGGAGGCGTTTGGTGCGGGAGCTGCATGCCACGTTGGCGAGACGAAGCGTGGTGGACGCGGAGCAAGGAGGATAGTGTGGTTGAAAACCACCTGCCACCTGCCTCGGCGTCGGACTGGGATCAATCCTCAGCCCGCCTAAGCCGCAACGACGTCCCGACTGTCGCGCGCATGTCGCGGCACACGAAGGAGCCTCCACTCCCCATCCCCCATTCACCCGAGCCCAAGCCAACCTCAATTGCCTCTCCTGCCCCCAAACGCGAACAGTCCCCAACCGGATCAGCGAGCCTCAAATCAATATCGAATCGTGCTGACCATACCCCAGCCGACTCCGCTAATCGCCCTCCTCGTCGGGCTGGCGTAGGGAGAGCAGGATGGAGGGGTAGAGTCGTCATGTAGTCTCTTTTACGTGATGCGACACGGCACTGCATATATCCTATCTCTCCAGGGGGACGTGGCGACGTGTTGACGTGGTGACGTGGTGCTTCTGTGGTTCGACACGGGTAGATGGCCTTTGGTCGTTTCACTGGATCCACTGGAACTGGACGACGAGACGAGGGTGAAAGTGCGCTGCCCTGATGTGGTGTCGACGCGGTGTGTCCGGCCCGGCATTTACATGAAGCGCTGAATGACAGGTCTCTGGGTTCCGGTCATGGCAAATGTCATTGGACCCGAGTCGCGTCATCTACTGATTCCCGATCCACGAACCGCACCTACACTGGTGGATCTCTCTCAATCACCTTGCCAGCTAATGATTCCCCTCCGACCAGCAGTTTCTCATCGTTCTTCGGGTCGACGCATTGGGAAGTGAGAAGGGTTACGCGAACGGCTGGCGAGAGATAACCCAGCTCGAATGTGGTTCACAGGGGAATTAGCTTTTCGCCAACTCCTCCCTTCTTTAGGTTCCCGCTCCTTTTTCACCATAGGCAGAGCTGCCGCCATGATCTTGACCTTGGGACGGGAGCGCTGAAGAACCGAATCAAGCATGCACGGTGCTGGCTGATGGCTGACGCGAAGGTTACCCCTATCCAACTCAATCCAGCTCTACCAAATCCAAGCTGGCCAGGCTCATATCCCTGCCGGGTACGGACGGTCGCGGTGTACCAGTACCTCGATAGCCAATGCCAGACCTCGTTTGGCGACGATGCGGCTCACGGGTGACGGGTGACGGGTCCGGTTCATCGCTCATCGACGTGACGTGACTCCACGGCTCACCACCCTCATCTGAACGAGACTGCTAACCCCGCCTCCACACCAGATCGCAAGTCCTCATCTATCTGCTCGCTCCGACTGGCAGCTCTGCAGCTCTGCAGCAACGTCTTGCCCCCTTGTTCGTCCTTGCTTCCTCCCATCGGAGCTGCTCAACTTCGAGTGCTCGTGTCCACTCTCCTACTTACACTCACACTTACTCCCATCCAGGTCATTCTCACCCTCACTTAGAGATCCGCACTCGCCACCTCGCCACCTCGCCGCCTCGCCTCATGCGTTCCGTACGCTACACCCTCCTCCTCGTACTCTCCATCATCGGAAGTATCCTCCTCCTCGCTCGTCTGATATCACTGGACGAGCGAGAAAGTGGCCACCCCGAAACAAGAGCTTCTTCCGTCCTACATCCATCCCTCTCTTCCGGCCGGGGGTCGGACGACATCGACTCTACGAGTGGGACAGGTCTCCTAGCTGAATTCCTACAACGGCTTTACGATCGACCAACTCATACCGTCAGCGGCAGCGGCTGCGGCAGGGGTTCCTGGTGGTCGTGGAACCAAAACGACCAGTACCAGGACGGGAACCAGGACGAGGGCCTGTACGAGGATCTGTACGGCCACCAGGACGAGGATCAGTACGACTACGGTGCCGAGCCATCGCCCCGCGAGTTGTGGGATGATATCCCCGTTCCCGATCCCAGCGAGTTCTGGGCGTGGACAAAGACCGAGAACAAACAGCTCGGAGGCCAGCGCCGCAGAGCGAGTCGAGGGGGGTTGAAGGCTCAGGGCGCGAAGCATGGTATCAGGGATAATCTCAGAGATGACAGGAGGTACTTTGCAACGGGTCCTGTTGGAGGGTGAGTGCGGGTGCGAGTGCAGCGTCGGGGTCGGGTTTGGATTCGGGTTCGGGCTCGGGTTCGCGGTGCGGTGCGGTACGGAACACTGTATGACGGGCTGGAATACGGGTCTCTCTGCTTGCGGCTATATGCTGCTGAGCCTAAGGCTGAGCCTCGTGCAGGTTCAACAACCAGTTCATCACCATCGCGAACGGTGGGTCTCATTGGCGGTCTTTTGCCGGTCTCGACACTGTCTACTCCGCCCTTTTCACCATCTCCTTCACTTGCACCTTGCACTGACACGCCACAGCGCTGTGGATCGCTCAACACTCGAACCACATCCCAATCATCTTTCCCTTCATTGCCATCTCGTTCCAGTTCGGCGGGGAAGACTTCGACATCGCCGTCTCGGACGTGTTTGACCTGGACCGTCTCCGGCTTGTGCTGGACAGTCCGCCAATTGTCGAGCTGCACGAGCTGCGCCAGTACAAGAACCAGCCCCCGCACCTCTTGTCTGTGGTTTACGATGGCGAGTTCCCGCAGACGGATCGGGACGGTGTGCCCCTCCAGGTTGGGGATCTCATGCCCGCCGAAGTAGCAGATGAGGACGATGGGAAAACCCTCGGATGTTGGACGTGGGGACAGGCGTTTGACGATGCCCCCGGCGTGCTGTTCCGTTGGCCAGGTGCGTCAATTCGGACCGTGCCTTCGATGCCGAGGCCTCGCGCCCGTCGCCCAATGCAAAGCCGAGTCATGCGCTGTCACGACGGTGCTACGAAGAAGGACTGCTCACTCGTGCAGAGGCCAGCTGGACTCCCGTGCCCCGCAGCGTCTTCCTCACCGGAGCAAGGCCAGGGATGCACGGCAGCGAACTCTCCGACATCCGCAGGTTCTCCACTTTCGTTGCCGACACCGTGTCCACCCCCGAAGAGTCCCTCGCGATACTCGACAGCCTCAGCTTGCCGCGCCCAGAGATGCAGCCCGACCCGCATCTCTTCTGCGTGGACACCGTCTACTGGCAGCACGTCCAGCCGGAGCTCTCGGATCTCCACACCAGTTGGCGCCATGGTACCGGCGTGTGGCAGAGCGTAGGCCAGTACATGGGGTTCCAGCCGGCGTTGGTCCGACTCGCAGACGATTATCTGCGTTACCTGTTTGGTACCCCGCGAGACAACCCGCTGCCGCCGTTCTTCGCCGTGCACATTCGACGAGGAGGTGAGTCGATTCCGTTGTCGTTCCATGAATCGAGATCACCACCCAGAAGACCGCCCGACTGACGTCGATACAGATTTCTCCCCAGACTGGCTTGCGATGGACGCAAACGTCTGGGCGCACGCCGCTTGGGAGACAATGCAGGACCTCCAGAGCTTCGGAATCGACATCCGTCACGTCGTCTTCACCACCGACGAGCGGGATCCCGAGTGGAGGTCAGTTGGCCGCGGAGTTTGCGTCAAGCCGGCAGGCGCCGGCGCTGACAACCCACAGAGCGCCACTGCTGGAGTACGGGTGGAAGTTCATCGACCACGAGGCGGTCAAAACTGGGGAGAGGTTCGGCTGGTGGTGAGTGTAATCACTCGAACGACTCCTTTTCTTCGGACCCCCCAACCGCGCCGATTGCGCCGAACTCGTCGGTCGTCCCCTGTGGAACCGAGCTGAAATCTTCCCGCAGGTTGCCAACTCTGCTCGACGCCGTCATCCTTTCTCGCGCCTCGGGTTTCCTCGGAGGCGAAAGCAGTACCAGTGAGCGGATCACCGGTTCTATGTCCGGTTCCGGCTCGATCAGCGCTGACCACGACTGTTCTCGTTCCCAGTGAGCATCCTCGCGTACAGGAGAGTGGTGGACTGGAACGGCGGTCTGGGGCGATGGATGAGTTACGGTCATCACGTCCCCGAGGTCTGGGTGTGGACGTGGTGATGGCGTTGGCGACGGTGATCGCCATCGCGATCCTGATTGGGGTGGCGTGCGCAGTGCGATTGGTATTCCATGAATGTCTTTACGGGCATCGGGACAATCATGGCATGATAGAGCAGGAATTCATCTAGTACCGTCAGACATACTTGGGTTCAAGGCTCACATCGCCTCGTCTGTGCGATGCAGTACAATGCTAAGCGACATGGCGTGTGGCAGATGGCAGTGGCAGATGGCACACGGTAGACGGTAGCCGAGCACGGGCGGAACGAATTGCTCATCCCAATCCCAAAGCGCTGTGTCCTCTCACAGCCTGTTGGAGTTTGAGGCCTGTACCGGGCGGGAATTCAGAAACCCTCGCGATCAAAGATGGTACTCCTGCGGCCCGTTGACCTTGACGCCTCGCCGCTCCCACACACCCTCGATGTTCATGTTCTCGGTACCGCTGCGTGGTCAGCGTCCAAACGAGGCGGGCCATACTGCATCCGTGCGGCCAACTCACTCGTCCTTCAGCTTGAACCAGGGTTCTGTCTCCCCTTGCGCCGAATCCGGATTGCGGAACACGGTGTTCTTGGTCTACAGTGGGCACCCAAGGATCAGCTCGAGTACCGAGCGAGTAAAGTCATTGAAAGATGCAAGACTCGGGGGGATCATGCCGCACTCACCAGTCCGAGACTCATATGGATCGCAGGCGGGGACACTACAATCTTCTCCTCCGGCTGCTTTCCGTCCAAAAGCGCCACGACGTTCTTGGCCATCACCACCGCCTGGGCGCCACCGGGTCTCGCGGCCTTGTGGGCGCCCGAGTCGGCCACATCCCCAAGCGCGAAGATGTGCGGATAGGCGCCGTCCGCGAGCTGCAGCGTAGGCAAGACCCGGACGAAGCCCGATGGAGTGAGGAGCCCGGAGGGCGAAGTGGGAGACAGAGTAGAGAGGAAGGCGGTGTTGGGCGTTTGGCCAGTCGCGGTGATTACGAGGTCGGCAGGGATTGTTTGGCCAGAAGCAAGAGTCACGGTGGTCGGCTCGAGGGGGAAGCCGTTGGGCGGGATGACGGCGCGGGAACCGGTGACTAGTCTGCGAGTGTGAGCGATGGTCAACTACCGCCAGACTACAGTATGTGTGATTACAGCCTTGGAACTGGGACCGGGGACTGGGACTGGACTGGGATTGGGTCTGGGTCTGGGTCTGGGTCTGGGTCTGGGTCTGGGAGTGGAGCTGGGAGTGGAGCTGGGAGTGGAGCTGGGAGTGGAGCTGGGACCAAGTACAGCGTCGATTCGCGTCTCGTCGCGCGCCTCGCCCACTCACTTCACGCCAAGCTCGTCAAACCTCTTCTTGACGATCTCGTGCAGACCCTCGTGGAACCGCGACATGACCTTCTCCCTGCTCTGCACCATCGTGACCTCCTTGTCGGGGTACACCTCGAGGATATCACACGCCATCTGACACCCCACCGCGCCACCTCCGAGGATGACGATCCTTTGTGCGGTCTTGACCTTCTTCTGGTATTCCTGGAAATACGACACCGACAGGGGTTTATCCTCATCCTGCATGGATCCCGGTGACGGGAGTCGCGTGCCAGTCGCGATGGCGAGGTAGTCGTATTCCAGGGATGTGGATCCCGAGAACGGGCGGTCGAGAACCACTCGCGAAGGGTGGACCTCGAGTACAGAGGCTCGGACGACGCTGTGCAGAGACGGGTTGGGAGAAGAGGAAAAGAGGGAGGTGTACGGGATGAACGCCTTGTGCTCGTGCGAGGGGACGATGGCGAAGCGGGGCTGCGCGGTCAGCGACCTGAAGGGAATCGATACACCACAGCGAATTCGGTGTCTGGTGAACCCGTTGGAGCGAGCCAAGTGCACGCCCGACCTATAGTCGTCACACTCACAAACGCAAAGAGGTGGTGGAAGTGCGAGTGCGGCTCGACGAGCAACACGCGGTGTGTCGCCGGTAACACACTTGCGAGTTCCTTTGCTGCGGCCTGCGACTCGTCAGTCCCGTCCCAGTCCCCGCGCCCAACCAAAATCCTGAGATCCCAAGATCTCTATCCCCCTCAGGCTCAACACCAGTCCCTCGACAACCTCCCAGTGAGTCACGGTGCGGTAAGTGGAGCAGCACTTACGCAGCCGACGTATGACCCGCCGATGACAATCACGTTCTTGAGCGCTGTGACCATGTTGACGTTGTCGGGCTTTGACTGAGGGGGATGAGGCTTGAGGCTCGAGGCGAGTAGGATGACCAGGAGTGAGATACAAGCAGTAGCCAGAACACGAGAGGAGGGACGGGGCATGGGGACGCTCTCGCGGGAAGAACATGTCGAGGTTCTTATGGGGACGTGTGCGAGCCGAAGAGACATCGCAGCCGACGACCTCGGCCTTCGGTCCGGTACGGTACGAACGAGCCCCTCGCATCGTCGGGGTCTTTGACCGAGGTCCATGCTGATTCATACAGCCCTGTCTCACGGGCTCAGGCTGTTCCTCGCACGCCAGCACGACGACCACGGCGAAACACGCAAGCAAGACGCCGCAGAGAAACGAATCCTCGAAACCCGCAGTCGAGCTGCGGCGTATTCTTATCTGATAAAACCGGGCGGGCCGGGTGGCATCGGCCGAATTCGAGGCGACTCGCCTAGCTGGCTAACAAACACCACAACCACAGCCGACCGTGCCGAGTTCGTGCAGCCGAGGCAGTCGAGGAGCACATGCTGCGTCTCAGAGACTCAATCCCTTAGACTTCCGAGGGGACGCTGCTGCTCTTTCGCCTCAGGTTGTGACGGGTCTCAAGTCCGTCGGCAGCCTCTACCCGCGCTCATTCGCGTGCTGTACGACTTCAAGCCGTGCCGTGGGTCGATCGGCCGACCACCGGGCGGCTTGATGAGAGGTTCCGCTGGACCGCGTTCACGTGCCTCACGACTGTCAACATCACACCACACCCTCGAACAGCGCCTTGGACACCACAACTCCAAAGCGATGCATGCAGTCTGCGGATCATGTGCATTATCTTCTACAAGTCTGGCCCCTCTACGGAGCAAGCCTCTTGGGGTCCCTTGGGAACAGCGAGGCCCGTCGGATGTTGCCGAGCTTGAGGTAGAGCATGACGACACGCTCGAGGCCTGGGCGTGTCAGCGCACACGCAACATCCATGGCACGGTAAGTCGCCTTTCAAGCGTTGAGTGTGTTGCAGTCACGCTCGCCGTTTTTGGACGACAGGCAGAGACAGGGATGCCCATATCCCGTGGACTCACCGATACCACCACCGCCATGGGGGGGCGCACCCAACTTGAACGCGTCGAGATAACCCTGCATCGAAGCCGGGTCGATGCCGGCCACCTTCATCCTCTCGACGAGGAAGTCGGCGTCGTGAATACGCTGCGCACCGGAAAGGATCTCCTCGCCGCGCATGAAGAAGTCGTACGAGTTGGAGAGGGTCGAGTCGACCGCGTCGGGCATGGTGTAGAACGGTCGGATGGCGAGCGGGAACTTGTCGAGGATGAAGTAGTCGGTGTGGTACTTTTCCCGCACCAATCGGCCGAGGAGCTTCTCGTTCTCGGTGCTGCACGCATCAGGGCGGCCCTCGGAACAGAAACAGAGTTGTCGGGTTCGGACTCACCTCATGTCGTCCATCTCGCCAATTGGGTTGCCCTCGCTGTCGGTCGCACCGGCCTCACGAAGCATCTTCATACCCTCCTTGAAAGGCAGGCGCAGCGTCTTCTCAAGGAAGAGGAAGTCGTCGCATGGGAACTGCTTCTTGATGACGTCGATCTCGTGCGAGAACGTCTCCTTGAGACCACGGAAAATGGACAGGAACAGGTTGTCGAGCACGTCGAGGACCTCGTGATAGTGCTCCTCGATGGCCATCTCGAGGTCGAGACCAACAAACTCGGTCATGTGGCGGTGAGTGTTCGAGTCCTCGGCGCGGAACACTGCGGATAATCAGAGACTTTGCACCGTCCAGAGATGACGAGGGGCGCAATCACGTACCAGGGGCAATCTCGTACACTCGCTCCATGTCGCCGGCGATGCACATCTGCTTGGCCAACTGCGGGCTCTGCGCAAGGAAGGCGGTGGCTGATATCTCAGCATGTGCTCTGCAACCGCCCCAATGCCGGGCGGGATCACTCACAGTTGAAGTACTGAACCTTGAAGACGCTCGCACCCGACTCCGTCGCAGCACCTTGCAGCTTGGGAGAATGAATTTCGACAAAGCCCTCGGAGTTGAGGTAGTCGCGGAACAACTGGCAGACGCCAGATTGCAGGCGGAAGATGGCCTGGTTGGTAGGTGTCTAAGGGGGTGTCAGCTGGCGCGCTCCCCGCCTGTTCGCTGCGCTACGGCACGCAGCTCGACATAAGCGACATTCAACTCACTCGGAGGTCCATGACACGGTTGTCGAGACGGGTAGGCAGGCTGACTCGAGCGAACTGGACATCCTCGGTCTCCATCTGAGCCGAATTTAGCGTTCACCCAATGCCATACGCATGGGTCCGCCTCGCTCACCCGCTGGAAGTCGGCCTCTGGTCGAGCGGCGTCGTCGATGGAGAATGGGAGCTCGTTGACCTCAACAGCGGTGAAGAGCTGGTCACGATTGATCAGCTAGAGTAACGAGCAGATGAAGAACATTTCATACCTTGCGGACCTGGACCTCAGCGTCCTGAATCGTGCAGCTCTTGACATCCGCCGCCTTGATGACACCCTCGACCAGCACGATGCTCTCGGACTGAATGGGTCAGCAGGAAATCGTACAGCACAAGACACTGTTAGAGCGGTCCTTCGAGTGATCGCCGACTCACCGGGATCGACTGGGCGTACTTGAGCATCTGCTTCGACACCTGGTGCTCGTCCTTCTCGCCCGAGATGACGAGGACACCCTGCATGGTATGCGTCTGCTGGCGGAACGTGACGAAGACGATCTTGGCGCCTGTGAGAGTGAGCGGTGGTTCAAGTGCTCTATCAGCTGGAGAGCAACCCACCTTGCGGTCTCATGTTGTGCAACCGAGCTCGGAAGATGACGGGCTGGCCGACCAGGTCCTTTGACAGCTTGTTGAACTTGAGGAAGGATCGTCCTGGCGATGTCTCAGCAGCGGTCCACTTTCACCCTTCCCGTCCGGCGTATTGAGCGATCATGACCAGCCTCCATCTCGGAGGCGTATGTGTCTTCGGGACGACACATCGCCTACCAGGCGCATACAGCTGGGAGACTCTCCTCACTAACCGTTCCTCTCCTGGCTCTGATGCAACGGGAGCTTCCCGTAATTCTGCTTCGCATTGTCCAAGCTCTCCTTGGCTTCCCGGGCCTTGCGCTCCTCCTCCTCCCTCGCCGCCCGCTCCGCCGCCTTTTTGGCCTTCTCAGCCTCCTTGGCACGCTTCTTCAGCTCGGACTTGGACGGGCCGGCCGGAGCGTCCCCAGCAGCCTCGGCTCCGTCACCGGCCTCGAGAGGCGTCGCGGGGACAGCGGCGGTCGCGGATTGCGCTGCGGCGAGGGCGTCGGTGGTCTTGGTTTCGTCGGTGGTCATGGTGTGTGTTGTGGCGAGGTGTATGAGAGAGATAGAGAGGGTATTCTTATCTGTCAGAGTAGAACCTTTGATGGGTGGTCTTGAGTCGAAAGTCAAAGTCGGAGGACATGGGTGCCAATGACGAGTGATAAGCGCCAGGCGGGGGATGGCGTGGACAGAAATGACGTGTCATACACCTCACCCGCTGCAAAATTGCTTCCGTCGCCCTTTCGAATTTCAGGATGGTCCTCCCATGCCGATTGGGTGTATCAAGTGTCAACGTCCATTTCTCTCTCGCATCCTCGCCTTTCGCATAACATCAACACCGCCGTCAACATGCACTTGATGTACACCATCGACGAGAAGGGGAACCGGTGAGTTGATCTTTTCGCCTCTTGTGACTTCCTAGCAATCACTGTTCCCGACCCGCCCAATGAGTTTCCTCTGGCGACCTCTTCACCGAGAGATCAGCGCAACTGACACGTCTCGCAGGTTATACACTCTGAAGGTCAGCCTCGACACTCGGATCTGATCAGAAGGACACCTGATCGCAGCTGTTGGTAAATCGGGACTGACGTGCCGCAGAAAGTGACCGCCCAAGGAAAGGTCGCGAAGTCTGCTCACCCTGGTGAGTCCTTGAGTTCCATACACTTGCACGCATCTTCTGAGCAGGAGCTCCCCGATCTCCTTGTCCACCTCATGTTGCCATCCAGACACTCTACTGACTCGGCTTAGCCCGCTTCTCCCCTGACGACAAGTTCTCCCGGCATCGCGTGACCATCAAGAAGCGGTGCGTTGGCTTCGGCACCACCCAGCCGACTGGCCGGGAAGTCTGCGTATCCAATGCTGACTTTCTGTAGCTTCGGTATCCTCCCTACCCAGCTCCCTGCGAAGCCCTTGTAAAGATGTCACAAGGCGGATTGTGAGGACGATCTGCTGGACGGAGGAGGTGACGACCGTGGAGTTGATGAGTGCATGGAACAGCACCGAGACTTGTTGTACCATATCGTGCGGGGACATGCAGTATCCGCAGAACACCTCATTGTTCCAGACTGCACTGCTTGTCAAAGTTCTGCCCGAGCTGGTCAGTACGGCCCGTTCGGACGTGTCGAACTCGCTCGGCACAGACCACAGAGTCGCCATGTGGTCAGCGAGCGGCGATGGCCGATGAACCAGGTCCGCGGCACATGTTGTCAACATGTAAGAGAGCTATATATCATCGTTGGTCCTCTCGAACAGTCCGTTCGATTGGAGTAAACAGCCAGAGAGTGCTAGATGCTGCGACTCTGAGGCGATATCTACGTTCTGTGCCTCCTGATCTCCTGCAAGATGGTCTCGGCACCATGGCCCTCCGTGACGACACTGGCACTTGTCCTCGGGTACGCTAATGAAATCCACGATACGACATTTCGCTGCTCACACTTGCTCGCAGGCTGATCGGTAGTGTCCGGTCATACACCCATGATGCCCAGTACCCGCTCCGCCCGGACCAACCAGCGATATATGACCACCCGTCATATCCGCCCCGGGTAGACTACGCCGCGCTGTACCATGATGACGGGACGACACCCCCGCCTGACCACATGGTGCTTCACCCACTACACATAAGCGGACCGGAGGAGGAGAGGGTGTCCCTGACTTTCTTCGCGGACGGTTGTGAGCGCACATTCACTCTTGAGGCGGCATCGTTCCTCTTGCCCAGCGAGGACTGACGGGTGGCAGACGTCGTAGAGGAGGAGGGCAAGTTCGTCGCCGATGCTCAGGCTCTGACGGATGATATCGTGTCTCCCGGTGGGGCCATGGGACATGTATCCCGCCTGCTCAACATCTATGCCGTCTTCGTGCCTTCCAACACGGTAAGCCGATTCTAGCTCTGTGTCAGTGCTCCTGGGTTCGGAGGACCGACAACATCCACCGAGTCGCTACTGATCACCCCAGTCCGGGGTCGGGACTTACGACCAGTCCCTGCCTGGCGCGGCGTTCGGACTCTATCGGCCCGGTCCAGAACTACGGGGCGTCTACGTGCGGCATCATAAGCGCGCCAGAGCGGCCTGTAGGTACTGGCGAGAAGAGGTCAAGGAAGGGGGCTGCGATCAGGCAATCTTGCTAGGTGAGCCCATCATCTAGGGTACAGTATGAACCGCTCGGCGGCGGACTCACAAATTAGGCAACGATCCGCTGTACGGTGGACTTGGCGGCGAGTTCACGTGCGTACCATGACACGAGTCGTGCGAGTCGTGCCGAGTGAGAAGCAAGCTGAGTGAACATGGGCAGGGTCATCACCGCGTCTGCGTTGAATGGACCGCTGGTCTTGCGTCACGAGCTGGGTCACAGTTTGATCCCGGTAGGCGAGGAATACGAGGGCGGTGGGTCCACATGTACATGTAACTGCGGCCTACAAGCAAAGACTGACTTTCAGGCTTCGCTTACTTCGGGGACAACTCGGACAAGATGGCTCATGTCGATGGCCTCAAGTGGAAGAGCTTCCTGACTCTTCCGGAGGACGTCAGGGTAGAGGATGCCAAGGTGCCGTTGCAGGAGTACCCGTGAGCCCCATACTGTATTACGCTTCGTGAGGCGTGCTGAGCCGGAGATAGGTGGTACAACCTCACCGAAGGACCGTATAACATCACCTTCCAATCATCCAACCCTGCATCCAAACACGTTGGACCCGTTGGATTTCATGGATCTTCCGAACCTCCCTACCCTACGGCCCTGTTACGCCTCTCGCTCTCCTCCATCCCGCAACCAGGACACATCAACCTCACGCTCAACTCTCGCCACATTGATCTCTCTGCTGGTTTCCCAAAGTCCTGGGCCGGCTCCAAGGACAGGCGATGGGTCGAGGTGCCACTGGAAGAGGGTTTACCCGCTGGAGAGAATGTTGTGGACGTGCGGCTCACCCATGAGGGCACAGAGGAACAGGAAGGCGAGGGCGGGAAGATGATCACGAGTCTCGAGATCATGGAGTATGGCGGGGAAGGGAGGTACGTACATACTGTAATCGAAGCACCCAACGGTTCCGGAACACCTGCTGATGTGCCAGGTTCAACAACTCTCTCGGGTTTATCGGCGCATTCCCAACCTACTCGATGGATGGCAGGGTCACCCTTCGCCCGGTGAGTCAGGTGGCAGACACCTGAGATGCATTGCTACCGTGCCGTCACTAACTCTTTTCAGACCAATGAGGAGTGTCTCATGAGGAAGGTCAACCATCCGAGTAAGCGTTCCGCAGCGATCATGACAGCGAAGCGGAAACTGATATCGCTTGCCAGCTTTCTGCCCAGTTTGCGCTGCAGCTCTGAAAAAGTCTCTTTTGGGCAAGATCGAACGCAAGGCCAAGGACCTAATCGCAAAACAAACGCCATAGTCCGTCGACATCGATCATGCATCTCACCTCCTGCTCAAGTTCGAGGGCAGCTCTTGAATCGGTCTGCGTTCGCACCGCATTGTGTCTCAGCCACCCCACCTGAATCAGCTGGTCCTGGTCACATTCTCGGTATCAAAGCTGCACGCTGTGCCCGATCTCCGAATCGCGGTATTCTCGATGCCAAGCCTCGACGAGTCCGTTAGCCTCTTCGCGATACGTGGAATCCTCCGGTTTGTAGTCCTTCTGACTCTTCGCAAGCTGCCAAACCGACTCCACGACCGATGGGGAACGGGTGGTCGCGGCAATTCCGCGGCCAAGAGAAGGCGCCCAGTCTTTGGGCCATGGCGGGATGTGGGAAGGCCTTCGCCCGCTTCCCTAGGCTTGTTCGTGTGGTACAGTATGTACAAATGACACTGCGGACGACACACCCAAAGCCTTGAGCCATCACACATAGATCACCTACACTCGGCTACAGGTAGAAGTACAGAGCATACGAAAGATTCGCGTCATAGTTTCAGGCGAGAGGCTCGGGACGTGATCTTTTCTAACAGAATCGACGGCTGTCGGAGGAGCTTCTTTCTTAGACCACCCCGTGAGCTTGAGCTGTTATCGCGGTCCAACCCCGTGTCGGATACACTCCACCAAGTCTTCTGCGATACCAACCCTGGCTCATCCCCGAGATCACTTTTGCTCGACTCCGTTTGATATGATCCGCTTGATTCTCCCCGATAATCCAGCGGACCCATATTGCGCCAGTACTCCCAATCTGTCACGTAACTACGTGCCATGCCCCGAGTTTCCGTCATGTCATTCTGGAAGATGGTGGCGGAATGAGCAGATTGCCACGCCTCTTGGACGAACGGTACGACCGACATCTCGAGTGCGCCGGAGAGCTTGTCGGGAAGGCGCAACATTGACAATTTGGATTTTGTGCCGACCAAAAGGCGTTGACAGGTGTTGAGAGCGGAGATGTATTGCAGAATCTCTCTACTTTCCCGGTCCACCATACATGTAGTCCCCCCTCTCTCAGTGGCCGCCAAGAGACATGCGAGTCGGTCGGTAAAGCACGAGGTGACAATTTTGCGTTGCTCGTTCTCGGTCGTTGCGCTGCTGAAGGCTTCGCGCCGGGATGCCCACTCGAAGTCCAGTTGATCAGGATCGTCGATGTGTGAGATCCAATCTGACCCGGCGAACGGCACAGAGCCACATCCTGCAATCAAACGACACATGTGAGTATGTATATATGTATGTGGGTGCCAACCAAATGAAGCGATGGTCATGTTCAGAGGGACCCGTGAAGCTCACCAATTGAAGTTGACGCACCACTCGGCATTGAAGTAACGATGATACCGTGTTTGCTCATTACGCGATCAAGTACTCGTACTGTACTTGTGTCAAAGAATGAGACAGAAATTGCACTACTCGCGAGGTTCATGATTGATTGCGTTTGCACTTCTATCTTTCCGAGCACTGCAAGCACCGGACTCCGAACGCCTCATGATCGTCTCCTTTCAATGTACAGCCGGTCTAGAGTCTCACGACGAGGCACTTCCCTTCATCAACCTGCAATTGCAACTACTAGTTGTCCGTTCCGTAGCTCCGACTGCCTTGCTGCTGCGGTGTTGCGTGGAGAGTACAGTATGCGGAGGGGAAGCACCGCACATGCACCACACGCGCCGCACAAGATTCCGCTCACTGACCCCCCGCGGTCTCTCCATCCCCGTACGGTGCGGGACCTCGGGTGCGGATCGTCGGCCAATCACTCAGCCACTCCTGGCCTTCTTGGGCCAAAGCGTCCCACCTCGTCCACGTTTCGTTCATGCTCTGCCTCTCCGACTCGGTCCACGTCGGGTCGATCGCGTCGGCGGTCAGAGGGTACTTCCGGACATGATCAAGGACCTTGTCGACAAACGGCTTCAGCTCTGCCGTCACTCCCTCTGTGTTCAGGAGACGAGGGTCTTCCGGGAGCTCGTGGAAGGGGAGGTTCGTGCACATCCCGAAGAGCGACACGATGTGAATCCGTTCCTTGTCATACTCATCAGTAGGCTGGTTGATCGAGCAGTATTCTGTCAGCTGCTCCACGAACGAGTCGAAGACTTCATTCGCGAATTTCACTTTGTCCGGAGCCTCCTCCGACACGGATTCGTAGCCAATGCGGTACATTTCTAGCTCGTGTGTCCGATGATCGTGTCTCTTGAGCAGGTCCGACCAGTCCACGGGACCTTGAAAAATAGAGTATCAGCGTTTGCCCAGCCTGCTCCTGTAGCCATGTACTATACGAGTACGGTACCAGTACAGTATGTACAGTGTGGGTAAGGCTCGACGCTCAGTCTCTGCTCACCTTCCATCTCGTACTCGTACCCGTCACTGCCTACCACAGTCGCCGCCGAGCCTTGTCCGCCCCCAGTTAGAGTGACCGTAACCGTCAGCGTCACGGCGTCGTCATCGTCAGTCGGGACTTGGTTAGTCGACATTGTCGTATTTGCAGTGAGGTCGGTTGGGGAACGTCTTCAAGTCGTTCAGACTTCAACTCGTTCAGAAGGGTCTTGGTGGAGGAGAGAGGAAGACAGAACAGAGAGCTTCCGAGAATTGTCGGGCCATGCTCTCACGCAGCTTATGTAGCTTGTCAGCCGCAGAGGGAAGACCTCGCTCTAAGCGAGCTTGCTTCTTCCCTTTGAGCTGTGAACAGCAGCCCCACCGTCTCTGCACAAAGGATAACCGCAGGATTCTCTCGCCGGAAGACCCCCTCTGACGAGCTCTCACGGCCAGACAAGGGGGACGGCGACTGCTTCAGTACTCCGGTCCGGCCGGAGCCGGAACACCCACCGCCCAGTTGAGACAAGTGCTTGCCGTGGCATCTCAGGCTGCGGTGATGGTCGCACAACCTTCGACGCCTTCTCGTGTACATACTGTACAATGGAGACTTGAAATGCGGCTCGGGGATCAACCGCGCATGCCGTGCATGTCGGGCTTGCACGGTGTATGCCACCGGTATATACGAGACGGGCACGTCGTGTAGACACTGTAGATTCATTGTGCACTTGTTTAGTATCCGTACTGTACAGTACTGTATGTAGACCGAGCATCGTGACGAGCTCCCTCTAAGGGTATATGGTCGTCTACAGGGACGCGATCGCATCAGTCGGGAGTGCGGCCGACAGCTCGCTGAGAAGCTGAGGTGTCTTCACTCGGACTGACGGCCAATCGTCCAACCACTCCCCACCCTGTCGGATGAGCAATGACCGCAAAAGCTCTCGTTTCTCCTCCTCTTCCTCCTCAGACGCAGCCCTCGAAACTGTATAAACCGCACGTACGAACGGCCCGAGCACTTCGCGTGGTTCCAGAATGTCCAGGAGGGGAGCGCCCTCGCTTTCCCTCTCCCCATCGAGGCTGAGCTTCTCTATTGGAAGGTTCAAGTACGTCACAATTGCCGAGATCAGCTGGAGACGCTCGTGCTCGTACTCCCCTTCAGTCGGGATGTCAGCCAACTCGGAGAGCTTCAGGTTCGTCATGAACAGCCCAAAAATCGTCCTGACGGTTATGAGCCTATCGGCGTCGCTCAGGTCTTGGTTGATGAACCAGTCCCGGAGGTCGTTCCATTTGTCCTTGTGTTGGGCATGCCTTGAGAGGATCTCGCCCCACTTCACGTCCGCCTCGGGCGTGGATGACTTTGCTGACTGCCCCGGTGTCTCCAACACCGGCTCTGTGGTGAACTCAAGTCGGGTATCTGTTTTCTGGATGGTGCTTTCAGAGTTGGCGGGACCGCGGGTGGTTATTGAAAGTCTGGCGAGTAATCGAGACCAGGCATCCTCGCGTGAAGCGGAGGAGGATGAAGCCCGGAGAAGCGTCGTCGATGCGGAATCACCAGAGCTGACTGCTTCAGCGACTGACTCTGGCTTGTGCGGAGGGGCGCTCATTGGTGCGGTGGTGAAGTAGTGCGTTGAGCAGAACGAGAATTTGAGCAAAATAGCCTACGGGTCGGAGCAGTGTTAGAGAGAGGAATGAGAAGACTCCCGCTACTCGACCGTTCAGCTTGACCCTTTATACGCTGCTTGTCAGGAAGGCCACCGACATACTGTCCTCCTCCGCCCGGGTACTCAGGAGATCCATTGTTATCTCACCATTGTTACATTGTACTTCCTCCTTTTCCCACAACTTCCTCATACTACCTCCTTCGCTCCCTCGCCCCCTCGCTCCCTCGCTCCCTCGTTCCCTCCCCCCCCCCCCCCCCCCCCCCCCCCCCCCCCCCCCCCCCC